>SMJT01000070.1:0-476034 GCA_004349715.1 Crucihimalaya himalaica | reverse complement strand
TTTGAAGCAAACATAGTTTTATTGCAATTTCCAATGGACAAACAAACATCTTTTTATTGCAATTTGGACAAACAAACATCATTCTAAGATTTTCCCAACAACAATCCAAAATAAGAGTTAAACATGCCAACAAATTTCACATCATCTGTGTGACTGACTACTCATGGCAGCTACTCTTTTACTTTTCCTCTGCACCTTGGGAACCTTTGGGTTATGAAGACTAACCCCTTCCTCAGGTTGATTTGATTTGGCTTCAGATTCAGCCTGCTTCTCCTGAGGATTCTCTTTCACTTCCTCGGGTATATTCTTCATAGCTCTGCTGGTGAACTTATCAAAAGCAGAACTCAGACCGTCTACTTTGTCAGTGAGTAAGACAATCTTCGTTCCAAGCTCAACCAACTGACCCTTCAACTCTGCCTCAAACGTGTTGAGTCGAGTGTCAACTACATCCTTCAACGCATCGCATATGCGCTGCTCAAATTCAGGGGATAGACGAGCTTTCTTCAAACTACCCTCTTTAGGAGCTTCTAGCTCTCTCTTAAAGCCATGATAAGGCTCGTCCTTCACCTCATCCTTCACCTCTTCCTTCAACTTCAAAGGAACCTTCACCTAGAAGTTTGAGGGCAACTCACCCTTAGATGGTCAGTGGCCTTTTTGCCACTGTCAAGGGTTAATTGAGAAATGTTCATACATTGCTTTCACAATGTTAACAACTCTCTCATCCTCATCCCACCGTGGGAACATCTCATCAAATAGTTTTTCCACAAAGTTGTAGACTGTGGTCTACAAACATAAAAATAAATAGAGGGAGATCAGATAAAATAATAATAAACACACATGTGTGAAGGAGATCATATAATATAATAACAGACATACCTGCTTGAGGATGCCATTTTTTGAGGTTTTTTCTCCCTCTCGATCCTTTGTAAGCTAGGAGAGGTGGCCTTGGGTCAATGGGGTTAATGGGGATAGGATCTCCGACCTCTTTTGCAAAGTTTGGTAGGGCAAAGTAAACCCAGGACTGCAACGCTTGGACAAATCCGCAGATGTGGATAGTCCTGGTGATATCAGCAGCTTTCATCGATGAAATCAGAATATTGAAAGTTACTCTTCCCCAAGGGTATGCAACAAACTTATCCAGATCCATCACCAACCTAGCAAGGTTCACAGCATCAATGCAGCTGGCAAGGATGGCTACTCGATCTTCCGGATCCCATTGAGCAGAGCGTGTACACGCTGATACCAAGTCTTCATAGCTTGGTCCAACAGCCTCATCGACTCCAAACTTTACCCAAAAATCCCTCAGTTCATTTGTGATCTCAGCCTCAGGCTCCAGAGTCATAAGGTTTTCAACATAATCGCTGTTAAGCCGGGTGATGTGTGCAAACTCGTTTAAAGAAAATCTCACTGGGACTTCACCAACTAGGCTCCAAATCTCATGCTTCTTGAAGCATACAAGTTGGAAACTGAGCATATAATGGACCAGCCTTGATGCCCATGCGATCTATTGCTCGTGGTACTTTAGGAAGACACCCAGAGGGGAAGTCCAAAGCCTCTCCCATTCATCATGAGCTAGTGCACCCCTGACAGCTGTAAGAAGCTTAGGTGTTCCGCTGTAGTAGCCTATACTTTTCTCAGGCACGGGCTCAACATCTTTGGTGAAATGCATGTGTGGAAACTCTGGCATATGGTGAATAGCTTCTTTAACTTCGTATCAGCTATATCGCGCGAAAGAGCCATATTACAAACCTATGTCACAGAAGAAAAAACAGGAAGTCAGATAACTGTGAAGTGTAAGGACTTCGCCGGTGAAGTCTTCAGATAGACTTCCCTTATGAAGTCTCCAACAATCTAGTAAAAAGGGACAGAGAAGAGACTAAACTTAAATTTAATTTGATTAGTTGTACGAAGATGAAGATGAAGATGTGAATGAAGTCTGCGATTTCCAGAACTGCAAATAAAATAAAAGATTGGGTTTACATACAGAAAAAAGAAGAAACAGTTCAGAGAAAGAGTAGAGAGAGTGTGTCGTCGTAGAGAGAGTATCGTCGCATGGTGATTTTTCGGCAAGAAAGAGTGTCGTCGTAGAGAGAGTTTGGGGTTTTCCCGCAGAGAGGAAGAAAATCGATAACTTACGGCGAAAGAGGAGAAAGAGGAGTAAGAGAGTGGGCGGCGTTTAGAGATTTCCGTTGACTTTAGGTGTTTCGGAGAAGAAAAAGAGCGATGGAGATTTCTTAATTTTTTTACTAGATTAACTATTTTTTTAGTAGATGTAAATTTTTTTAACCTAAACGTCTTTCCAGTCTCCGAAATTTCTATCTTGACAGACTGTATATTTTTTAAACTTTTTGAAATTAGATAATATCGGTTACTTACAGACAAAGTCTATTGCGGACTTTGCCGACGAAGTCTATTGCGGACTTTGCCAAAGAAGTCTCTCGTAGAAGTCTGCGTGTGAAGTCTGGTCGTGAAATCTATAGTCTGTCATTTTCAGACTTAATTTGGAGATTTCGCTTACAGACTTTATATATTTACAATTGTAAATTGTTTATGCCAAACCGGTAAATGTACATTTACAGCTGTAAATTTTTTCCCCAAAATTAGATAAATCGGTGACTTACAGAGGAAGTCGGTAGCAGACTTCGCCAAACAAGTCTCTCATAGAAGTCTGCGTGTGAAGTCTGGTCATGAAGTCTATAGTCTATCATTTTCAGACTTCATTTGGAGACTTCGCTTACAGACTTCGTACATTTACAGCTGTAAATTGTTTAGTAAATTTTTGTTTTTTTTTTTCCTCCCAAATTTTTTCCCCCCAAACATTAGATGAATCGGTGACTTACAGAGGAAAGTCGGTTGCAGACTTTGCCAAAGAAGTCTCTCGTTGAAGTCTGCGTTAAAGTCTTCTCATGAAGTTTATACAGACATTACTAAAAACGTCTGTAACCCTTATAACAAAACATTAAAGAACCTGAAATGCTGCAATTTTTTTTTTTTTTAAAGTCACGTCCTTGAGATAAGATACGTCCGTCTCTTCAGTTTCCCATCTATTAATCTTTTCAGTTTCACATCTATTAATCATTCCACCTCCATAGACGTATTCATTTCATCTTCACTGCTTTTATCTCAGAAACACAAAACTCACAACAAGAAAAACAAAAACCCGATGGATGCTTACAACCTTCTAGCCGAAGCAAATGAAAGAGACAATGGAAGCAAAACAGATTGGTGTTTTAAATTCAAGATTCTTCGCGCCTACTCTTACTGCGTTCTCAATGAAGGTCCCTACTGGTCCTACGTATTAGTAGATGAAGTGGTAAGAGATATTCACCTACATGGAGACATGCAGTCACATGGATCTGACAATACAATACTTTGGTGATGCTTCTTTTTATGCAGGGAACTAAGATGGAGTTGATCCAGTATACAAAGACTGGAATCATAAAAATCGATCCTTTGAACGACGAGCCCTACTTGGATTTTTTAAGTTTGACCCAAATACGTGACATAAAAACCAAAACGAACGTTGCTATAGGTATGCATGCAAATTTCCTAACCCATAATTTATAGGCATGTAACTTTATTTAACTAAAGGAGAACACTTATTATGTAGATACTATGGCCATGCTCTGCAACACATGCCTTCTTCAAGAGAGTCCACTTGGCCGTACATTTTCAAAGAGTGTGTTTCACATCAAAGATGCCATGTAAGTTTAAACCAAACAATAATAATACCATGACAAAACTCACCGTATTCTAATTTACAACCACCTTTTATTAATCATAATAGGGACAATATGTTAAAGTGTGTGGCAACCGGTGAACACGCTTATAACTTCTGGAATGGCTTTAGGAACAGGAGGGGTGGAGCGGTGATCGTGGTGCTTAAATTATGGAGGATAAATCTGTTCGCGCGTAAGTGTGTTATTACTACAGTTTAACATATCCTATAGAGGAAGTCTGTGCTGGAAGTCTACTGGAGAAGTTTCTAACTGGGTGTTCTGTATGAATACGAAGTCTCTTGGTGAAGTCTACTCGTAAAGTCTACTTTTAGAAGTCTCTAGGTGTTCTCACTGTTCTGTATGAAGAACCCAATGAAGATGAAGAACCCAATGAAGATGAAGAACCCAATGAAGATGAAGAAGAAGAAGAAGAATCAGATGAAACTCACACTTACTAACCCAGACCCTGAGATGTCAATGCAAAATATTGTTGACCTGGTGAAAAAGGAGTACGATGTCAATGCAAAATATTGTCATTATCGTACTCCTTTTTCACCAGGTCAACAATATTTTGCATTGACATCTCAGGGTCTGGGTTAGTAAGTGTGAGTTTCATCTGATTCTTCTTCTTCATCTTCATCGGGTTCTTCATCTTCATCTGGATCTTCATCTTCATCTTCATCTTCATCTTCATCGTCATCGTCATCTAGAATCAATGCTCTTTTCACCGACCGCCTGCTACTCATCTGATATGCAAAGACAGAAACATAATAGCTTTGAAGATATGAATAGACGGTTGCGATTCTCAGATCTGTGAATCAAATAAAAGATGGGATTAGAGTTTGGGGTTTTCCCGCAGAGAGGAAGAATATCGATAACTTACAGCGAAAGAAGAGAAAGAGTGTCGGCGTTTAGAGATTTCTGGCGACGTTTGGTGATTCGGATGAGAAAAAGAGCGATGGAGATTTTTTAATTTTTTTACCCAGATTAACTATTGCAATTTCAGTTTTATCTTGTTTAGTAAATGTAAATTTTCCCCCAAAATTTTTCCCCAAAATTTTTCGCGAAACATTTCAAAATTTTGGATTCATTTGAATATCATCATACTTCTTTGTAGAAGTCTACGATAACAAAATCTTACAGACTTCACATGCGAAGTCTGCCGTGAGACTTCACCCGAAACTCGAGAAGTCTGTAAGCCCTAAACTCTAAATTTCGAACGTTTAATTCACTCTTTGTTAACAAATACTAACATTTGACATCAAAATAGTATAATATGTTCAAAATCTAACAACTATACGAAGGATCGCCATTTTATATCAAAAACATATCAATCTAAGTCTAACCCTAAAGATATATGCATGGATTCTTACCCATTGGCAACCTCTAACCTATATGCCTCACATGGTTTACATCAAATGGCTTAGTTTTATGAATTTTTATTTTTAAATCTATTCGATTTGATTTAAAATAATTTATCTTTCAAAAATTTTGATCGAAATATTTTTTTTTTCATTTTTTTATTAAAATTTCACATTTAACTACGGTTCAGACTTCATGGTCGAAGTCTGCGACTGTTTATGGTATTTTAGAACAAGATCAAACTTACATGCGTAAAATTTATGAAAGTTTCGGAAATTTTAATTTATAAAGTTCGTATTTTAGATAATCTTATTTTCTTTAGAAGAAATTGCATTGAAAATATTTTTTATTATTTTCCTAATTTAAATCTAAGGTTTAATCACGGTTCAGACTTCATAGATGTCATGAACGAAGTCTACTGTGAGACTTCGTTCAAGAAGTCTACTTCGCGCGGAGGTTAGAACTGTAGTTGCGGTTTCTGTTTTTTTGTTTGCAAATAAGGGGGTTAATGTAATTTCCATACCTCAAAGGTCTAGTTTGCATTTGTTTCAATTTGGGGTCTAGTTTTGCATTCAAACTCAATTTTTGGTCTAGTTTTAGCAATTCCCCCCAAAAATCATATAAATTGTCAAATATTAAGCATCTTTGATCATATATATCCTTATATATAGAGGATGACATATGTAGTACTTTCATTATTTGGTTTAATTAACCACTAGTCCAACATATTTTCACAATCAACATATTTCAACATATAAATTTAGTATAAAAGTCAAAATTTGGTGCAAAAATCTCAAACTATTATTTTAATGTTCATGACATTAATGTGTTCAAGCTATATATGAAACATTGATAGTCTCTTCATGATTTACACGCGTATTAAACTTTTTTATTGTATTCGATATAGATATTAAGATTTATGGTCTCTCTATGACTTACACGTGGACAAATATTTTCATAATATTGTTTGAGATAGATGAAGATTTGTGGCCTCGTAATGACTTACACGCGGAATTGTTTTTTTAAATTTTATCTAAAATAGATATAAAAAATTTATACCTTTTTATAACTTACACGCGAAAAAAAATATTTTCTTAATTGAATTTAAGATAGGTATGAAAGATTTATGGCCTCTTCATGACATACACGTGGACAAGTATTTACTTAATAGTCAATAAAAACTTTCAACAGTCATTACACATAAAATTCCAAAATATAAATTATGAATTGATAAAAATACTCATGTATTAGTTTTTTTTTCTTAAAAAATCTCATAGAGTCTTAAGCTTTAATTTGAGTAATTTAACAACCACAATTTCAAAAAATAAAAAATAAACCCCTATTAACATTTTTTGAGTTTAATTTTTACCACGATGAATGATCGGTTTGATGATTGTTTAAGAAAATATATGCAATTAACATCAAAGGAATTGAACAACAGCATTTAAATTATTGGTTTAAGTGGTAAACAAAAAAAATTGAAATCTTATGAATATATTATCATATAATTGTTCGATCGATCTGATTGTTATTGCATTTTATAGATTACACCGTAGAAAAATTGTCATTGGAATAGATATTTACACCATAGGAAAATTGTCATTGGAATTGATATTTACACGTTTTAATACATGAAAGGGGTGATTCCGCTAACAATACAAAATTAAGAGTTAGATTTAAAAATTAAAATAATTGATTGGATAAAATTAAGAGACTTTTTCATCAAATAACTTATACTTCTAAGAAATGTATTATTTTAGAAATGTTATCCAAATAAGAGACTCAAGTATTAATTTAAGAAATGTTATCCAAATACAATTGAGGAACCAACCATGGAGGCGGATGGTGAGTATCAAAATAAAAGTCACAATGAAGAGAACCTAAGGGCATCTCCAACCCCACTCTATATCATACACCAAACTCTATTTTAGAGTAAAATATGCTCTAACCCCACTCTATTTTCAACACAAAAATAGCGTAAACCTATTTTTTACTCCAAATATAGAGTAATCCTATTTTCCACTCTATTTTAGAGTTGAACTTTTTTATTTATAAACTAGTCCCTGTCATTTTAAGTTATTTTATTTTAAGAACTATAATAACTTATTTAACAAACAAAATTTCAGAATCTTATAATATATTTTTAATATAAAATACAATGACATAAAACCATAAACTGATAATAAATAATAATTAAAAAACATTAAAAACTGAAATTAAAATACATAATATTAATTAAAAACAACAATAATTACTTATTTTATGAGTTAATAATCCGGTAAATCGTTTCCGGATCCACCCAAATTATTAAAATACTGTCCAAACGAATCATGTTGAGGTGGATCTTGTTGATATTGTTGTTTTTCGGCCCTTTTTCGATAAATCCTTGTTTGTTCACTTTGAACATATGCATGAAGATTTGGATCCGGTATCGAGTTCAAAAATTTCTTGCTCGATTTAGACAAATTAAAAATAAAGACGCTCATTTTTTGCTTCGAAATGCGTTAATTGATCACCTATGAGAAAAATATATGAATGATGATGAATAAATTTAAATCTATTTTCTTTTGTTATTTTTATGTGGTGTATTGTGTTTTTTATATTAATAAACTTTTTTTTTTGTTATTTTTATTCTATTTTGTTTTGATATTTTTGTGTTGTTATTTTATGGTTATTTATAAATATTTTTATAATTTTTAGAAGTTTTGAAAGAAAAAAAAATTAGTGGGTTAATTTTTAAGTTTTATAAATAAAGTGTATTATTTAGCAATTAATAACAAACTTGAAAATAAGAATATACTTAGAATATTTTTTTTAGAGTGAAAAATAGAATAATACATTGGAGAAAAATCCAACTCTATTTTAGAGTTACTCTATTATAGAATAAAAAATAGTGCAATACATTGGAGATGCTCTAAACAAGCTAATTTATGAACATCTTCATTACAACATCGACGAGTATAAACAAAGGCAATAGATCCCTCCTTAATTATGTCCTCACACGTGGAGGTTAAAATGGTTAATTTAAAATAATCTATAATTAATTTAATTTTAAAGTAATTTTAATATATTAATAGTAATTACTCCAACAACTTTAGACCACTTGCAATTTAGTCAATAATTTGAAAACTTTGAAAGATATTAATTAAAGCAATTAATGATTTTGCAAAACTGCATTAACTCGCCTTAAATTTACTCTTAACCCATTTATGTATATGTTTACTATGTGTGTAATGTATATATATGTCCCTCTATTGCATACTGAGAGGTAAGAAACTGATAGGAACACTTCCGAAATTGACCTCAAACTCGACGAGCTAAAAGAGGTGAAGTTCTCTTTCCTATCTTTTATTTTAAATATGGCTATGTTTATATAACTATATTTATATATTACTTACTGTTGATTTGAAAGAAATTTCTATTTGAATATGTATGTGAGAGGAAAGGATATGGTTCAAGTGTCATTGTTATTGGGAATGGCAATTATATTCCTTTTCCTCAAAATTATTAGCATAACAAAACTGTTTATGCATAAAGAAACTATCACATCGTATTTGTTTTGTATTATCTCATGGTGATTTTACTAAACAAGTTTAATATATGAGTTATATAACTCATGCTCACGTTAACAAAGACCCTTACATAAATGGGTCGATTTTCTTGATCTCCTTCATTGGAGAGGTCATGACTGATTTTCATAAGTTTACTACAAAATATACATAGATATAAAATCTATGTTTTTGATACTTAAATTAATAAAAGATGGAGGGATCTATCATTTGGAGAATTAAAATAAATTTATTTAATTTATTTATAATTAATTGCTCGAATATGGGAGGAGACGACGAAATATAGTTAAAAATTTGGAGTATCCTTTTTGGTTTTTACTTTACCACATACATGAAAAATATATACAATCATTCTTCCTTTTGTCATCTTTTATCTTTGGAATATTTCTTTTCACATTCAATCTTCCATGACACACGGATAAGCATACAAACATATATATATATATGTATTATATGATAGGAACTTTAAAAAAAAAAAAAAAAGACCCATATGAGATGATGATGACGATTGTGACAAATAATTGTATTTGGTTAAGAATACAAGAAAAATATTAGATGCTTTGTGAATTAACTTTTGAAAAATCAAGAAATCTGTCTCTATATATACATACATATGTATATTTTAAAAACATATCAGTGTTAGTTTATAATTTTAAATTTATATTTCTGTGCGTTTATTTTAAAAACAGATTTTTATTCCTTATTTGGATATTTTTTCTTATGACATATCATATGGTCGAACGTTTTGAATTAGTTAACTCTTACGCACGCACAAATTCCAACATTTCCATTTCTTTTTTTTAACAAAAAGAAACATTTTTCAGTTCCTTAAGATATATAAAGCCAAAATTATTTTTATATATGTTACATCGCGATGCTAAACTTTTCTTGTAAGAGCAAATCTCTCGAATAGATATTTTATGTTAGTGTCAAATATCTTCTTCTACTTCATTTTAATGTCATATTACACTACGGTAATCGTTTTCTAAAAAAGCTTTTAGACTCGGAAAAAAAAAACTTGAAATTTAATATTCACATAAGTTAGCGAGAGAGAGGAGCTGTTGAGGGTTGTCTCACGCACCATCCGCTGTCGTTTTGTGGCAAATGGATTGGGTCCACCGACCTCTGTAGCTCTCATAGTTTCTTTTTTTTTTCTAAAGACTAATAACATATTTAGGAAAAAAAAAAGATATCGAAATAATTAATTGCTATGTAAATGTGTTAGTGTCTTCAGGAGACACCCAAATTGTATAAAATATTTTATACACATGCGTGACAAACAAAAAAAAATTCGTATAAAATATACACGAATAAATGTATAGTTTTTAGTATCCTATGTATCATAAAGGAATTTTCATATATAAAAATTAAAACCTTACCAAACTAATCAAGCTACATTTAAATTCAGCTTGGTTAATTTTTTCTAATCGAATATGAACTTTTTACACTCTTAGGATATAAAATTGGGGGATGGTTTTTTTTTTTTTACTAGCCTAGCACTCTTTTTCACCTGTCACTTTCAACTTCTCTCTTCTATTACCTCACAAGAATTTTTATGTTTTTTCAATTTATTAAAGTATAAACAATTAATTAAAAATCTGGAATATCCCAATTTTAGGGCTTTATTGAGATAAGATATCAGTGGAAGTCAAAAAAGAATTTAATGTTAAAGAGTTTCTTCTCTCTAATTTCATTTCATTTCTCTTTTTTTTTTCTTCTTCTCTCTCTCACCATCACATAGAACACAGAAGAATCCATGGCTGCTTCTTCATCCTCCGCTGCTTCCTTCTTTGGAGTCCGACAAGATGATCAATCTCACCTTCTCCCTCCTAATTCCTCAGCCGCAGCTCCTCCTCCTCCTCACCACCAGCCACCACCGCCACCGCTTGAAGCTCCACCACAGAAAAAGAAGAGAAACCAACCAAGAACTCCAAGTAAGTTAATTACCTCTTAATTGAAAAATCTTATAATCTTGATTTCATAAAATCATGTGATCATTTTTTAAAAAAGCTTATTGATTGGTTGAAAAAGAGAAATCCCTTTTTCATGTCCTTTTTAATTCTTCCTTTTCCAATTTCTCAAATCTTGAAATAAGCAAATTAGCAAACCCTAGTTCTTGATTTTTTTCATAATTCAGATTTCAATCATTTTATCTTCCATGCAATATGAATCTATTAAAATTTAATCAATAATTTTTCTCTTGATTAGATTCCGATGCAGAAGTGATAGCTTTATCTCCAAAGACACTAATGGCTACAAACAGATTCATATGTGAAGTATGCAACAAAGGTTTTCAAAGAGAACAGAATCTACAACTTCACAGAAGAGGACACAATCTTCCTTGGAAACTCAAACAGAAATCGACCAAAGAAGTGAAGAGGAAAGTGTATCTTTGTCCGGAGCCCTCGTGCGTTCACCATGACCCCTCACGTGCCCTCGGAGACCTCACCGGAATCAAGAAACATTACTACCGTAAACACGGTGAAAAGAAGTGGAAATGCGATAAATGCTCTAAGCGTTACGCTGTTCAATCGGATTGGAAAGCTCACTCCAAGACTTGTGGTACCAAAGAGTATCGTTGTGACTGTGGTACACTCTTCTCTCGGTAAGTATTCCAAATCTTTTAAACTCTTTAAATTATAATTTAATCTATATATCTAGTTATATGTGTGTGAATATGTGTCTGTGAGTCGTTCTTCATGGATTAGGGTTTTTTTTAGGTTCACTTTCTGTTTCGCCTCGAAGTCTTCGATGCTCTTATCGCTTTCTTTCGTGCAGTAATTGCAACTTTAGTTTTCCTTTTTATTCAAAATATTTTTTAAAAACATTAAAAATAAAAATGATGCATGAACACACGTGAATGTGTGTGTATATAACTATATCTATATATGACACTGAAACTGCCATATTTCGATAGATGCTTTCTAGCAGAAATTCAAAACCAAAGAGGACCAATTTTAATTTCAGTTTTTTTTTCTAAACTATGCTTTTGCCTTGGGAACACCGCCCTATTTTCTGTCATATAAATAAATTAATATATTTTTCAGGATTTTTTTTCTTAGATATGAAATTATACTTATACTAAATGGGAAATTCACGTGCTGCTAAACTATATAATATCGAGGGAGGTTGTTGTTACAGTGTTTGTTCTCTTATGTGCAAAATTTTACGAAAATATAATTATTTCATATGATTCGTTTGTACTCTGCATCGTAGCCTTACACACCACATATTATTTTGGTTCACTACTCTACACATTTTGCATAAAATGGCATAAATTTGCATAGAAGTGATAACTAATATACTAAATAATTATTTCGAATAGATTTTTTTTTTCAGTCTTGGCTGGCATTGCTGTGTTTGTGTGTGTGCGTGCATTTAGAGGAATTCTATAAATGGAATGAGGAATAAAAATATGGTGGCATATATACACATATAAAGAGTTATTTCAGCATTTATATAATAATATAAGTAGTTCATTGAATACATACAAGCTCAACTTGCATTTATTGAACTTACAAGATCTTGAACTAGACAAATTCAGATATTCATTTGACAATCATTCTCTATATATTAGTGTGAAACTTAACTTTATCCCACCTACCTTTGGAATTCGTTGAATACCCATTTAATTTATATATAGATACTGAGATACATCACCACATACATACATAAATTATACTACTGGTTTGCAATGAAGAGCATATCTTATGCATAATAGTTTTCCGGAGTTGATTAATAATGTTTATGTTTATTAATTATTGCATATAATGATATTGATAGAATTATAGATTTGTTCGTACGCATAGTCATATAGACAAATACTACATCATAGTTGAAATGTGACACAACATTGTACTCCTATTTATGTATATGCGTGCAATTTTTAATATATGCATCATACATGTGAGTGTGTAAGCTGTTAAGAGTTACATAGGTGAATAATAATAGGATGTATAATAGAGTAGTAGAGTGACTTTTTAGCTTTCTATCAACTTTTCAAGATCCCATAATTACACGCGAATCTATTTGTAGCTACGTGACATGATGAGTCTCTCTCTCTACTTACATGTATTTTTTTTCTTTCACTTTTCCCAAAATATGTCTTTTATTTCATCATTCAATATGTAGAGAATAGAGATATATCTGACGATCCAATAGATTCCATTGTGAATTAATTTTTTTAATTTTATTTTGTGTCACAGGCGAGACAGTTTCATCACACATAGAGCTTTCTGTGACGCATTGGCTCAAGAGAGTGCGAGACACCCAACTTCTTTGACTTCTTTGCCAAGTCATCACTTCCCGTACGGACAAAACACCAACAACTCCAACAACAACACTTCAAGCATGATCCTTGGTCTGTCCCACATGGGGGCCCCACAGAATCTTGATCACCAGTCCGGCGACGTTCTCCGTCTTGGCAGCGGCGGAGGAGGAGCCGCTTCACGCTCTTCTTCTGATCTCATTGCTGCAAATGCTTCAGGCTACTTCATGCAAGAGCAAAACCCTAGCTTTCATGATCAACAAGACCATCATCATCATCACCAACAAGGGTTCTTGGCTGCGAACAATAACATCAAGCCATCACCGATGAGTTTTCAACAGAATCTGATGCAGTTCTCACATGATAACCATAACTCTGCTTCCTCCAATCTCTTCAACCTCAGCTTCCTCTCTGGAAACAACGGAGTTACTTCTGCAACAAGCAACCCTAATGCTGGCGCCGCTGCTGCTGTTTCTTCGGGTAATCTTATGATTTCAAACCATTATGATGGAGAAACTGCAGTTGGAGGAGGAGGAGGAGAAGGAAGCACTGGTCTCTTCCCTAACAATTTGATAAGTTCGACAGATAGAATCAGCTCAGGATCAGTCCCTTCACTCTTTAGCTCATCAATGCAAAATCCAAATTCATCAGTACCCCACATGTCAGCCACTGCCCTTCTTCAGAAAGCTGCTCAAATGGGTTCAACCTCAAGCAACAACAACAACGGAAGCAACAACAACAACGGAAGCAACAACAACAACAATAACAATGCCTCATCGATCCTAAGAAGCTTTGGGAGTGGCATCTATGGAGAAAACGAGAGTAATCTACAGGATTTGATGAATTCTTTCTCTAACCCCGGCGCAACGGGAAACGTTAACGGAGTAGATTCTCCTTTTGGCTCGTACGGAGGAGTAAACAAAGGACTAAGCGCTGATAAACAGAGCATGACTAGAGACTTTCTTGGAGTTGGACAGATCGTAAGAAGCATGAGTGGAAGCGGAGGGTTTCAACAACAGCAACACCAACAGCAACAACAACAACATGGAAATAGTAGAGAAAGAGTTGGCTCGTCGTCGGATTCCGCCGATAGAAGCAGCATGAATGTGAATACTGGTGGTGGTCCGGCAAGTACTTCACCACCTTATGGAATCCATCATGCGAGTTTCTAAGGAGATAAAGAAATTTCTATGGGTAAATTTTAAAAAGGTTTTGGTTCATCAAAGAGCATATGCTATATCTTTCAGGTATGCATGTCGTCATCAAATTAAACCCCATTTGAAGTAATTAAATTTTAGTTGCAATTTATCTAAACTCAGTTCGTTTTTTTTTCTTTTGTAAAAGATTTTGCCTTTCATAGTTTATATAAATGGATTCCCTCCTGATAAAGAAAAATATTTTCAGAGTTATAGTTTATGGTTTCAGAATGAAGAAAATTTTATAATATTGGTGTTCTTAATATTTGGGGTTTTTTTATTTATTGCTTTGTGACTGATTATAAATTTTGAGAAATTCAATATATTTCAGTAATTTTATTATTTATTTGTGGAGTCGATGCCAAGTCTTTATTCTGTATATATTGTTTGTTTTAGGGTCAAAGACTAAAACAACACTCTACCAACGGGTTTAACTATATAAAAAAATTGGGTGTGAATAATTGTTTTTAGTAGTAGAAAAAATGTGTTTGATTTTTGTTTTTGGCTGACACATTTATCGTCTTATCATTGCATGGGGCAGTCAATGAGTTGGAGAGTACAAGCAGCCTTTGCTAAGTTTCTTTGTCTTTTTGTTTTTATTTTCTTTTATTTGCCTTTTTATTCTTTAATTTCTTTTCATTTGTCATCTTCACTAGCTGGCAATGTCACGAGTGTTTGTCCTGTGATCCCCTTTCTAAATATCTCGATACATGTATACATACATGTCACATGTGCATATATATGCATTTGTATAGTTCTGTATGTAACATGTTCCTACCATATCCTCAAAGGATTGTCCCCATCATATTTTAATTTAACGGTCCAAAATAAACAATTCTGTTTCATTCACGCGTCTTCATTATTGATGCTAATTTGCGGTTTAAAAAATAGCATCAATAAAAACTAAATCTAAGGCACTATTTCAATTTTGATTTGGAAACATGTTTTTATTGAAATATATCTTTAATGTTTTAAAAAGAATTAAAGTTTTAGTTTTTCATTTATTAATTATTTCTTTTAGATTGGATTTTGTTTTGGCCTTTTCAAATATCAACGATTCTATGGAATTTGTATTTGATCTTTCGGTTCGGTGTATGTTGGTTGATATTTTCATGGATTTTTAGCTAGTTTTAGATATATTTTTTTGTTAAAGACTTCATTGTATAGGTGTGCGTATGTGAACATAACATAACATTATTGTGAGAACATTTACGTGAAGATATAACGACATTAATAATAGTAATATAATGTCTTTGTCGTAATAATTTATATGGAGAATAACAATAATAGCTAATATCATATATATAATGTAGGGACATACATGCAAGTGATGGAAGTAAGGAGGCCCATCGACATGAAACGAGAGGGAGAGATGATATCGTTGTCTCACCAAAAACAGACAGCTCTTCTCTCATCTTCTTATTTTTTCCCCTGTTTTTCCTTTTTCTGTTCTAAAATTGTTTTACTTATAACCTTATTTGAATTAAGAGTATATTTTTTTTTGGTTAAGTAATCCATGTAGATGATTCTCTTGTTTCTTAATTACATGTTAATCTTACCCCAATCCAAGTTGAATACACTTAGAGACAAATGTAGAAGTGTGGTGGCATAGTGATCTCGGCTCTACAACTAGAAGTGTAAATTTGTTATAGTTCAGTGCTCAATTCTATCATGTGTAAACTATGCGCATTTACAACCGAATGTTTCGGTAGAATCCGAATATCTTTCACCACCCATATATAGGAGCGTTGTTGGCATGGTGCAAGAAGTTAATTTGCATCGGATCCGATCAAAATTCAAAATTTTATTTATTTTTAAATTTATATTCTAAATTTTGTTTCTCTATTTTTTTTTTAAAATTAATAATATTTGAACTAATAAAAAATATATATTAATTTATGACTTTGCTTCAAAATATATATAAATAATGTTATTATTCACTTGGACAATATATGATTGTTTTCATTTAAAAATTTGTTTTCATCATCGCATCATGTTTAACTAATGATTGAGACGGTTTTGACCACCAAATTTGCCTGGATGCTTTGACAAAATTTATATATCTTGCGTTAAAGCTTTTTATGAAATGACCAATTAACACATATGCAGTTGTAAACCCACCGAAATATTTTTTTTATATTGAATAAGTGTTGTTTCGAGCGAGTAACAATCTTATTTTTTGAACTTCAGTATTTTCACTTAACTACTTAAATTACCTTCAAAACTGTTAATTTTATACCTTCACATATTAAATTTACACAAAAAGAGAATTTATTAGTACTCTTACCCTTCTCGTTGGTAGATGTTAAAGTTATATGCCAATGGATCCAAAAGTGTGATTGATAAACTAGAATATATAAGCATATTATCAATGCATCTATTAATTAAGTGATGTTGTATGGCCCAATTAAAGATTTCCCATAATGAAGTGGACCAAGAACAAGCAGAAGAAATCTCAAGAATTTTTGTAGTATTCACAAACTTTTCTCGACAATCTCTTCACGGGCCATTTTTTTTATTTCAATCTTTCACATGAACGACAACTCTGTCATTCACATGCTTTACCCTTTTAATTTTTCTTATCCATTCCAATTAATATCAATCCACATATCAACTTTATATATATATTTTCTCTGATTTCGTAATTAAACTTGATTTTTTTTCTTTCTTTTTTACTGTTTAAGTTCCTGAGAAACATAATCGCTGTATTCTTTTTAATGGTTGTAAGTTTGTAACTCCACACGGAGCATACCCTACCAAAGACACAAAAAGAAAAGAAAAAAAATTCCCAAGATCTATCATATCAGTTTGGACTTGTTTCTTTTTTCCTTTTGGTAAAAGACTAGTATGAACCAAAATGTATTTATCAAAATACTACTTGAAATTTCAATTAATTGAAATATTTTTGACAGAATCTAAATTTTTCATTAAAATTTTCCACACAAGGTTTTTGTAAAAATTGTTATTCGTACGGGTTTACTTACATAACCGGTTTTGGTTGCCCTATCGACCATGCATAGCTCTTGGGAGGGGGTAAGGGATATGACCTTGTCTTAAGTTTAAATCCTGCATATAGCGAGATGATTAATCTATTTTGCCAAGATTCATATTCAAAAGAAACTATGAGTCATCAGTTAAAACCCCTTGTATACAAATTTTTAAACATTTTTTTTTTAAATAACATGATGTTTCCTAGAACATCATGTCAGTGAAGAATGTTTCAGATGCATATTTATAGATTTTGAAACATAGTCTTTAAAACTTTGAATTCTTTGGACAGTTTTCCAAATATATATTATATGGATCCGATCTCGGATCAGAAATACTTCAATGTTGGTTCCATGGCAAAAACCCAAACTGATTTTGCATCATCCTCTTCTCCACTTCGTGAACCTAATTCAATTGGTTTCGTAATTATGTCTCTTTGTGCATATAATCAAGTTTTTATCGAAACACACTTAGATTTTATCATCGAGAAATGGTGATCTAGTGGTAGATTTCGAGCAGATTATTTTTTTCTTCTGTGTATACACTTCCTATGTACTGATCGATCCACTATTAATATTTTCGTTGTCACTCTAAACATATTAAAACATGATAAAAATTCCAATTTTTACAGATTCCAATAATTTATATGATTTGAGTTCGTATAGATAGTCAACGTTGGGAAAGTAACGATAAAGACGAAAAGAAACGAGTTAAGGTACATATGTCTTCGGATTGTCAACAACATTTTGCCTTTAACTCTAGTGTTAAGTTCTTTTAAGAAAAAAACGTGTAATGAAACATATATAAATTTAATAACTTTGACTTGATTTATCAAATGATTAGGTACTATCTATTTATCATTTGTATTTCTCCCATATACTGAAATTAAGTGGCCGACTTTTTTTTATAGTCTACTATGGTTTACAGTAGTTTCCTAATTAGTTATAGATGCACATATACAGTATAACCTCTATAAACTAATACTTATAAATTAATATTTCGATAAATTAAACATTTTCTCGGTCACAAATAATTTTTTCGGATTAATTAGTATATCAATAAATTAATAATTATATAAATTAATAAAATATTATGATTCCAACAGTATTAATTTATAGAAATTTTTCTGTATATACATAAAACTAAATTCCGTCAAAAAGCTGTATGAATCTCGGCTCACTCAAATATATACTACATATGCACACACATATCATCAAAAATATGTGTAATTTATTTCTTTTACATCGAATATGTTTAACACATAGACCTTTGTAACTTACATGTTTCGAGTCCTGATCATAGACTGGAAAATCATTAGTACGGGTGAGTTTGACTTCTTGGATCCATCTACCATTATACCAGCTAGGTAACGTGGCCAACAATACGTAGCATTGGGAGAGCGTTAGTAGAAAATGATCTTATCCATAATGTTTAGTCGTTTTTAGGATCTCTCCCAAACACCTTTTAATTAGACCGGCCGGTGTAAAGAACGGAAGTATAAAACAAATACATGATGCTACAAGATTCACGTAAGCTATATTAGACGTGGTGCTAATTAAGTGATTTGTCTTAAGTAAAGTGGAGACATCTATTATAAAAAAAAAGAGCAACTCTAATTTGTGCTTAGACCCCTCCCCCCCCCCCCCCCCCCCCCCCCCCCCCCCCCCCCCCCCCCCCCCCCCCCCCCCAACACACACACACACGAACGTGATACGCAACGAAAAAGGGTTGAACACGAACTCAGAACGACATCATCAAGCGAGAAAGGTCCCAAAGAATGAATGAGATAGCACCAAAAGATTTTGATACCAGAAATAATAAGAGATAACTCCGTCTGCCACTTGCTAAAAATGAGAAAACACCCATTTGGAACTCACCAACATAGGCAAGAACGTGGCATGACTTCCAACAAAGAACATTAAAGAGTAATAAAAAATACTAGCCTATAATAAGAGAGTTAAAATATGTCAAGCCTTATGGATCAATTCGATCTATCCCACTCATTAACCTTAATGATTTCACTATTTAGATCATAATAAATTAATGGGTTAAATGAGTTATTAGTTAATAATTTAATAGATAATATGAGTTGTATTATAATAGTTTATAGTTAAACAATTGACCCATTAATTATTATAACGTGACACCCCTACCTATAAATAAGGCTACGAGATACTCACACCAAAAAAAAACTCTGTTATGCGACAAGATATACATGGATAAAAAGATAATCACTTCCCTTCTCTTTGCTTCACCTTGTTATTATACAACATAAATATATCTTTGATTTTTGACATTCGCTGTATTGCTTCGGTAACGATTAATTAATTAATATTTGTAGATCTAATATATATAATATATAATTAATTTACTTATAAAATATATAGAGTATGAATATTCAATTGCGACATGATATTGAATAATATGAAGATGTTGGATGCTTCTGCTTGGACTATGCTTCGTATTGAAATATACCCAATACGATTGGCTTATTATTGTCTTCAGATATGCTCATATGTATATTTGCATGTGCAACGTGGGATGTGTAATCTAGTTTATATATGAATTCGATTTAGTATATATCTATAGCATGGCCGTACCTGTATATATATATATATATATATATATATATACAATTCAATTAAAATAATTAACTTCACCTTTTTTCCCCGAATAAATATATATTCAAGTGGGTGTTTAATTTATTTTCCTTTATATATGTAGCCATAAAAAGGGACAACTTTTATTTTTAAATAATTATTTAATTTCATACCGGACATCATATACGGTACCGGTTGAACAGAAACCCACCTAATCACATTTATATTTTAGTCTTTACTTGTACATATATTTTAATTATAAAAAATTGCTTAACTAAATGTGACAAATAAATAGTAGCAACCATAATTTTTATTAGTATATAATAACAAATTTGAATTCGAGTGGTAGTATTAACAATTATTGATACTAACACAAATAATTATGTTACATTTTCTGCTCCAAAATAATTATACATATACTTTTACTTATAATAAATCTGCATACACATATATAAGCTATCAACAATTCAAATATAAAGTATCTAACTATTTTACACATAATTTCATAAATGTAAATATAAATTATAAAAATAAATCAATACAATAAAAACTTTATTGTCTTTTCATGACACATCAACTTTTTAAAAAAATTTCCAACCGACACCTCATTTAAAACATGTAAACAATAAAAACATAACAATTAATATACATCATACTTTATTTGCCATATCAGATTTTCTATCTCTCTACATCAAATTTTCAAACAATATAAAAATACAATTTTGTTGGATATATAATATTTAAAATAACTAGATTTGAGGTTAATTTAATGTTTTAAAAATAAACATCGAGTATATTCATTAAAGTAAGCCAATTAATTTTACTAAAATTTAAACTAAGCCATATATAAATTAATACAATCTAGTTCATTAATTTTATTTAGCTAGTTTTGAGGTTTATTTGATATTTTAAAAACAATAATAGAATGTATTAAATTTAATTAGTTGATTATTTTTACTATAATACAAACTAAGTCATATATAAATTCAAAAAAAAACTTGGATCATATATACAAATTTAACATTAAATTAATAAAATATTTAAAAATAACTATTAAAAATATCCGCAGAGCGAATTTTTATCTCCGCTAGAAAATATGTTTCAGGACATAAATATGTCGAAATCACGCTGAAATATTAGTTCGAGCTAAAATTAGCGTCTCAAGCTCTTACAAACAAATATTAGGTTGAAAACTATTCGGATGCGAGATTGTTGGTGAGAAGCAAGATTCGAAGATATCAAAAACTCAAGAGGATATCTTTAGTAGCGGATCGAAAATGTTGGTGGTTGGAAAGACAAAAATTTGTACCACAGATAAAGAAGACAGACTCAGAAATCACACTAGTTAGATTGTTGTAAAAAAGTCAAAGATTTTGTAATGATCAACAAACGTTTCCAAGCTCCATTAGGATCTAATATGTGAGTCAATTATGTAAAATTCAGAGTTTAGTAAAATTTTATTTCTCAGAAAGATTTTGGAATTTGTCCAACAAAGTTATAGTAAAAAAAAAATTCAAACTTATGATGTTAATACAACTGATGAGAGATTCAAGATAAATCTGGAAATATTGTTATTAAAAAAATTGAGATACGACAAATAATCATTGGAACAAAGAAAAATATTTAACTAGAAATTGAACTAGTGATATTGTTGTAATAAATTAAAAAGATTATAGTTTTTAGCTCATAAAACAATATTATTTTGTAACTTTTCATTGAAGTTATTTTCGTAACTTTTCAGTGGATAATTTCGATTAACTAGAGAAAATTAGTTCAAGGTGACTTAACCTCAAGACAAAAGAAAAAAAGAGTTGAGTTCATAATAAATAAGTTTGCACAGAGATTTAGAAGAGAAAGAGATAATCAAGAGAAGTACAAATATTGAAAAAATGATTAGAGAGAGACCAATATCAGAAAGATTAATCTCTTATATATTTTAATTACAAAAATAATAATTTGCGTTATATTTGTTTCTATGATTTTTTGTTTAAAACAAAAATATTTTTTTATAAAAATAAAATATATTACATTAATAAATATAAAATCAATAATTTCAATAAAATCCGCAACGAAGCGAGTATATATAACGATTGAGTTTGACTAAGACATATAGACTAGCTAGTGATTTATAAAAATTTATCGTTACGGCGTTATCATTAATAAAATGTAGAAAAGTTAAACATACATTATCTTAAATTTGGTTTTTGTATGACTTAACTGAAGTAAGTAAAAACAATTTCAGCTAATGTTCTATATTACTTTTACTTTAAGAAAACTCACAAAATTTAACTTTCGACTTCCTCATTCTGTGTCGAGCTTTGCCGACCATATATAAGATAAAACCCCTAAAATATCAATTTCGCTTGAATTTCAGGTCGACTATATCTATTTTATTTTTATATTAAATTTTAGATGATAAAATTTATGTTATATTAAATTTATCTGAAGTTATCAGAACATGGATTTTATATTATGGTGTCAAGTGTCAACCGAAGCACAACGGATCAGAACAAAAGGCAGAGACATTCCTTCAGATTTTATAGTATTTGAAAAGTTAGAAAAACGAGAAAATATTTCAGGTTATGGGAACCACTAGACATACTACTAAAGTAATTATAGTTTAAGTGACATTAGCAAAACATGGATTGAAGCTCAAATCATTTTGGAATATCCCGTAAATTAAAGAGTAGCTAGGTCTTTTAAAAACACAGCATAACATGTCTTTTTGAAGTTTAGTGAAGATATTGTAAATATTCACTAAATGGTGATGTATTTATGGTCATATTGGTGTGAATTTTTCTAAACTGAGAAGTGTAATCCCAAGTTTCTACCAATTTTCAATCATTCAATCATTCAATCGCATTTCACCATTTTCGTTTAATCCGCTCTCTTCTTTTGAAACCATAATATTTTATATTCGGTTATAAACATCCCATAAATTCATATTGAGTTGTAATTTATAAGTCACTATAATATTAATATAGCAAACTTACATATTCTTTTTATTATATAAAAGAGTAAAAGACAGACTTGAACCAAATCACCTAAAAAGCTCACTAAAGATAATTATATTATATAATACTAATTATGAAAAGAACAAAAAGATGATACTAATAAAGTTCTACAATAATAAGATACTATCATCAACCTCTTCCAAATGGATGATTTTGCTCGGGAAACTTCACTTCACCATCCAAAGAAACTCCGCCACGACCACTGCCGCGACTACCACCACCACCACGATTTACATTTCTCACCATTCCTCCAACTCCAAGAAAATCTAACGTTAACTTATCCGAGCCGCTCATATTCCCATTGTTTCCAAAATGAACGTCGAAGATATTGCCACCGGATCCACCGCTACCGCCATTAACGGCCGCGAATGAGTTCATAAGACCTTGAAGGTTTCCGTTATTATCATTCTCCATAATTCGTCCTCCACCAAAGTGATTAGCGATTACACTTGATGAATTAGACGAAGAAGCTAAGCCTCTGAACAAAGCAGAATCGTTGCTTGTGACTGAACCCATTTGTGTAGCTTTCTGAAGCAGTGCCGTGGCTGACACGTTAGAACCCGTGTTCAAGTTTTCTTCACGGTGATGAACAAGAACGTCGGTGCTATATAGAGAAGGAAGACTCGTCTCCGAGTTCTTGGTGTTTTCTTGAAAGAATCCGAGGTTGAAGAAGCTGTTGTTGGTGCTACTACTCTTGAGGTTGATGTTGTCGACTGGATCAAACTGTATCAGACCGTGTTGGTTCATGAAACTCTGATCATTGTTGTTTGGTGTCGTAGTCAACATTCCGTGGCTCGACGAGCACTGGATTAGGAAGTTAGGGTTTGACGATTGTGGAACAAAGTCTCTTCTATCTTCAGAAGATGCACTGTTAAGATTGTAACCCGAGAGAGGCGTAAATCCAGAATTTGGATGGCCACTCAAATGGTGATGCGAGAGAGCGCTGCCACCACCAAGTCTCCCGTAAATTCCGCCAGAGCCGGCACCGGTACTAGCAGCTGCCATTGACGTAAAGCTCAGGGTAGGGTTTCTTGCAGTCTCTTGTATCAATGCATCGCAGAAAGCCCTATGCGTGATGTAACTATCACGTCTACAAAGAAAAGAAACAAACCAAACAAAGAAATGTAAATAAGACAACGGTCAATAATAAACTCATTAATTCATATATATGCAAACTATACATAATTAAGGGATATCTAATTCCGTGAGTCATAATCAATAAATGCTGTAGTTATTGTGGCTACCATTTATAAGAGAGAATGATAGAAGAATATAGAGGTCGAGTCAATTGCTAATTTAGTGAAAGAGCTTCTTCATTTAATGCAAAACCCAGGAATGTTAATAAAAGTCAGTCACATTCTGCAACAACGTATTATTACTCAAACCATGAAAATAAAGAAAGAAACCCTAGAAGAGCATTAAAGTGTTCACCAGAACACTGTAATAAATTTAAGTAACGCACTCTTACCAAATTTTTATGTATCTATGTATGCATATGTATGTCTAGAGAGAGAAAGAGATAAGAAGGGGGTCCACAAATGAAGAGGAGTTTCGTAAAAAGGGGAACCTGCAAAGTGAAGAAGAAGAAAACAAAAGTGGAAAATGGAAAAACAAAATCCAACTCATACATGTGACCAAATTTAGCATCTTTTAAATTTTCTTACTTTCAATTCACTGTCTTTCTCTATTCACTACTCATCAGTACAACCAAACAAACACATTGATAGATCCTATGTACATAGTGACTATATATATACATTTTATAGGCGGTATACTCGAGGTTCAAAATTCCGTGGCCAAATATACAAGATTTCAGTCACAGATGGTTTTATATATTTGGTATTTTCCATGTAAATTAGTAAATAAGTTAAGTTTTACATGCAGTGTTGAATGCAACTTTTACTTAGAATAGTTTTTCAATATAATACAAAATAAAGATGGTCCATTGTTATACTTTACCAAAATAAGAGGGTACGTACGTATATATCTAGATACCACACACACTGACACATATATTATACGTTTCATCACTTAAACCAAATACGAACAAATTATTTAAATGAAATGGATAGAGATTAGTTACCTAGAGAAGATGGTACCACAGTCACATCGATACTCTTTAGTACCACAAGTCTTAGAGTGAGCCTTCCAATCCGATTGAACAGCGTAACGCTTAGAACATTTCTCGCATTTCCACTTCTTTTCGCCATGTTTACGGTAATAATGCTTCTTGATTCCTGTGAGGTCTCCGAGAGCACGTGACGGGTCATGGTGAACGCACGTGGGCTCCGGACAAAGATATACTTTCCTCTTCACTTCTTTGGTTGACTTCTGTTTCAGCTTCCATGGGAGATTGTGTCCTCTTCGGTGAAGCTGTAGATTTTGTTCTCTTTGAAACCCTTTGTTGCATACATCGCATACGAATCTGTTTGTAGCCATTAGTGTCTTTGGAGATAATGCTACCACTTCCGCATCAGGATCTGTTTCAATTAATTAAAGACTTTAATAAATAAACTTTAGTCACCAATCCGACCCAAAATGTTAATCAATAATGACTAAACTGATAACAAAAATGATACACACGAGTACAAACATGTACATATAGAAAGGAAAAATGAACTCTTGAAAAAAAAATTAGGGTTCTTTCTTTGTTTTTTGTTTCTTTTATCTTAAAGCTTATAATGATTCTTATTAGTGATATATATATATATATATAGAGAGATTTATATGTAATTAAGAGGTACTTGCTTGGGTTTCCGGGTTGGTTTCTTCGTTTCTTGGGTGGTGGAGCTGAGGGGTTAGGTTGTTGAATCATTGACATAAAAGTATCTTTCCGGTTAAAGTCGTTATCTCCGGCGCCGGAGCTGGTGATGAAGAAAGGCTGACCAGAGGATGATGAAGGAATAAGGCTTGTGTTATATGATGATGATGACGACATCTTTAGATCTTCTTCTTTGCGCGGAAGAAAATAATCTACAAATAATCCATACAAAAAAAAAAGTTTAAAAAATATATATATGGTGAAAGAAATCAAATAATCGTTTCAGAAGAAAACGAAGGGAGGAATTATAAGAACAGGAAGAATCCATAGAGATTGACGACATGAAGAATTTTTATAAAAACAATTCACTAGAAGACATAAACAAAGAAAAACAAATTAAGAGTTTATACTTTTGTTTTTTGTTTGTAAAGAAGAAGAATTACTAAGTTGGTTTTTTTCGTACCTGAGATCAAGAGAAAGAAACCAAGAAGAAGAATTGAAGAAGAAAAAAAAATAGTCAAAAAAGCTATAAATCGGAGCTAAAGAAAGAACCAAGAAGAAGATGATGCATATGATGATGATGATATAGAAGATGATGAAGAAGAAGACACTATTCCTATAAATATAAATACTTATGTAGTATAATACAAATACAAACCTCAAAGCCCTATCTCTCTACTGTTTTGTGTTCTTCTTCTTTTTAAAATAAGCCATATATGATCTTGAAAAGTATCTCAACAAGGTCCCCTCTCTCTCTCTCTCTCATAAATTTATTTTATTTATATAAAAAGCTACTTTTCTTATAATAATATTTTTACACAACTAACAAGGATGGTTACGGTTTGGGTGTCACTGTTAAAACGGTGAAATGTGTCCACATGCGGGGGTGTGGTGTGGGTACCACATTTTTCTCATTCGTATCTTTCTGGTGAGCTTTAAGACAAAACCCTCGTTTTCTCTTCATTTAACTTGATTAGGTTTTGTTGTACTAACTTCTTTTTTCTAATCTAATAAGTAATAATGTAACATATCATATACTAATACACATGATACACCTATCATATAGACAATTTTAAATTTTTTGTTAGATTCTTACATGAAATTTAATATTTTGCATTTTTTATTTTGTTCAATTGTTCAACCTTTAAGGAAAATCCAATGCAAAACAACTAAACTAATTGGTTTGAACCAAACTTTAATCCTGAACGAGTAACCCTAAACCGTTCTGAAAAGTAGATTCAAACCATTCGTTCCAATAACACTTTAAGAGCTTTTAAAAATTGATATTAGAATATATTATATATTCGACCGTATTGTTTGATTTTCTCTTTTTCACCTCGTTTTTATTTTATTTTTATATAATTTAATTTTTTCTTCAGTTTACAAACCATATCATATTAAGTATCTTCGACTTCTCATCCTCTCTTCATTAGCAGCGATGCTTATAATGAGATCGTACCAACTGCAATGGGTTTTTGGACATGGCCATTCAACTAAGGTGAAATAGCTAAGCCTCCTTGATTGGTTTGTAATATATTTTCAAGATGTAATATGAAAACACAAAAGAGCTATGTAAGGAATCTCTTTATAATTTTGTGTTTTGGTTGGTTGACAGTAATTAAACTAAAATGCAATGGAACAAATGAAGAGATACAACAAACAGCCCACAATTCATTCGTTACTGGGTCAGCCCATTAGAAAATTAAATCAACTAGGAATCAAGAAAGAAGAAAGCAAATTAACATAAAACCGTCACCAAGATTTCCTAGGGTTGATAATTTTAATACTTAATACACATCGTTATCGGATTAATCAACATATGAAGAGCTAGGTCTCTTTTCATTAGAATGAAAGAGATAAACTTGGAGAATAAGGAACAGATAAGCTAAAGTAACCAGAGAAATACAAATGATATATGACCTCTAGATTGAGGAGGATTAAGATCGAGAGCAACGACGTTACCTTTATCACGAATTGCGAGGATAACCTTATTGGTGTCCCTAAAAATGGCCAAAGGTGTGGGAAGGTACAGAGAGTCAATACCAAACAAAGTGTAAGTAGAAGACAAGTGAACAGAGAAGATCTTTTCCTATGTGTTGTCTTTAACCCTCCACCAAAACTCTTGCTTATCATCTACGTTCAAATCAGAGATGTAGAGACGACCATGGAGATTGCATAGAACAATGAGGCTACCATCATGTTCAATGGCATCAGAGTTAATAAAAGGTGGGGTTTGAACGACTTCAAACATCTATGCGTGAATATCAAAAACTATGATTTTGGTATTTCCTCTTGGATCTCCATCTTCATCTCCCGTGATCCAGTAGAGTGATCCGTTTGCAACCGTTGGCCCCTGATCACTTCGCACATTATCTTCCCGTAACACTGTCTTTCCCGAATCCAAACGGAGAAAATGACAGTCCTGGATACTTAACATAATGTGGATCTTGAAATGAATCCAGATCTTGTCTGTGTATACAAATTTGTTGAATTCTTGATAAAGGGAGTTCTATGCACATTTTTGTGGCAAAATTTATCACTTTTACTGCTGTTTCAATGCCATAAAAGCAGACAAGACCATCGCAGCTCTCGGAAATATAGGGTTCCAGATAAAATATTTCGAATTTGAAAGTCTTTTCATCTACCACAGAAGCTGATGACGACTTCTCCAAGGCAACTGTTTTTAAAGAGAAGTTGGTTTTCCCCTGCCACATGATCGTGAAAATAATTACAGACAAGAAGAAGTTTGCACTCTTTGCTTTGCTCAAGATCCTTGTGTCTTTCTCCAAATTCCTTAGACCGAATCAGAGATCTCCAGTGTTTGGAGTTTGGACACAGCTTGAAATCTCATGAGCGACTTCACCGGAAGCCTCACCATGGTTTCTTCGACGATATCGTTAGGGATATGAATCTTCTCAACCTCTCTTCTTCTTCTTCGTTTGTTTTCTTTTCTTGCGGATGACGCAACTTGTTTGATCGATTTCATGTTTCTCTCGTGAATTGAGTGAGCCTTTATATCTATGTGTGTCTTGCCTTAGGTCAACTAACCTAACCCATTAAAGATATTGGGCCTGATGAATGAACGAGATCGGCCCATAAAAAGATTACGTCCGCGCGCTTAGCTTTAAGACGATGCCGCTCTTTTGTAAAGAAGCAACACGTTGTTGAGTTGAGTCTCTCTAACCTTTCTTTGAAATCTTGACCTTTCCCCTTTCTCCGCGAAACTCGAAGATAGAGAGAACCAAAAAAATAAACACAAATGTCGTAATTATTATCTCTTCATCTTCTTCAATTCGATGCAATACTCACTTCAATCAATCTAGGGTTTTCAATTTCTTCTTGTGAATTTTTCTTTCGATTTTCGATCCAGTAGATTCGGAATTCTCCGAGGATGAAACGAGATTTCGACGAAATCTCCGAGGAAGAGTGGTCGCAGCACTCGTTTAACGCTTCGCGAGTTCTTAAACGACCACGTACTCCGAAGAAGACTCGTCCGGCGAATCCTTCTCCTTCTATTGAGTCCTTTGCGTTTAGGAGACCTTCGACGGGGGTGATTGAGAGTGATAGTAGCGATGGTGATTGTGTTGAGATTCAGGATTTAGGAGATTCGGATTCGGAGGTGAAGATTGTGAATGGAGAGGATTTGTTGTTGGAGGATGAGGAGGAAGTGGAAGAGACCAAGGTTGTGATGCGAGCTGCGAGAGTTGGTAGGAGATTTGTGATTGAAGATGAAGAAGCGAGTGATGATGGCTTTGATGATGATGTTGAGAGTAGTGCTAGTGAGGACGAATTTGGAAGAGGAGGGGGAGGAGGGAGAGGAGAAGATGAGGATGTTGTTGGGAAGGCTCTGCAAAAGTGTGCTAAAATCTCAGCGGATCTTAGGAAGGAGCTTTATGGTACATCCTCTGGGGTTACTACTTGTGAGAGATACTCTGAAGTGGAAACTTCTACTGTGAGAATTGTCACCCAGGTACTGCAATTATCACTGCTCAATTTAAGTTTCTATATTCTTTGTTTCCTCGAATTTAGAGAATTTAAAGCTTCTGTGGACTGGGTTTTGAAGTTTTTTGCTGGATTTTTTGGTTGCATGACTCAGCTAGAAAGTATTTGCTTTGAGATAACTTAGAATGTGTTCCTTAGCCAATTGGAAATGGGGTTTGATTAGATAACGTATACTGTGGTAATCTTCGATTGGCTGGTTTAGGGTTTACCGTCTTGTTAACTTAACTCATATACTTTTGGGGTTGATTATGTGATGATCACAGAATGATATTGATGAAGCCTGTAAAGCAGAGGATTCTGATTTTCAGCCTATACTCAAGCCGTACCAGTTAGTTGGTGTTAACTTTCTTCTTCTGTTGTATAAGAAGGGAATTGAAGGAGGTAAATATTTACTTGTTTCAATCTGTAAGACTTTTTAGCGTAAATGTCACTTTGCAACTAACATTTCTGTTGATTGTAGCCATTCTAGCCGATGAGATGGGTCTTGGAAAGACCATTCAGGTGCATTGTACTCTGTTATTACTGGATAAGTTGTCTTTGTTTCTTTATCTTATCAATACTAATGTTGCTCTCATTTTCAGGCAATCACATATTTAACCCTCTTAAATCACTTAAACAGTGACCCTGGTCCTCATTTGGTTGTATGCCCTGCCTCTGTCTTGGAAAACTGGGAGAGAGAACTTAGAAAATGGTGTCCATCATTTACTGTACTTCAATACCACGGGGCTGCTAGAGCAGCCTACTCAAGAGAATTGAATTCTTTGTCAAAAGCTGGGAAGCCACCTCCATTTAACGTGCTTCTTGTCTGTTACTCTCTGTTTGAACGGCATAGGTGCAACTTTGAAGTACTCTTGATCCTTTACTTGCTTTTCATCTTTTCCTGTTACTCACAGATGTTGAAAATTTTTCAGTGAACAACAGAAAGATGACCGAAAAGTACTAAAACGATGGCGTTGGAGCTGTGTTTTGATGGATGAAGCCCATGCTTTAAAGGATAAGAATAGTTATAGGTGGAAAAACTTGATGTCTGTGGCCAGAAACGCAAACCAGCGTCTTATGCTTACAGGAACGCCTCTGCAAAATGATTTGCATGTATGGTTTGGTTTCTGTTCATCTGATGAACATCTAAATACCTAATATTGAGGACATATCTTATGTGGTCATTGGATTATTATTTCTTGCATGTGTTAATCTATGCAGGAACTATGGTCGCTTCTGGAATTCATGTTGCCTGATATATTTACTACAGAGAATGTTGACTTGAAGAAGTTGTTGAATGCAGAAGATACTGAGTTGATTACTCGAATGAAATCTATTCTAGGTCCTTTCATCTTGAGGCGTTTAAAATCTGATGTCATGCAGCAACTTGTTCCGAAGATACAACGGGTATGGGTCTACGCACGTTTAAGTACAAGGTATTAATCTATAAGCTGCAAATCTCATCAATTTCTCATCAATCCAATGCAGGTTGAGTATGTATTAATGGAGAAAAAGCAAGAAGATACATATAAAGAAGCCATAGAGGAATATCGTGCTGCTTCTCAAGCAAGGGTTGTGAAGCTTTCATCGAAATCCTTGAATTCTTTAGCCAAGGCACTTCCAAAGCGTCAAATTTCAAACTATTTTACTCAATTCCGGAAGGTAGTAATTGTCAGCTACTAATACAGTCCCCTTTGTGCCAAATGAGTGTATATTCTTCATGACTTAATAAATTTTGGTGGTCCAGATTGCAAATCATCCATTGTTAATTAGGCGAATATACAGCGATGAGGACGTCATTCGCATTGCCAGGAAATTGCACCCAATTGGTGCATTTGGATTTGAATGTTCCTTGGAAAGAGTCATCGAAGAAATTAAGGGTTACAACGATTTCCGTATCCATCAGGTAGATTTCTCTCTTTCCAAAAGCAATTTAAAATCCATAAACAAACATGTTATGCAATCTAACAAGCTAACTTGTTTATTTCCATAGCTTTTGTTCCAATTTGGAGTTAACGATACCAAAGGAACTCTCTCAGACAAACATGTCATGCTCTCAGCAAAATGTCGGGTACGTGATATTCTTCTTTGTTTTTTAAGTCTTCTTTGTAAAATCGAATAAGTATAACTAACCCTGTGAGCAATCTAACTGTCACTTTTTTTTATCAGACATTAGCTGAGCTTCTCCCTTCAATGAAGAAATCTGGCCATCGTGTTCTAATATTTAGTCAATGGACGTCGATGCTTGATATCTTAGAATGGACGCTCGATGTAATCGGCGTTACATATCGAAGACTTGACGGCAGGTAAATAGAAAGAAGGGTAAATTGTCATATTTTTGACGATTCTGCAAGAAGGAAGAAGCTTAAAGTCACTTTTTTGTTTCCTACAGTACTCAAGTCACAGATAGACAAACCATAGTCGACACATTCAACAACGATAAGTCGATCTTTGCTTGCCTGTTGTCAACTCGAGCAGGTGGACAAGGTCTGAATTTAACTGGAGCAGATACGGTAATAATTCACGATATGGATTTTAATCCACAGATTGATCGACAAGCTGAAGATCGATGCCATCGTATTGGTCAAACAAAACCAGTCACTATCTTCAGGTTTGAGCTTTAAATCCCTGAATCAAGCGAAACTAACTATACAAATTTCTGAAATCATATCCTCTTTCTTTGTTTTATAACATAATTTTGGTTTGGTTTTGAGTTAATAGCTTTGATTGGGTTTTGTTTTGAGTTAATGACTTAGATTGGGTTTGGTCTATATGTCTAGTCTATACTCACCTTAATCTGTAATAACTCTGCCAATGTTGGTACAGACTGGTGACTAAATCGACGGTTGATGAGAACATCTACGAGATTGCGAAGCGGAAACTTGTTCTTGATGCGGCGGTTTTAGAATCCGGAGTTCACGTAGATGATGACGGAGACACGCCTGAGAAAACCATGGGAGAGATTCTCGCTTCTCTTCTCATGGGATAACATTATATTTACCTTTTTGGTTTTGTTTGTTTTGAGGTAAATTTACCAAGAAACGAAGTTAATGTGTTAATGGAAACATTTGTAACACTAGCTATTAGACTTAAGTTTAATAGATCACAATAGTTATATTTCTTTCTACGCATGTAAATCAAAACCCAAAACTTCCTTCTTCAGACCTAAAGGTCTCAATTGTTTCAAACACCGTTTTGTGTTTGCATCTACAGTAATCTACTTGAAAAACCAATTAAGAAAAAAGGGAAATTTTATTTTGAAATCTAAATTAGTTTGTAGTATAAATTTTTTTTTTAAGAATATTTTTTTTTTTTTTGAGTTTTAACAAATAAGTTTTGTTTAATATGTTTGGTGTTTTTTATTCATTTGAAAGAAATACATAAACTTAATATAAAAGTAAACCAAATATAAACATTAAAAGCAAACAACAATTTGAGTTTTTAGCTAGCAAGAAAAGAAAAACACAACATAATAAGATCAAATGAGATAAGATGTTGTTTGACTCGTAACAAATGGGTTGATCTAGATTTGTAAGACAAATCTCAAACTTTGGTTTTTAAAACATCGATAGTATATGTTCAGCATTTTCGAAGCTCCGGTATGAAGATGAAAAACTAAGATGTGGATTTGATTGTTGCATGGCACAGTGGTCCAATGAAATGAACCATCAGGATAGGTTGGTCTTTGCTCATCAAAGATTTGCATAAAGGAATACGTGACCTGGCTTTAAGTGTTAATGTCAAAATTGAACACCTCTCGCAATGATTAAAGCTCTTAAGCTTTAATTCGTCTGAGTCATATAAGACACGAATCTCAGTAGATTGTTTTCCCATTGTCTTTTTATGAAACCTAACAAGGAACTAGTATATTATTCGGATTGGTTCAAGAATGTCTGTGAAAAAAGGCCAGTCACATAGTTATTACTTTTACTCACGGATTAATTTGATTTAAATAGTCTTGTTTCCATGCTAATGACGAATAAAAACAAAGATTGGAAGACTAATATCTTTAAAATTATTTCCATGCTAATGATTTATAATATACGATTGAACAAGAGTATACAAATAAGTATAAATCAAAACCATACTACAGTAGTTTTGATTATTGGTGACGAGGCACGTTTTGAAGGTAGGTGTTCATGTCCATTCAAACTTGAATTTGAACCGGGAACCTAAAGCCAACCGCAAACTTGTTGAAATATGTAAATTGTAAAGTGAGAATACGAAATCGTGTACAACTATTAAGTCACATGATAAAGAGAAAGCAACCAGCTTTTGTCTGCCATAATAATTTGAAAAATATACATTTAATTAACAATATGCATTACTATTATAGGCTTATAGCCACAATTATACTATTTTATTTAGAGGTAGTAATTCCAAATATTACTTATCTAAGTAGTAATTGATAGTAGTATTAGTTATCGGGTGTTTTTTTTTTAATTGATGTTTTGGTACATTGAGTAAATAAATACCTAAATTTAATTTTATGCAACCAGTAAAAAATTTTCATTTAGGTTACGATAAAAACTCTATCCGTGACTATTCCCACTTGTTGTTAGTTGTTACTTTTACGTGGCCACTATTATTGTGGACTTCACAATATCTGACTAACTCAATTATTTACTTTTTTTCTGATATATGTTTTTTTGTTTCTTTCTGAAACAAACTTTGGTTTTATTAATCAATTTGGAGAACGACTTGTCGAAACGGTAGAATGCCTCTGCGTGTCTGGTCGCCTTACACTATGGACCAAAATTTTACATTTATGAAAGTGTCGGTTAAGCAAATATATCGACAAATGCACAAGTCACAACACTCTTGTTAAAATCAAAAGTGAATACTCCAATAATAAAATATTATTATTTATATTTAAAATTTAAAATTTTTAAAATCATTGATTACATTCTCTTTATTTACTCCCTATATAGTAGTGCCATTTTCCTCATTAGCAACAAACTTGAACACTTATTTCGAAATCTCTCTCTATCTCTCTTAAAATGAAGCTCTCTATGCGTTTGATCTCAGCTGTTCTGGTCTTGTTCATGATTTTCGTCGCCACGGGTTCGTTTCTCGTTACCTGATATCTAATTTGCACACAACACTCGTGTTATTTTTTCGCCAGTTGGTTTTAGTAACGTATTTGAACATATATGGTTTCCATTTTTAATAAAACATTTATGGTTTCCTTCGATTGTTCTTGTGAATGCTCATATACAAGTGTTTTTTACCAATTCAAATCTAAATAGTCTTTCTTTGGTCACAATCTAAATAGTCTTTCTTAACTAGCAAAAACACTCTTCTTCCATAAACTTCGAAAGTTGATTTAAATGTATCAATCATGAGACACATGAAACTATGCTATGGTCTAAACCAAGTGCGTGTGTTTTTTTTGTTTTTCTGTGTTAATTTTGTCAAGGGATGGGTCCAGTCACTGTGGAGGCACGCACTTGTGAGTCACAGAGCCATAGGTTCAAGGGTGCATGCGTGAGCGAATCAAACTGCGCAAACGTGTGCCACAACGAAGGCTTTCAAGGGGGTAATTGCCGTGGACTTCGTCGTCGTTGCTTCTGCACCAGACATTGCTGATCCATTGATTCTCATAACTTAAATCCTCGATCCATCGTCGTGTGTTACTTCTTTCTTATTTAATCTTCCGTACAGTACCATGTCGTACCGTACATGTGTGTGTGTGTGTTTTTCTCGAATAAGTCTTTGGTTTGTGAGTTTCCGATTGTAATGTAATGTTACAAACCTAATGGATTCTTCTAGTAAGTATTCGAATCAATGTTCTAATAACCATTTATCTACAAGTTAAAAACTTGCAAGTATGCTATAAATTCCGTTTGGGAATTATTTGACGCATCAGTTTCATATTTCACCTTAAAGAGTTTTGTGATGATAGAATTAAAAAAAATGGAACATCTATCTTGGAAAGCTTGGACTGTAAAAAATACCAAATATTACTCTGTGGATGTAATTGGTGAAGTGATAAAGTAGCAACGAGGGGATAAAGAGGGAAAACATACAAAGTGCTTGTCTTGTAATCAACTTCACATGTAACTCATTCACTTGTGTTCTTGCTAGACTTTTTTTCGTTATTTTATTTCATCTTTATGTTTTTTTTTTTTTGGTCACATATTTCATCTTTATTTGTTTTGATAATACAACTTTTAGTTTTTTTTTGCTCCAGTTAATATACAGAATACCAAATGTCAAGTTTATACAACTAGCTAGTAATGTTTTCATTTAGGTACCCAAAAAAACTCGAGTATGCTTGACTACTCCGCTTGTTTTTTACTTTTGATGTGGCCACTATTATTGTGGATTTCAGAATATCTGACTAACTCAATTTTTACAAGTTTTTTATATACGTTTTTTTGTCTGTTTATTCTGATATAAAATTTGGTTTTATTGACTCGAGGATGACTTGTCGAAACGGTAGGAATTCTCTGTGTGTCGTGTCACTTGCATTAAGGACCAAAGTTTACGTTTATGACACCATCTGTAAAGCAAAAAAAAATGACAAAATGACAAAATAAAAAATACAGTATATGAAAAAGCAATAAGAAAAAAAGTAAAAATGAGACAAGTGTCACGACTCCTATTAAATCAAATGTGAATACTCCAAAGATAAAGATGATATTTACCTAAAAATATCTTAAAAATACTTTAAAATGCAACTATCTGGTACACTAATCAATTATCTCATCGTTCTTATACCTCTTTAGTCCCTATATATAGTGCCATCTTCCTCATTAGCAAACTACACACTTAACACTTCTTTCCAAATCTCTCTCCCTCTCTCCCTCAAAAGATGAAGCTCTCTATACGTTTGATCTCAGCCGTTTTTATCTTGTTCATGATATTTGTCGCCACAGGTTCGTTACTCATTACCTAATATCTAGCTTTGCTACCCATGTCCTTTTTATTCGTCATTTGGTTATGGCTACACATTCTTTATACATATTTATGGTTTCCTTTTTAAAATTCAGTTTTTGTGGTTAATATCGATCGTTCTTGTGAATATGCTCAGATATTAAGTGGTTCTTTAATTTTAATCGATTGTCCTTTCCATTATGCGATTTTAATTATAGTTGGACATAGTCTAAATACTCTGGACGTCTATTCTTGCAATTGTATTCAAATTCTTGTATAATTAAACTTTAAAGTTTTAAGTAATATGCAACATGCATGAGAACATGAAACTAAGCTACAGAACTCAACTAAGTTTTTTTCGTTCTCTAGGGATGGGTCCAGTCACGGTGGAGGCACGCACGTGTGAATCAAAGAGCCATAAGTTCAGGGGTAAATGCCTCATCGAATCAAACTGCAGAAACGTGTGTCACAATGAAGGCTTTACAGGAGGTAATTGTCGTGGATTCCGTCGTCGTTGCTTCTGCACCAGACGTTGCTGATGCGTCCTTTCTCATAACTCAATCTTCGATCCAATATCGTCTTTTCTTACATCTTTCTGTCTAATCTTTCGTATAGTACCATGTTTGTACTGTGCATGTGTGTTTAGTGTGTTCTTGAATAAGTCTTTGATTTGTGTGTTTAATTCCAGTTTAATGTAACGTTAAGTAAACTAATGGTTTTTGTTTTAAATAAAGGGTTAAAGACACATGTTTGAAGAGTCTTTCAACACGAGATACTAATCTTAGATTACTAATGCAATGACTTTGGATGTTGTTATACTGAAAAAAGAGAAATATTTAAAATTCATAAGGCGGCAAGTTATTTTGAGGGATTATCTATCATGGACATGAGATCGGTATAGTCCAATTAAGGCAAATACACGATTCGTCTTATCAATTAAAATCACGCATCCCATTACTCACAAGTCAAATTTCACTAGGAGGGGATATCTATAATACCAAAATTTACTTATATAACCTGTAATTTTATTTAATTTTGGTACGTATATATATATAAGATCCATCCTTTACTACTTCACCAGTTAACTTGGTTTTACTTTTTGACATGGCCACCACTATCAATGTGGGCTCTTCGTTATGTGACTAACTCAATTATTTACTCTTTTTTTTTCTCTTCTTGATAAAATAAATTTTGCTTTATTGATCTCTATGCGGGTCTTGTCACTTCTATTTAAGACCAAAAATTACATTTACTACAGTGTCGGCAAAGCAAATATATTGGCAAAGTTACAAAACAAAGAAAATGTAAAAAAGCATGAAACTAAAAAGAAAAAAAAACGACAAGTCGTCGTCACACCTCAGTGGCAGAAATAAAGAGTGTATAGTGGAATAAAAAGAGTATCGTTTTCTTTTAATTTCTTAAAAGTTCAGTTATTTAATATATTAAATTAATTATCTCGAGCGTTCTTATACCTTTTGTCCCTTTATATAGTGTCACCTTCCTCATTAGCAACCTTACACACTTAACACTTCTTTCAAAATCTCTCTCTCTCTATCTCTCAAAATGAAGCTCTCTATGCGTTTGATCTCAGCTGTTCTCCTCTTGTTCATGATATTCGTCGCCACAGGTTCATTACTCATAACCTAATATCTAACTTTGCACATATTCATCATGCTACTATGTAATTATATCTTTTTATTCGTCATTTGGTCATCATAATATATTTTTAAATTTAAGGGAATTCGTCGCAACTATCTCTTACTTATTCTAGAGCAAAACTCACATATTAAAGTATTAATATGCATCATGCATGGGAACATGGAAACTTAGCTATGGTCTAAACAAAGGTCTTTTTGTTGTTGTGTGTGTTAATATCCTCTAGGGATGGGTCCAGTCACGGTGGAGGCACGCACATGTGAGTCAAAGAGCCATAGGTTCAGGGGTCCATGTGTGAGCACTCACAACTGCAAAAACGTGTGCCACAACGAAGGCTTTGGCGGGGGTAAATGCCGTGGATTCCGTCGTCGTTGCTACTGCACCAAACATTGCTGATCATCGGTTCTCAAAAATCAATCTTCGATCCATCGTCCTCTTGTATTTCTTCTTTCTTATCTAATCTTTCGTACTGTACCATTTCGTACCGTACGTGTGTGCGTCTGGTGTGTTCTCAAATAAGTCTTCGGTGTTTGTTTCCGATCTTAATGTAATGTTAAATCAACTAATGGTTTTTATTTATTGAGGATTTAAATCTATTTTAGTTTTAAAGTTCCAATAACCTTCATCTACAAGACTACAAAGTAAATTACATTAATGCGACGAATATAATCAGATAGGGTAAAACTGTTAATTAAGGTGACTTTTTTTTTTAAACATCCAATTAATAATCAGCAAATTAAATATGGACGACGGTTAATCAAATTTCATCCATCTAATCATCTGGTAGATGGTAGTCTAGATCTATGGATTAATAAAATTTATGTAAATAATATTCTGTCGGATAGACTCATTTTATTTGAACCGATTTATTAATATAAAATTAAAAAACCGAATAAATATAATTGGTTGTGTTGATGAATAGTCTAGAACATTAGAACATTTTCAATAGTTAAGATACTCATATCATTAAAAAATAATATTCTTAATAAAACTTAAATTTTGTAATAATAATTGACCAACAATTATTTGACAAGTGTATTGAGACTTTAATAGTAAGAAAGAAACTTTCACATTTTCTCACAACTCTTTTTATTGGAGTAATTGAGGATGCTCTCAGAGTATCTGCATCAATGATCTTTAAAAAAGGTTTCTCAACCAAATAATTAATATTTTTATTAAAAGTTAGTTATATAATTATTATTTTTTCTAAAATAATTGAATTATTTATGTTGGGTTATCGGGGTACAATCTCTGTAAATTTTCACTTAATTCTGTAACTCCCTTGAACTTTGACTTCATAGCCAGATTCCCTAACAAAACTTAGATAGTGTATATCACCCTAAATTATTTGATGGAGTGTTTAAACCCCCTTAACGTTAATTATTAAACCTAAATATCCTTTAAACGCGAGCAATGCCATTAAAGTCTGAAATCAAGGGTGGGAGGTTTCCTTGTCGATTTTGACATTAAATCCTAAAACGAATTTGATCTCTTCTTCTCCAATCTTCACTACAAAAAACAGATGAACGAATTCAATCTGTTTGATCCCAGCTTCTGTCATACGGGAAGAACACCAAATATGATTCCGTCTATAAGTAATGATTCAGTTTTCTCCAAGTTCCGAAATTTGCAGAGAGAATCATCAACTTCGTTGAAATTGAGATTCCTGGGAACTTCATCAATCCACGAACCATTCTTCAAGTGATTGCTAAATCGTAACATCATGTTCCTGGGAACTAAAATGAGGAAAAAGCATAATTTTAGATTATATTGTTTCATATAAAATACGTGTACAACCAAAATCAACCTAGTAATAATTTGTTAATTAAACAAAATTGTAATTGCTATATACGTGATAACGGGATTGTCAAAAGGAAGGAGAAGACCTGGAAACGATTCAATTCGATATCAAAGTGCCAATTTTTCGATATCAATGGGAAGTGAACTATGACTCTGTGTGAATTATGCCTTTTTGTGGTTAAGTGCGTTCACCTAATCTGATCTTTATCTCCTGTCAGCGTGTTTCTTGATGATTATGAGAACAGATCAATAGATCGATTCAATGGTCTTATGTTCATCTGTTTTTTCTGCAGTGAGGATGACGAGGAAGGTGAGAGAGATCGAATTCGTTCCATGTTAGCAGGAGAAGAAGAGATTGGAGAAGAAGAGATCGAATTCGTTCGATGTTACAGTTTAAATTGGGATTGGGCATTTCGGTTTAATGTCAAAATCGACAATGAAATCTTCCACCCTATTTAATTGGTTTGATTTTAGACTTTAATGGCATAGGTCGGGTTTAAAAGATATATAGGTTTGTTATAAAACATTACCTGTATTTTTTGTAAAAGAATTTATGAGAAATGATGAGAAAAACTTATACCCGCAAGAGAATAATAGAGAGAAAGAACTAGAGAGAATTCTTATATTTTCTTAAATGATATGTGTCCTTACAAACAAACGAAAACGTTTGTATTTATAGGAAAAACTTGTGCGTGCATAGTGACATGGTGGGCTCCGCATTTTATTTTATTTGCCGAAAATTTGCCGACATTGATATTCTTCAACACTCCCCTTGGAGACCATCGTCATTATGTTTCTTGCGTCATGTATCTTGTACTGCCTCATTAAAAACCTTTTCATGGAAAAACCCAGTGGGATAAAAACCATGATAAGGGAAAAAGAGTGCAGTACTCCCCCTGAAAGATGGATATGATCATTTCTTCATAAATCTCGTAGATGACGGATTCCGATATTCTGAATATGTTTCTTGAACGTTGTGGTAGGAAGCGCCTTGGTAAATAAGTCTGCTGCGTTGTCACTTGAGCGAACATATCGGATATCCACTTCTTGATTTTTCTCGAGTTCTTGAGTATAGGAGAAAAATCTTGGAGGGATGTGTTTTGTTCTGTCGCTCTTAATATAACATTCCTTTATCTGGGCAATACATGCAGCGTTATCTTCATATAAGATGGTTGGCCTTTTGTTACTGATTATTCCGGCGGCTTCTTGTATATGATGTGTCATGGACCTCAGCCATACACATTCTCTACATGCTTCATGAAGCGCAATAATTTCTGCATGATTTGAAGAAGTAGCAACCAATGTCTGCTTCTGAGAACGCCACGAAATCGCAGTACCTCCCATTGTGAAAACATATCCAGTTTGCGATCGAGCTTTATGCGGGTCTGATAAGTATCCTGCATCTGCAAATCCAACTAGACCAAAATCAGATTTTCGATGATAAAATAATCCCAAATCAATTGTTCCTTAGAGATAACGAAAAATGTGTTTAATCCCATTCCAATGTCTCCGCGTTGGATATGAACTATATCTTGCAAGCAGATTAGTAGCAAATGCTATATCTGGCCGAGTACAATTTGCAAGGTACATAAGTGCACCTATAGCACTCATATAAGGTACTTCAGGACCTAACACTTCTTCGTTATCTTCACAAGGTCTAAACAGGTCTTTATCAACATTAAGTGATCTATTGACCATCGGAGTGCTCAAATGATTCACTTTATCCATATTAAAGCGTTTTAACACTCTTTTAGTGTAATTTGATTGATGCACAAATATTCCATCTTGGAAATTCTCTATTTGAAGTCCGAGACAAAATTTTGTCTTTCCAAGATCTTTCATTTCGAACTCTTCTTTCATATGAGTTCTTGCATCATCAACTTCCTTTTGAGTTCCTATTATGTTCAAATCATCAACATAGACAGCTATGATCACGAATCCGGTTTGAGATTTCTTAATGAATACACAAGGGCATATCGCATTATTGGTATATCCCTTTTTCATCAAATATTCACTTAAGCGATTATACCACATGCGTCCGGATTGTTTTAATCCGTATAGTGATCGCTGTAATTTGACTGAACAAATGTTCTTGGATTCTTCTGGGATTTTTGATCCTTCCGGGATTTTGAATCCTTCTGGGATTTTCATATAAATGTCACTATCTAGTGATCCATATAGGTATGCAGTCACAACATCCATAAGGTACATATCTAGATTTTTCGATGCCGTTAGGCTCATCAAGTACCTGAATGTGATTGCATCCATAACCGGGGAATATGTTTCTTCATAATCAATTCCCGGTCTTTGAGAAAATCCTTGTGCCACAAGTCGAGCCTTATATCGTGTGACTTCATTATTCTCATTTCTTTTTCTCACAAAGATCCATTTGCATCCAACCGGTATTACATCTTCAGGTGTAATAACAATAGGTCCAAATACATTTCTCTTATTAAGGGAGAGTAATTCATTTCTCATGGCTTCTTGCCATTTCTCCCAATCGGGCCTTTTCTGGCATTCCGATACGGACCTTGGGTCTGGATCCTCATTTTCATTATCAATTTCTTTGGATACAGAAAAGGAGAATGTTTCATCCTCATCATCAATTTCATATCTAACCCATACTTTTCCATCTTGAGCATAATTAATAGAAATTTCACATCTTTCTGTATCACGCTCGACTTCAAGACTTTTCTCTTTCTCTGGTTCTTCTTGAACCTTTTCATAAATGTCTTCTTGACATTTTTCTGTAAGTGGTTCTTCTGGAACCTTTTCATTTTGTTCTCCCAACTTCTTTTTCTTTCGGGGATTTTTATCTTTCGAACCCATTGGTCTCCCCCTTTTCAACTGCATTTTGGGTTCATTAGCTTTATTCTCATCAATTTGTTCTTCAGGAACATTAATTCTTGATGGAGCATTTGCAGCAGGTATATATGATTTTGTTACCCTTTTTGTATCTGTGAATGCATCTGGTAACTGATTTGCCACTTTTTGTAAGTGCACAATTTTCTGAACTTCGAGTTCACGTTGGTTTGTAGGGGGATCTAGATGCAACAAAGATTGTGTGCACCATGTAATATCTTTTGGAACCTCTTTAATTCCTCCCCCTAATGCTGGGAATTCATCTTCATTGAAATGACAATCGGCAAAACGAGCCGTAAACATATCACCAGTTTTCGGTTCAAGATACCGAATTATACTTGGTGATGTATACCCAACATATATACCTAATCTCCTTTGTGGCCCCATTTTTGTTCTTTGTGGTGGCGCTATAGGAACATAGACCGCACAACCAAAAATACGGAGATGTGATACATTTGGCTGCTGACCATATGTTAATTGCAAAGGAGAATATTTATTATATGCACTTGGTCTTATTTGGATCAAGTTTGCAGCATGCAAAATAGCATGACCCCATATAGAAATTGGGAGTTTTGTTCTCATTATCAATGGCCTTGCAATTAATTGCAGCCGTTTTATCAAAGACTCAGCCATGCCATTTTGTGTATGAACATGGGGGACCGGATGTTCCACATCAATTCCCATTGACATACAATAGTCATTAAAGGCTTGTGAAGTGAATTCACCAGCATTATCAAGCCTAACTTTCTTTATGGCGTAATCAGGGAATTGTGCTCTCAATCTGATTATTTGAGCAATAAATTTTGCGAAAGCCGTATTTCGTGTTGTCAATAGATACACATGTGACCATCTGCTGGATGCGTCAATCAATACCATAAAATATCGAAATGGCCCGCATGGTGGATGGATAGGTCCACATATATCTCCATGTATTCTTTCTAAGAATTCAGGAGATTCATTCTTAATTTTGGCTGGCGATGGCCGAGTTATTAATTTTCCTTGAGAACAAGCATTACATGAAAATTCACCCGATTGAAAAATCTTCTGGTTTTTCAATGAATGGCCATTAGAATTTTCCACAATTTTCCGCATCATGACTGAACCTGGATGTCCAAGTCGTTCATGCCAAATTTTAAAGGTACTAGTAAACTGCGGGTTTACGGTAACATATGATTCAATCATATTTATTTTTGTGGAATATAATCCAGAGGATAATGCTCGTAATTCCTCTAATACAACTTTTCTTCCAGAAATTGTTGTTGTGATGTAAAGATATTCAATGCCATTTTTGTTCATAGTTTCTAAATGATATCCATTTTTGCGGATATCTTTAAAACTTATTAAGTTTCTCTGAGATTTTGGGGAATATAATGCATCATTTATTTCAAATTTTGTTCCCCTTGGCATTTGAAAACTGACTCTTCCAGAGCCTATAACAATCTTTGCATTTCCAGATATTGTATTCACGCTTCCGGCGGAATTATTTATTTTGAGGGAGGAGAAGTATTTTTTATCTTTAAGTATCGTGTGCGTTGTAGCACTGTCTGCTAGACATAAATCTCCATCCCGAATTTCAGATCTTGACATATCTGTATTTGTAATATTCATAAGGGATATATTAATAAACACTCAAATAAAGCAAACACTGATATTATAAGAAATATTTAAAAAAAATATATTTTACAACACACTTTAGAAAATGAAAAAGCACATACAACATTATTTTATATAATAAAAACGATGGTAGTTTTAAATCATCTTAATCCACATCTTGTGCGTTGATGTCTTCAGGACCAACGAGGAAATCAGAAATATCGAGATGTGCATCATCATTTAATCCATGGAAAGAGGGTCCGGCTTCATCAGAGACAAAGTTGGTTTCACTATCTCTTTCTTTTCTCTTTAGAGATTGCTGATATAAATCAGCCAAATGTTTCGGCGTACGACAGGTACGGGACCAATGTCCTTTCATTCCACATCTGTGACAAACATTCTCAAAATGTTTGTTTGTTGTACCGCCAACTTTGTTTTTCTGAGAATTTTTATTAATTCTTCCGGAATTAATATCATTTGGGCGGAATCCTCTTCCTTGGCCTTGTCCACATCCTCGTCCTCGTCCACGACCACGACCACGGCCTCTACCGTGCCCATGTCTTTGCAAATTATTGTAGTTGGTTGTTGCAACATTCACTTCGGGGAATGGAGCAGATCCAGTTGGACGAGTCTGATGGTTTAACACCACAAGCTCATTATTTTGCTCTGCAACTAGCAGAGTTTGCATCAGCTCCGAGTAAAGAGTGTACCCTTTTGCCCGGTATTGTTGTTGCAGGATTACGTTTCCTGGATGGAACGTTTGGAGAGTTTTCTCGATCATATCATATTCTTCTATTTTTTCTCCACACAACGCCATCCTGGAAGTGATTCCGAACAAAGCGGAATTATATTGGCTTACACTTTTGTAATCCTGAAACCGCAAATTTAGCCACTCATGTTTGGCTTTAGGTAAGATCACATATTTTTGGTGATCAAACCTCTCTTTGAGCGATTTCCAAAGATCTGCAGGATCTTCTTTTGTGATGTATTCATCTTTTAAACCATCATGAATGTGGTGGCATAAAAATATCATGGCTTGTGCCTTTTCCTCCTCCGATGTCGTTTTTATCGATTCATCGATGGTATCGAGGAGTCTTTTTCCTTTAAGATGTCTTTTTGCTGCTACTGCCCATGTCATATAATTTCTTCCGGAAATATCAAGGGCAGCCATCTCGAGTTTTACCAAGTTTGACATTATAACTGTAAACATAAATTAACAAATTTATTAATCAAAATATTTAAATAAGATATTGCAATTTCAATTATTATTATTATTATTCATAACATCATTAGGATTTTATTTAATTTATTTTAAAACATACATAAAACATAAAACGCTTATATAAAAAGCGCAATTACAAGAAACACAATTACATAAAACATTAAAACAATATTTATGATAAATTCTCCGGGAGTATATTCTCCAACGGAAATTCCATAAATAGAAATAATAATAAAAATTACACTTAAAAGAAATAATAGTCGAGACATATTTCTTGAAATCTTGAAAATTCTTCTTTCGAAATCTTGAAAAATCTTTGAGAGTAATTTGAGAGAAGATGAAATTTTGTGTGAAAGGATGAATGAAAAAAGAGTATATTTATAGATTGTAAAAACTATTCACTAGCCGTTATATAACCGTTGGAAAAGTTGAAAAATGATTAAAATTTTATGTTATTTTATAAATATATCCGTTGGTAATAACGGTTCTAAAATAATTAATCTGAAAATATTTGAAAATTAATCAAATAATATTTATCAGTTCAAATATAATTTTATTAACATATGGTAATAGAATTAGTCATAACATAAAATAAACAGAGATTTAACAACATAATTATGATGACAGAAAATAACCATATTAAAAACAATAAATTATTAAGGCGGCAAGCCGACCATGAATATAAACGAACAATTAAACAAGTAAATAATTTTTCAGGCGGTAAAACCGACCATTGAGAAATAATTATGGTGACGGAGTCATCCATATTAAAACACTAAATAAACAGTAAGGCGGCAGAGCCGACCATGAACAGAAAATAAATAATCAGGCGGCAAAGCCGTCCATTATAAGGTATTATAGTATACATTATAAAATTATAAACGCTTATCGTGCTGATAACGTGTTATAAAACATTACATGTTTACCTGTATTTTTGGTGAAAGAATTTATGAGAAATGATGAGAAAAACTTATACCCGCAAGAGAATAATAGAGAGAAAAAACGACAGAGAATTCTTATATTTTCTTAAATGATATGTGTCCTTACAAACAAACGAAAACGTTTGTATTTATAGGAAAAACTTGTGCGTGCATAGTGACATGGTGGGCTCCACACTTTATTTTATTTGCCGAAAGTTTGCCGACATTGATATTCTTCAACAGGTTTAGATTTAATTTCCAAACCCGTTTAATGCTGGATTTAATTTCAAAACCCGTTTAATGCTGGATTTAAAAGAAAACCAGTGCCGACTCAAATAATTTGAGGGCCCTTGGGCAAATTTTTTTTTTTTGGCTTTGATCTATTGTTTTTAAAAAATTAGACCCTTAATCGTAAATTAAAAAAAATTATAGACCCAATTTGTATGTAATTTTTTTTAAAAAACTGGACCCCCGACGATTGCATTCATTGCCCTAGGTCTTGAGTAGGGTCTGCAGAAATAATTAACGTCAAGGGGATTTAAACTCTACATCAAATGATTTAGGGTGATATACACTGTCTAAGTTTTGTTAGGGAGTCCGACCATAAAGTCAAAGTTTGAGGAAGTTACAAATTTAAGTGAAAGTTTGCAGAGGACTCTATCGTGCTGTTGGGGTGTATCCCCCTACAAAGTATGCGTTAAGTATGTATACACACAATTTTTCAAACTCAAGGTTTAACTACATTTTTAACTTAATTCGAGTTGTATCCCAAGTTTAAATCGATGTAAAACCCCATCTTGTTGACTCCAACGGAATTTCTTAAGGGACGTTACTGTGCTGCTGATGTAGCGCCACTGTACAGCTGACCAGGCGCCACTGTGCGCAGCTGACGTGGCAAATAAAACTAAAAACATTTGTAGCTAGCTAGACTTGAACCTGGGTGGGAAAGCTCTATGGTAAAACACACTAACCATTAGGCCACGTTAATATTTTGAGTTATTAGTGACAAAACTTTGATATATCTTAGTCAGTCTGTCTTTTTTATACAAAACTAAATTCACCATCCGAGACCTCAAAAAAATTAAATCCAATTTCCGACGAATATTTCTGACTATTTGAATTTCGAGAATAGTCAGTTTTGGAATTTCGTCGGGAATTTCTGAAAGTTCAAAAATTCGCCGCGAATTTAAGAAATCCATCAGAAATTTCAAAAATACGTCGAGTAATTCCAGAAATCCGTCGCGTAATTTCAAAAATCTGTCGTATAATTTTGGAAATCCGTCGCATAATTTCGGAAATTCAAAATTCCCGACGGATTTTTGAAATTCTAGACGGATTTTTTAAATTCCAGACGGATTTTATAAATTCCAGACTGATTTTTGAAATTCCACACGAATTTTTGAAATTCGAGACGGATTTTTAGAACTCCAGACGGATTTTTGAAATCCCAAATGGATTTTTCAAATTCCCGACGGATTTTTGAAATTTCTGACGGATTTTTGAAATTCGCGATGGATTTTTGAAATTCTCGACGGATTTTTGAAATTTCCGACGGATTCTGAAATTCCCAAAGGATTTCCGAAATTCTCGACGGATTCTAAAATTTCCGACAGATTCCCGAAATTCTCGACGGATTTTCGAAATTCCTGAAAGATTTCTGGTATTCTCAACGGATTTCTGAAATTTCTGACGGATTTTTGAAATTCCTGACGAATTTCTGAAATTTCACGACGGAATTCCAAAATTCCTGACGGATTTTTGAAATTCAAATAGTCAAAAATATTCGTCGGAAACTGGAACTAACTTTATTAAGGTATTGAATGGTGAATTCTATTTTACTATAAAAAAAAGACAGACTGACTAATATATATTAAAGTTTTGTCACTATGAACCCAAAATATTAACGTGGCCTAGTGGTTAGTGTGTCTATGTAGTTTTCCCACCTAGGTTCGAGTCTAGCTAATTGCAAATGTTTTTAGTTTTATTTGCCACGTCAGCAGCATAGTAACGTCCGTTAAGTAATTCCGTCGGAGTCAACCAAAAAGTCAACAACATGAAGTTTTACATCGATTTAAACTTTACCGTGGGGAGACAACTCGAATTAAGTTTGAAATGTCGCTAAACCTTGAGTTTGGAAAACCGTGTGCATACAGACTTAACACATTCTTTACATGGGGATACAACCCGACTCTTTTCCGATAAACTTTTTTTTTAAATGGTAATAACTCGTTAAAAACTCATGGATAAAAAGGTGCTCTTCGATTGGATTGATTAATTAAAAAAATACCTCGTTAAATAACAACCAAGTGAATATATCGACTTATCTAATTATGCAGTGTAAGGTACTTTGGTGTTGCCTAGAACTATACACATGTAATGCGGTGCTTGTAGTAATGGTATTGTTAAATAAACATAAAACGTAGCTGTCAGAAAATACTAAAAGAAATTATAAAGTGCGTTCATGACACAAGACAAAAAGAAGTAAAGATTTTCATTTTGGATTTTTCTTTGTGAAGTTTTAATCGTTCATTATGATAAATGTTTTTAAAATCTGCCGACATAAGAGGAAAAAAAATGTTTTAAGTCTTTGATATCTTCGCTATAAGGGCTAAATGTGTTATTCGGATTGCCAAACCACAGGCTTGAGTAGTAATGACCGTTCATTATAATCAATGCGTATGCAGAATGCAGTCACAACTCACAAGCCCGAGTTAATAAATTTTCTCTACCGGTTTTGGTTGGACAGATAAGTTCATTAAGTTAGGTTCTTGGTTCACCAATGAGTTCCTAAAACCAAAAGGGGCGGTTTTGTAATATAAATAGCCAATGTTTTTTGTTTACTTTAGTTGTATTGCTTACACAATAGCCATACGAAAAACTTGGTGAACGTTTGTTTTCACTAAGAAAACACTACTGAGGAAGAGCTTTTTATTCATCAATTAGACTGGTGGACACAGAATTGTATCCATTTTACCCATGCATGAAAAAGTCTAAGTCTACATGCGCAATAACTGTTTAATACACTACTAACTACTAAAATTAATACAATTAAGAGCATCTCCAATGTATTGCACTATTTTTTACTCTATAATAGAGTAACTCTAAAATAGAGTTGGATTTCTCTCCAATGTATTACTCTATTTTCACTCCAAGTCTACATACACAATAACTGTTTAATACACTACTAACTACTAAAATTAATACAATTAAGAGCATCTCCAATGTATTGCACTATTTTTTACTCTATAATAGAGTAACTCTAAAATAGAGTTGGATTTCTCTCCAATGTATTATTCTATTTTTCACTCTAAAAAATATATTCTAAGTATATTCTAATTTTCAAGTTTGTTATTAATTGATAAATAATACACTTTATTTATAGAACTTTAAAAAATAACCCACTAATTTTTTTTTTCAAAACTTCTAAAAATTATGAAAATATTTATAACTAACCATAAAATAACAGCACAAAAATATCAAAGACAAATGCACAAAGACAACAACATTTGGAGATTCAAAGTAAGAACTACGCATTGAAAGAATTTAAAAAAGAAAACAAATTTTTGTTCCAAGACTTGAACTCGATACCGGATCCAAATCTTCGTGCATATGTTCAAAGTGAACAAACAAAGTTTTATCAAAAAAAAGCCGAACAACAACAATATCAACAAGATCCACCTCAACATGATTCGTTTTGACAGTATTTTAATAATTTGGGTGGATCCGGAAACGATTTACCGGATTATTAACTCATAAAATTAGTAATTGTTGTTGTTTTTAATATATATTATGTATTTTAATTTCAGTTTTTAATATTTTTTAATTATTATTTATTATCAGTTTATGGTTTTATGTCATTATATTTTATATTTAAAAAGATACTATAAGATTCTGAAATTTTGTTTGTTAAATAAATTATTATAGTTCTTAAAATAAAATAACTTAAAATGACAGAGACTAGTTTATAAATAAAAAATTTTAACACATCAGTTTTTTAAAGCTTTGTGAAGCTGACACTTCATTTAAAACATGTAGCTAATCAAAACATTTCAAATAATACACATCATATTCTATTTGCCACATCACCTCTCCACATTATATATAATTGATTAACTCTATTTAGCTAGATTTAAAGTTTATTTGATGTTTTAAAAACAATAATTGAATGTATTGAATTCAATTAGCTGATTATTTTTATTAAAATCCTAACTAAGTCATATATAAATTGAAAAAAAAACTTAGATCATATATACAAATTTAACAATGAATCAATAAAAATAATTGAAAATAATTATTAAGAAAAACCATTAGAAATTATTTGCAACTATAGAGCGGATTTTTATCTCATCTAGAAAATATGTTTCAAGACATAAATATGTCGAAATCACTCCGAAATATTAATTGAGCTGAAGTAGCGTCTCAAACTCTTACAAACAAATATTAAAGTTGGGAATTCCCAGCATGTGAGATTGTTGGTCAGAATAAATAATTTTGAATTATAAAAAAATAAAAACAAGTGTGATATGGGTTTTTAAGAAAATATTATTAGAAAATAATTGTATCTCTCGTCTATTTTATTTATTTTCTAATTTTTATTGTCATTTATACAAATTTAACATCCAATCGATAAAAATATTTGAAAATACTTTTTAAAAAATATCTACAACATAGAACATATTTTTTTTCCTCTATAGAATCTATTATAGGACATAAATATGTCAAAATTATGTTAAACTATTAATTCAAATTGAAAGCAAATATTATAGTTTGAAACACTCAGAGTGTGAGATTTTTGATTTAGAAACAAAATTTGAAAAGATTCAAAACTCGAGAGGACATCTTTTGGAGCGGACCGAAAATATTGTTGTTTAGAATGACCAAAAATTTGTAGCAGAGATAAAGAAGGCAACGAAGCAGAGATAACACCAGTTAGATTGTTGTAAGAAAGTCGAGGATATTGTAATGACCGACAAACGTCTCAGTATATATATATATATTTTGTTTGGTTGGTTTAGATTAAGTCAAAAGGTGTGACAATGACGGCACTCCTAGCAAAGGCAACTGCACTTGCACTGGCAAAACATCCAGTTGTAAACTCTTCCTGTAGAGATGGTAACAGTTTTGTGTATAACAAAAGCATCAACGTTGCTGTTGCTGTTGCTATTGATGGTGGTCTGATCACTCCAGTGCTTAAGAACACTAATAAGGTTCTTTTCTTTTGTATGCTTTATAACAGGTTTTGAGTTTATTCTGTCGTCAAAACCGGCATAAACAGATTGTTCTCTCTTTTGTAAACAGGTTGACTTTTATTCATTGTCTAGAAAATGGAAAGAATTGGTTGATAAGGCTCGAGCCAAGCAGCTACAGCCTCATGTGTACAACACTGGTAACCCTAATACTAGAATATAGATGTGATTTGAGTTTGAGATTTTGTAACGGAAATGTTTGCTAGGTAGGTTCATAATCAGAAGTCAAGATTGTTTGAGTATTGATTCTTTTTCCTCCTTCCAGTTAACTTCAGGTACCTTCACTCTATCTAACCTTGGAACGTTTGGCGTCGATCGGTAGAAGCCATTCTACCCCCTGGAACTGTAAGTGCTTTCTACTTTATGTATTTATACACATTAATTTAGATTCTAAAAATTTTTAGCTTATTTCTTATAGCCTAATAATTATGCTAAGGAATAATAGCTCATTGATTTTCTTGTCTATGATCAATGAAGAGAGCGATTATGGCTGTAGGAGCATCTCAACCTTCAGTGGTTGCTACTAAAGACGGCCGCATTGGCATGAAAAACCAGATGCAGGTAAATCTTATTATAAACCATCGTTAGAACTTGTTCCTCTTCTCCTTTTGTCTTCATGAAATCATCTCGAGTTGTCCTGGGAACTTGTTAATGATGACTGGTTACTTGCAAACCCATAGGTGAATGTGACAGCAGATCATCGTGTCATCTATGGTGCTGATCTCGCACAGTTCTTGCAAACATTGGCAAGCATTATTGAGGACCCAAAGGACCTGACATTATAGGCCAAATGACTGCTTTCCGCATCCCAGTCATCTCTGATTTTGATTCCATGGGAGCTTGTATTTCTGCGATAATAAGTTTCTTTAATAGAGTCGACCTATCAAGAGTAATGCTGAACATAATCATTTCTTTGTTTGTGCTATCTTTGCAACATTTGGCGCATTGAAAGGCCTTCTCACATTATTTTGCTGCTGAATTTTTCATATACATCCACTTAATGGGATGAATCTAATATGGACTGATAATTTTAAACCACAACTCTGAATGCTTTAGATCCTGCATGTTTCTCAGCACCTCGAATGGAGACACAGACAATAGACTGCCAGAGGAAATAAACCTCCATATGCTGCTTGTGAGCATCCGTAGGACAGTCTTCATCTTTGGCCTTGCCCCAGGAGAGATGTTTATGCAGGCAAGAGCAACACTTAGGAGCATCTGCTTTATTGCTACAGCTAATGTTTTGCTCAATCTGAGATCAATAATGTTGTTGCGCTGCTCTTGTTGGCTCAAATGACTGTTCACCCACTTAGCCTATTCTCTTCATTTGCTTACCGCTGGCCTTCCAGTTAACAGCTCCAAAAGAATCACGCCAAAGTTGTAGACGTTCCCAGCCATTGTTACCGTCATAGTGTAAGCATACACTGATGAAAAGATTAAAAATGAAAGATTAAGAAAGCTGAGGTTTCTTAGACAAGCCCGAAAAGGTTGGTGGAATGTAGCCGATTGTGCCTGCAACTGCCGAGAGGCGGCTGTTGCTTTTGGAAGGATCGATTACCTTAAACAGTTCAATGTCTCATACTACACGCTCAGTGAGCGACTTGAGCAGTATTTTTTTGACTAGAGAGATCTGGTAAAAGGATTGGATCACGACTGCTGGATTTGGATCCATGCAAGTAAGAGTTTCGCAGAGCTTTGCCAACCGCAATTCTGTACATGCTTGTCCAATCAACCACATCACTACTATGGTCGTAAAGGGTACACGTGTGAGATGAGCAAGCATCCTTCTGAATATAGCACATAAGCTAGTGAAACCATTACGTTCATGTGATGTAGCTTGCCCAACATCTCTAGCACTAACTCTAGTAAATGTAACACAAGAAATTCTTGATTTGCGTATTAATCTCTGTTTACCAAATCCTCCTCTCACACTTCAATACACAATTTCTCTGTCTCATTGAGAGTCCTGGGGATTGATAACTGGCCCTACATTTCGTTATTTCATTGGTTTTTCGTCGACCAAATGCTTGGAGTCGAAGAGTCTTTATTTTGGAAAAGAAGAGTGATAGCATATATTTATGATAGCCCAAGATGTGCGGTGGTGATTATGAAATCGCAAATTAACACAGATGAATCTGGAAAAAGGAAATCGCCTCCATCAACAACCACCAAATCTATCTTAATAATTCACATCACCAGTCGCCTTTTGCTATGTTATTCTGCAATAAAAGTAGCGACAAAAGCGATTACTCGACGCATATATTTCAAAAGAAGCATGTGGCCCACTAATCGATATAGACCAGCCATTCGACCCTTCGGATTAAGTGGTTCACGTTTGTATTTAGTAGATTTAAACATTTGTCTTTTTAAATCTCAGTTTTAGCTATGTTTTCTTTTTTTTACGTTTTTTTTGCTTTTTGTACATTGGAACCTTTGTGTGGTTCACCTTGCCCAAAAAAACATTAGTTAAATAATTTGATCGGACTTCCTGGCCCAAGTATGAAAACCCATTAGCTAAAACTCAACGTTTCGGCCTTAAAGCAGAGGAACATAAATCGTTCTTCGGCAGAAAAAGGGAATAAAAATTCTGCTAACTCTTTTGTTAAGCCCTAATTCGAAGCCACAATTGGCCGAAATGGTGTCGTCGATGTTGTTTACTGATTGCTACTCCTCAACGGCGACGCGTCTCATCCCTTTGAAGCGCTGCAACGGCACCGGCCTCCTTCCTCGGTGCGTCGTTGGCCAACTCCGTCTACGGACTACTGTCTCTGGCCGTGGCTGCTCTATCTCCGTTTGCTCCTCTTCTTCTCCGTCTTCTGCAGCGAAGGTAATTGATGGAAAGGCAGTGGCAAAAACGATTAGAGATGAGATCACATTCGAAGTTACGAGAATGAAGAACTCAATCGGTGTTGTTCCAAAAATAGCAGTAATCCGTGTTGGAGACACAAAAGATTCCGTGACTTGTGTGAGGAACAAGAACAAAGCTTTTAGTTCCGTCGGCATGGAACCATGCGAATTTGTTTTTACTGAAGATGAGTCAGAAGAAGCTGTCTTGGAATTCATCTCAAACCGCAACAAGTTTCCTGGAGTTTTTGTTCAGTTGCCTTTACCATCGGTAATTTAAACGATGTAACAAATACCGATTTTTATAAAATTATTGCTTTATTTATATATTTATATATTGCAGAATATGGATGAAGCTAAGATATTGAATGGAGTTAGCATAGAGAAAGACATCCAAGGATTCCATTCGCTTAATACTGGAAGGCTTGCGATGCGCTGCAGAAGAGAAGAACCTTTGTTTGTACCGTGTACTCCGAAAGGATGCATCGAGTTGTTGCGTAGATATAACGTTGAGATCAAAGGAAAAAATGCGGTTGTTATCGGAAGAAGTAACATTGTTGGTATGCCAACTGCTCTCTTACTGCAGGTAAAAATTAATTGGATTCCTTTCGTAAAATAAAGTAGTTTACAATTTAAAATCTAAGTGAATTGGTTTTGGGGTCCTTTTCGAGTGTGCTGAAGAACGGTATGGTATGGCTCTATAAGATATTTCCGGTTTAGTATGAGAACAATAAAAGATTTTGTACTTATCTCATTCTTAGTTGTATCGGGTTTTTGTAATTAAATCATTCACACATCTATAAGGTTATATTCGTCTCAATATGTTTGCTTTCTTCTTTTTTGCATAACATTTCTCCTTCTTAGTGATGTACTCCAATTCTTTACTACTTAAATCTTTGTTTATTTATCGATGTAGAGGGAGGATGCAACGGTTAGCATTATTCACTCCAGAACAAAGAACCTTAAAGAGATCACAAGAGAAGCAGATATCATAATCTCAGCTGTTGGACAACCAAACTTGGTTAGAGGAAGTTGGATTAAACCGGGCGCGGTTATCATCGATGTTGGGATTAATCGTGTTGAGGATCTGAATGCTTCTTCTCGTGGTTATCGGTTGGTTGGAGACGTTTGCCACGAAGAAGCTTGCAAAGTTGCATCTGCGATTACCCTGGTTCCTGGTGGTGTAGCTCCAATGACTATGGCCATGCTTTTATCCAACGCTTTAACAGCAGCTAAGAGATTTCACAACTTCCAGTGATAAAGTTATCTTAAGAAACAAGACTTTCTCTGTTAATTTTCTGAAACCTTAATAGTTTTTGCTCTGGTTCCTTGAAAAATTGGTCTTCTTTTTTTTTGTTTTGTTTTATGTAACCAAAACAGCACATGTACGTTTAAGTCGGATGGATATAAAATCGTCTTTTTATCACTTTCTTTTTGTAAGTATGTTCTTGTTATTTGAAGAGTTACAAACAATAAGAAAATGAACTCCTCAAGTCTAAATCATGACAAAAAAAAAAAAAAAAAAAAAAACCTCCATAACAAATAACAAATGTCAAGGCTAAGCTAATAAAAGGGATATTATATTGAAGAAAAAGAAAAGCTTGAAGGGAAATTACATAAAAATTGATATTGATCTACGGTAACCATCTAATTATTAAATTCATAAAAGCGGACCATGAGTACTGTAACTAACCTCATAGCTCAACAACACAATAATCATACAAAACCGAACCTTGTTCACTGCTGCATTACAGTCCGGTGGCCTCTGAGCTAATTGGAGTTGACTTGCTGAAGATTTCTTCCCAGTAATCGTCATCGTCGTCATAATCTTCGCCTTGATATTCTTCCCAGTCACTCTCATCACTAATACTGTCCTCATACGCTTCAACGTCCCCAAGGAACAATGACACGACATGTGAGATGATTTCGTGTCGATACGAAAAAGCGAAAACATGCCGGAGCCACATTTGATCCTTATCGAGGTCGTAATTAGGTGGCGTGCTAAAAAGGTCGAAGAAACTCACACGGTCCTCCTCCTCCTCGGTCTCCTCGGTGGTCCTCGTTGGCTTCACAGTCAAACAGTTTCCTGGATACCACTCAATCTCCGTTCCAATGGACTTGTCAACGTCATTGTAGTAGAAACTTCCATCAATGATATGATATGTCTTGGTCAAGACAGTGTTCTTGAAGTAAGGGTTCTGATCAAAGAAAAACTCAATCTTGAACCAATTTGATGCTTCTTCAATCCTACTCCACCTGATATCTTTAAGATACTTGAGAGCTCCTTCATCTCGCTCGTATATCTATTAGATTAATCATTGGAAATCATCAATAAATCTATATTAAGAGAATCGTCAGTCCTAATAGCGAGCGAACCTCATCATTGAAATACCATGCACTTCTCTTCAATGCAAGAAGCCAGAAATCCGGTACTCCTTTCTCTGCAGAAAGGAATAAAAAAAAACGTCTCGTACATCATTTGAAACGCGAATTCAATCATCAATCGGAAAATTCATTGTAACAATTGATAAATACACACCTTCAGCCGATTTATCATCTCCTTGTTCCGGTGCACCTTCAACTTCAACCACACCATTCACAGTCTCATATCTCTGTATGTGATAGGGTTCAATAGCAACATATATAGTGTTATTAAAGATATTCTAATAATAGGATGTTGAAGACCGACCCCATAAGATAGTCAAATTCAAACCTTGGTATATAAAGGTTGATATAACTTATGATATTTAGCTTCTAGAGATGCCATCTCCTCCAAGTATTTTGCTTCCAGTTCATCGTATTGCTTCTCAATCTCTCTTAAAACCTCGACACACTTCCCGACTGTCGGACTCAAATTCTCTAGGACAACTCTCTGCGCGGTGAACCATGAGACAGCATGCGAGATGATTTTGAGTTTAATGGTTAGTCCAATTCTATAGTCATATCTCGTGACTCCAGATTCCTCATCACTGGTAGCACCAACCCAATTTCCGTATCGAGCTGGACTAAAAAAGAAGAAGAAATTCTCAAAGTCTTTGGTATTGGTTGCGTTCTTTGGATCCAAAGAGTTTCCAGGATACCACTCAATCCTCGTTCCATCGGTCTTCCAATGGCTAGGCCAGAAATATTCATCGGCCACGTAATATTCCTTGGTCAAGACAGTGTTCTTGAAGTAAGGGTTCTGATCAAAGAAAAACTCGAGCTTGAACCCTCTTGATTCTTCAAGAATACTCCATTTGATATTTTTAAGATACTTGAGAGCACCTTCATCTCGCTCAGTTATATCCTTACCGGTAATCTCATTGTTTTTCAACACAGTAAGATTTTAACAAATGGGAAAACTGTTGGATTATACTCTTTTTCCTTGTCAAGTTTTGTCCCACTAGGTTTTCTTGACAAGGTTTTTAATGAGGTAATCTCAACACTTCCTACTTCCCCATTTGTTAAAATAGAAGCCCAAACTCAAATCCATAATGGATTTTCGTCCAAAATGAAGCACAAGTGATGTGGGCTTATGTTTAAGTTGTTATTTATGTTCTTATGTCTTTAAAAACGTGTTTAGGGTTTTCTTTTTAAGGTTCCCTATATAAACCCTTGTAAACCTTCATTTTAATCATCTAGTTTTTTTATTCTCAAACTCTTCTAAGAACTAGATCAAAACAGGTAAATCAAAGGAGTTCCATTCCCTTTTGTGACCTCTCGATCCATTGGTGAATCTAAGGAATTCCGCAGCCTTAGTGTGACCTCAACAATCCATTGTTTCATCCAAAACGTTCTACATACCCAGTCCACGAAATTTCACCTCTACTAGCTTCTAAAGTGACGATTTTGGAACAAGCTTCATATTAAGTGGTATCAGAGCCACTTTGGAAGCTAAGTACTCTTAGATCTTTCTGTTTTATGCATTTTATCATTATGTTTTGTGTAGATCTAAGGTTTTTCTCGATTTATCAGTTTGTGATTGTTCATATTCTTGTGACACACGACTCTTGGTATTCTTGTGACACAGATCTGATGGTGTAGTTAAGTGTTTGTATCATTCAAATCATTCATATCAGTTGCATATTGCAATAGGATTCGTAGATCTGTGCTCGCTTGAAGAACTTGTAACTGCGTGTACTTTAATTTGTGCAGTTTCTATGGCAACTTCAGAAGAGGAAGAAGAGAGCAGCAGCAACAGAGACAACAAACTCCTCATCGAAGCCATAACAGCAAAAGTGCAGAAGATGATGGATGATAGATTTGCTGCTTTAGAGGAAAACAACAGAATCATAATTGAAATTAGACAGAATCAAAGAATGGATGACAGAATCCATGATGTTGCGTCAGATCAGTACTATGAGAGGAGAAGTGATACATCACAAAGTAACCAAAGAAGAAATAGGCGTAATAGAACTCAAGATGAACTTCTGCAACAAAATATCAAAGGATTGAAGATTAATATACCTCCCTTTCATGGCAGAACCGATCCTGATGCTTACTTAGAATGGGAAAAGAAGATTGAGTTGGTTTTCAACGTTCAACAGTATACAGAACTAAACAGAGTGAAGATAGCTGCAACCAAATTCCATGGTTATGCCTTGAGCTGGTGGGATCAGCTAGTCACGACCAGGAGAAGAAATCAGGAGCTACCTGTTGATAGTTTGGCAGAAATGAAAATTTTGATGAGAAAAAGGTTTGTACCTAGTCACTATAACAGAGAGCTGCATCAGAAACTAAGGAAACATACTCAGGGAACTCAAACAGGAAATTCAAGACAAGTTAGAGACTGGGCATTACATGGAGCTTGAAGAAATGTTACATAAAGCTATTTTGTTTGAGCAACAGATTAAGAGAAAGAGATCACGTTCTAGCTACAGTCATAGGTCATCCTACACACGTCCAGGTTACCCTAAAGATGACAAAAACTCTTTTGCTAAAGAATTCCAGCCAAACGCATCTTCAAAACCTTTTGATGCAAGTAAGGTTACTACTCCAGCACCTATAGACTACAAAGGAAAAGCAAAAGAAGGGGTTGTACGAACCAGAGATGTCAGTTGCTTCAAATGTCATGGAAAAGGGCATTATGCAAGTGAATGTTCTAACAAGCGTGTAATGATCCTTCTAGAGAGTGGCGAAGTAGAATCAGTTGATGAGTACCCAAATACTTCTAGTGAGGGAGAGCAAGAGATCTTACCAGTAAAAGGGGATTTGTTAGTGGCCAGAAGAACTCTAAGTGTGCAAAACAAGACTCAAGAGCAGGAACAACGCGAGAATCTGTTTCATACAAGATGTCATGTTAAGGGTAAAGTCTTTAGTTTGATCATTGATGGGGGTAGTTGTACTAATGTGGCCAGTGATACTATGGTCAAGAAACTTGGTTTAAAGACTACAAACCATCCAGCACTTTATCAGCTTCAGTGGCTTAATGATAGTGGCGAAATGAGTGTCAAGAAGCAGGTTTTGGTACCTATCTCTATTGGCAAGTATGAAGATGAGATTCTTTGTGATGTTCTGCCTATGGAAGCCAACCACATACTGCTAGGACGCCCTTGGCAATCAGACAGAAAGGTCACACATGATGGCTTCTCTAATCGACATACCTTTGAGTATGAAGGAAAGAAAACTACATTGGTTCCTATGACTCCACATGAGGTTTATCTTGATCAGAAGAAGGATTCTTCTCAGTCTAAAAGGCCAAACTTCTTTGCTAAGTCCAGTGATATCAAGAAGGCTTACTGCTCTAACCAATCTATGCTTCTGTTTATCCATAAAGAGTCATTGCATAATCTGTTTAATCTTACACCGGTGTTACCGAGTGAAATGACTAATCTTTTGCAGGAGTATAGTGACGTTTTCCTTGAAGAAACTCCACAAGGTCTACCACCTATTCGAGGCATTAAGCATCAGATTGATTTTGTACCTGGAGCTTCACTTCCAAATCGTCCAGCATATAGAACCAACCCCGTGGAGACCAAAGAGTTGCAGAAACAAGTGAATGAGCTGATGGAAAAGGGGCATATCCGAGAGAGTATGAGCCCATGTGCAGTCCCTGTTTTACTAGTGCCTAAGAAGGATGGTATCTTGCGCATGTGTGTTGATTGTAGAGCAATCAATAATATCACGGTGAAGTATCAATACCCTATTCCTAGATTAGATGATATGCTTGATGAATTGCATGGATCTAGCATATTTTCTAAAATTGATCTTAAGAGTGGATATCACCATATTAGAATGAAAGAGGGTGATGAATGGAAAACTGCGTTTAAGACTAAGCATGGTTTATATGATTGGTTAGTTATGCCTTTTGGTTTGACTAACGCTCCTATTACCTTTATGCGATTGATGAATCATGTGCTTAGAGCTTATATATGCTTGTTTGTAGTTGTCTATTTTGATGATATCCTCATATACAGCATGAATCTTGATGAGCACATTGAACATGTTAAGATGGTGCTAGACACGCTTAGGAGAGAAACATTGTTTGCAAATTTGAACAAATGCACTTTTTGCACAGATAATGTGGTTTTTCTAGGCTTTGTTTTAAGTGCAGATGGGATCAAAGTAGATGAAGAAAAGGTGAAAGCAATCCGAGAATGGCCAAGTCCTAAAACAATAGGGAAAGTCCGAAGCTTTCATGGCCTTGCTGGTTTCTATAGACGTTTTGTGAGAGACTTCAGCACTATTGCTTAAAATATCTAGAGGAATATGCTATGTAATATTCTCTAGGGATAAAATATCTAAAGGAATATGCTAGAGAATATTCATTAGGATTGTAATATAAATAAGGAGCTTGGGACATAGATGAAACGAAGCTAGAAGCGAGAAACATAAGAAGTCTAAGAGAGTTGAGTCTTGTAAAATCCTTTGGTGTTCTTGAGTGTTCTTAATAAAGTTTCCCCTTTTGTATAAACACCTTTCTCTAGATATCGAGTCTTCCATATATCTATTATTCGAGAGTTCTTAAACATTTTGATCCTGAAAACCTCCTTCGTGGTTGTACCTACTATGTGTCTGTAAACGTGGTATCAGAGCCATGGCAGTCTAAGCTTTGGCTCTTGTCTTCCTAAGAGGTAATCGTAGCTATGATTTGTTCCCCTACCTTATGCTTATAGAAAGTATGCTCTGTGGTTGCCATTTTATGGAACCTCCGCATCATAAATATAATGAAGCTAAGATAGAAAAAGAGATATAGGAAAGAAATCCATGAGGTTGTGATGCCCGAAGTACCTTGAGACTTACTGAAAGAGTTGATTGTCTCGGTTTGCGTGGCTAATTACCTTACGATTAATTTTTTATTATCATAGAGCTAGATCAAAAAGGAAGAACAATTCATAGTTCGCGATTACTTTGAAGGATAGACGAGAAACAGGGTATTCTGTCTTGGTTTCTGGTCTCTACATACTTATCATAGAAAGTACATCTTCTTTGTCTAGAACGTCCTCCTATAGAATGTCCAACGCTAGTAAAATAGATTATCTATATGAGATAGAGTATGTGAGTGATGATAAAAAAGTCCCAGTTACCCAACTTCCTTTATTAAACCCATATAAAGCTTTCACTAAACCAAACTCTACCTTCCCAAAAGTCATTAAACAAGTTTTTGGTCCAAACAAATATGCTGCAAGAGAACTTGTTCTAGCCTCCCAACTAGAACAACATTTGATTCTGGCTACCGAGACGGAACAAATGATTCCCCTTCGTCTTGACGAAGCGATGGTGCATCAATGGAGAATCCATGGCTACACTCATCTCCACTACGGAGCAATACGTCTGGCGCTAACCCTCCATGGAAGGAAAGGCTTACCAGTAGTAGCAAGAGTAGCTCTTCTGGATACAAGATACAAGGAATACCAGCACGCATGCATCGCTACAATCCAAACAACATTGAACGCTAGTACTGTATTTGTCACGCTCTTCCCAAATTTCAACGTGGCACTAGAAGACCCTCAAATCTGTCAAAGCATGAAGATCCAGCTACAAATCACTGGCGCATCTCAAGTTGGAAACACGTATGCTGCTACACTTCACTACTAGATGGCATACAGAGTTCAGAACCATGCTATGGACTTGAGTCTCCCACGAGATACTGAAGATGCCCTACTCATACAACTGGAGTCAAATCACAGTCCATCGTGCATCCATATCCCAAGGCAGATTCCCAAGGATGAGCTGATCAAATTACTCCCAGAATCTTGGGTGACAAATTACGAGAAGCTTCATGACATAAGCACTCCAATACAATCAGTGGATTCTTCCATCCACAGAAGAAAAGATGGAGCGGTCGAGATTGCTTTTAAAACTCAAGAAGAAAAGTCAAAACCTACGGCTTTCTGCACAGAGATAAATGCAATCTTCCCATCAGCAAGCATTCAAACCATAGACCTGGACACCCGCCTACACGGCGTTCTAATTGAATCCTTTGATTCATTCGGAGATCTGGTTTACTCATTCGCTGATGAAAAGGGTCACAAATTCTTTGATATTTGTGATTGCCAGAACTGTCTAATGGATAGTTCAGATGAGGAAGAAGCTCCAAGGCGAAGAAGGAAGAAAAAGTCTTCCCAACAAGTACTCAAAGAACGCTTTGAGTCAGGAGATCCAGAAGTTGGCCTTGTTGGAGAACCTAGAGGAAAAAAGTTCAAATACTATGTGTTGTATTCAAACACTTCAACTCCAAAACCTCCAGGAATAGAAGAAGTGTCATTAAGCTACATGATTGGGCCTTCTCAAGGATCCCCATTTCCACCACACGATTTTGAAGAAGACAACACTAAGCACGTGTGGAAAATCAAAAATCCAAATACGAAGAACCCAGACGGTTCTACCAAACAAGTCAGTGCAGCAGAGGCAACGTTAAATTGGCAGTCGGAGAATGCGAATACTCAGAATCATCTTCTGAGTCAAATCGATAGAAAGGTATCTTTCCTTGACCTTGCAATCAAAGAGATAAACCAGAAAATATCCTCTCTCCACCAAGAACTTCTACACTTCGCAAATACTGTCTCTTTCAATTCACCTATCATGTACCAAAAGGAGTCAGAGCTAAAATCACTCAAAGCCCAGTTATACTCCTTACAAAACCAACCCAAAAATTCACCTCAAATGCCAATTGATTTGTTTACACCTTATCCCGTGTACGTGCCACCTTATGCTGTCCAAACACAACCCTTAACCTTATCTGGAGATCCAAACATTTTTGGAGGTTCTTCATTCCGAGGAACCAGAGTTGCTGCAGAAAGACTTACTGCAGAAAAGCTTGCAAGAGAATTGTAAAGAATCTTCACAAGCTCAATCTGAACAAGAATCTTCACAAGCTCAATCTGAGAAGTGTAAAGAGCAATTCATGGTGGAACAAGTCAACCCTATCACTTCTTTCCTCAAAGAAGTCGCAAAACAAGGAGCAAGTTCTGAACAGCAACGCAAACCCAAAAAGCTCCAGAACGAAGAAGAATTAGAAGTTCTAATTCCACATTTCCTGATGGCTGAGCCAATCATAGAGGAGGAAGGAATAGACAGTGATGATGGGAACATTTATGAAGAAGACAGAGAGCCTTGAAGGCATCAAACTAAAGAAAGTCGAAGATTCAACATGGACTCACACAAGGGTTTCTCTTTTGATGATATCCCACCATCAAAATGGTGAGATAAAATCTATGAGATGCATGCCTGGCTTACTGAACAGCTTCTCAACCCAGGAGTCACTCTTCCAATAGTCATAGAGAAGTTGGTTACTAAATTCCAAGGACGACTTAGACAATGGTGGATAAGCCTTGGCGATTACAGACAACAACAGATGCAACAATTACCAACTGCAGACGCTTTGATCGGCCATATCCACAACGAATTCCTTGGTACGTGGAATCACTACACTATGCAAACCAGAGAAGAGTATCTCAGCATGAAATGCTGTTCATTCAAAAGAAGAGACTAACTAGTGGAATCTAATATGTGAGTCAATATGTGAGATCCAAAGTTTGTTAAAATTCTATTCCGCAAAAAGATTTTGGAATATGTCCATCAAAGTCATTGAAAAAAAAAAGAGTTTACCTTATGATGTTAATACAATTGATGAGAGAGTCAAGATAAATCTGGAGATATTGTTGTATGAGAAATTGAGATACAATAAAGAATAACAGAAATAAGGAAAAATATTTAACTAGTGAAATCGTTGTAAGAAAGATTAAAGATTCATAGTTTCGTGCTCTTAAAATAAATATTATTTTGGTAAAATTTTGATAAAGTTATTGTAAAATAGTTTTTTATATGATTTCAATATTTAGGATATAAATTTCCATGGATAATTTTAATAAACTAGAGAAAAATATTTCAAAATAACTTAAGTTCAAGTGAATAAGAAAAAAAGAGGTTGAGTTCAAAACGAATTAATTTACACAAAAATTGATAAGAGAAAAATATAATAAAGAGATGTATAAGCATTGAAGAAATGATTTCAGATATGACACTACTAGAAAATTAATTTCGAAAATATTTTTATTACAAGAATAATAATTTGTGTTGTAATTGTTTTTATATTTTTTTTCTTTAAAACAAAAATACATTTTTATAAAAACAAAATATATTAAATTAATAAATATAAAATAAATAATTTAAATAAAGTTCCGCAGCGTAGCGCGGGTATTTATCTAGTATATTGTCAAAATCAGTAAAAAAAGAAGGAAAAAGTATACGGTCAATGATTGTTTTCTTACTTCATTGTCAATTATTAAATAGATACAGAATTATAGCAACTTAATTATTTAACGTCAACAAAAAAAGGAGATATTTGTTAAAATTAAGCCGACAAAAAATGTTAAAATCTTCGCACACAAGGTGGCGCTTTGAAGAAGCATCAATGCCTGAATCCATTATTGTTCTAAACAATGATGATGACAATGGAGAAGAAGAGGAAACAGTCTCTTTGAGGTCAAGATTATCACTGGCAAAGAGAATAGGCCTCAAGTGTAGTCTTAGAGGCTACAAATGTTTAACAAGTAAAGCTAATAGTGACTTAGAGTGTTTAAAATGATTTTCGATTATGATTATCAATCTTGAAATACATATATATGAGAGTGTAAATTTTCAAGAATTGATGATAGATAATTTATTGACAAAGGTAAGATTATAATGCGATTAATATTTCAAACATTCACATCTGCCAATGCGTTCGTTGCAGAATCCTCTCTTGGGATGACATTGAAAGTCACAGTCGATGTCCCTCTTGCAACTTGGGGCCTTTTTCAATGTGTCATATTTCAAACATTCACATCTGCCAAGGCGTTCGTTGCAAAATCCTCCCTTGGGATGACATTGAAAGTCACAGTCGATGTCCCTCTTGCAACTTGGGGCCTTGTTCAATGTGTCATCGATGCTTAGGTAACGTGGACTTGAAGCGGCACCTTCAAAGTTATCATCAACTCCGGTTAGCTCTTTTGCTTCTGCTCCAAGATCTTCTTATACATCATTTGCATAAACAAAATGGCTTTAAAAGTTAAAATTTTCATCCATTTTTAAAAAGTTAAAAAATAAAAATAACTAATACTTAAAAGTTCCTGATTGAATATGTTTTCGTAATATTTATCAAGAATTTAAATTATTTGGTTAATTAGATTTTCTTTATGATTTTACATATTATTTTTTTACTAAAATAAATGAAATGTTTTCTCAAAACATAATGTATGATGTTACTTTTTGTTTCTATCACTAGTAAACAAAAGCATCTTACTATCCACCTATTGACAAAAGAAACAAAAAAATTACTAGATGTGATGACCAAAATGAAGATCAAGAGTGGGAGCTTGAGACAAGCGTTCTTCATTTTCAAAATTGCTTTGGGGTTTTGAACTTCAAAATTTTAGTCTCGTGAAAGTTTGCTATGTATTCGTAGTCTTTAGCCATACATTTATAATGTGGCAAATTAAGTTCAGTCCCTTACTGGTACTGATGAAGATTTGGAGAATTGTTATATTACCAAATATTATAGGTACACGATGAATCTAGAACAAATTAGTCAAAATTTTAAACAATATTTATGTAATTGGGTCATTTTTATTTTGATCAGAAAAACAAACCATAGAATTTGAAGATTTTAGATTTAAGTCAAATCTTATTAGTCAAAATTTGAAACAATATTTCTGTAATTGTGTCATTTGTATTTTGACCAGAAAAGCATACCATAACATTTTAAGATTTAAGATTTTATTCAAATCTTATTAGTCAAAATTTGAAACAATATTTCTATAATTGGGTCATTTGTATTTTTACCAGAAAAGCAAACCATAAAATTTTAATATTTTATATTTTAGTTAAATCTTATTAGTCAAAACTTTTAACAATGTTTCTGTAATTGGGTCATTTTTATTTTGACCAGAAAAGCAAACCATAAAATATGAAGATTTTAGATTTAAACACAAAATAAAAAAAATGCAGACAAAACCTGTAAATGGTAACGTTAATTTGGCTAAGTACAGTTAATGTTTTCAAATAAAACAGTTATGAAGAAAAAACCTAAGTACGATAATGTTTTCAGAGCTTCTACATTTAACGTATTTTAGAACATTGGTATGTCTTTTCAGAATAATATCGGTATGATATTGCAGTTTCTTCATATGTATCACTGCTATCATGTATATAAGTTTTAGTGACAATTTAATTTGATATATAATTCTTTTTTGTCTTATATGTTTAATTTTTTTTTATTATTTTGATATTTTATATACGAGTTTATGTATTTGTAGAAAAAGATTGTATCATACTAGGAAAATAGATTTTTCAGAGTGAATATTAATTATGCTTATGAATTTTTAACCTTGAAATGAAAATGAGAATATAAAATCTTAAGATTTGATGGACAATCTTATTGATAAAAGTATATTAGAATGCGATTAATACAATCAGAAACAATCACATGTGCCAAGGCGATCATTGCAGAATCCTCCCTTGGGACACTTAATGTTACACTCTACATCCCTCTTGCAAGGTATGGCTGCTTGCATCAAGGTCCTGGCGGTGCCGGCGTAGTTTGAACTTCCGGTGGCAACTTCGAACTGCTTTTCAACACCTGTTAGCTCCCTTGCTTCTGATCCCATATCTATTCATTCATAATTCGCATAAACACAATAGTTGGTAAGGGTTAAAACAATTTCTTTAGACTTACGAGATTTGTAAATAGTTAAAACGTATAAAAGTTGTTTTGGTTTTCAAAGCTGTAAATAAAAACGCAGAGAATAAACGATGTAACCTATAAGATTAAAGATATTGAGCCATAGGGTATTTCAGAGAAACAATGATCAACAAGATGAATGAATCAAGAAACTCAATAGATAAGAACTGTTCTCGAATATGAAAACTTAATTAGACTAATTCTTTTTCAAGACATTTATCCCTAAATCTGACTAATCAATTTTACAAACTGTCGTTTGAGATCTCCTAGTCAAACTTGCATTATCAATCAAGTTCACTAAGTTCACAATACTTCCTAACATCAATTGTCGTTGGCTTAGATCATATTGTTCAATTCACATCAATTCAATCAACCTATTAACACTTTCATGCATAGATAAACCTAAGATCTAAATCAGGGTGATCAATCCTATTATAAATTAAATACATGTGAACTGAAGAACCTGAGAGTTAGAGTTTCTTAGAACAATCAAAACATCAAATCATTAAATCCCCTACTTAGAACCCTAGAAACCATTTAATAGATCTACTCAAACAATAGCGAAAGAATGAATAAAATTCAAAGAAGAAAACATAATAGATTAGCAATGAATTAGATAAAGGGTTTAGAAATCTTCTCCAAATTATCACAAAGATGAATCTCAAATCCCAAAGAGTAGGTTACAAGGTGAAAGTCTCTCCAGAAAATAAAAGAAGCGTAAAAGAAAAATATAAGAAATAAAATTAGGTTTTGAGTATTTATACCCTTTTGTAAGAAGAAATAAAAGATAGGATAAGTTTGAAAGTATCGCACGATCAAATCGATCGATCCTCCTTGGGATCAGTCGATCTCCTCCTATTGAGCACATCCGGCGAATCCAATCGATCGTTCCAATTGTGGATCGATCGATCCCTTGGTTTCTCCTTTATCCGGCAGCTTGAACCGATCGATCCTTGAGTGGATCGATCGGTCTCTCCTCTTTCATCCGGCCACTTGGAGGGATCGATCCTAGTTCAAATCAATGATTAATGAGTAATTAATGTATTAGTTTTTCTCATTTTCAAAATGAAATTCTTGACATGCTTTTTCTCAAGATGATGATTCCTTTTTGAGAGGTTTTAAAACCAGGTCGATCGGACCAATACGTTTGACCGTGTGAACTACTAGTTTTCCTTTCGGAATATTGACTAAATAAAACGATTAGCTTTGGAAAAATAGTGCGCACTAATTATATTTTTGTATAAATATTTTATTAAGTGATTACTTTTTAATACTAGTACTAATGTTTTGTATAACCTCAAAATATACTCAAAACACATAAATATAGTGGAAATTTGAAATCAAAATTAAAGAAAAAAATTTAAAGCTGGTAGGTTTTCTCACGTACCAAATTAATTATGGGTTAATGAGAGTTCTCAGCTTTTATGTTTTATTACATTATTTTTCTCTCTCAAAGAGCATGACCGTCAAATCTGTTTAATTTCTCGATCGTTCGGCTTATATAGTGCACCTTCTTCTTCCCTATTAGCTCAAAAGAAAACTTCTCTAAGAGTATATACCTCTCTTTAGAGATGAAGTTTTATTTGCGTTTAATCTCAGCCGTTCTCCTATCATTCATGCTCCTTACTTCTACAGGTTCATTATTCATTCCATGTCATCTAAATATACATTCTCATGTCAAATATGTACTCATCTACGTACATATAACATATGCGTATAATTTGTGAGCCATGCATGTCTTGTAATTCTTCATTTGGTTATATTATATTATATGGTTTTTATGATAACTCTTGTGAATGCAACACACTTATATACACATGTCTTGTTTTTTTTTCCTTATACGACATTTGGTTCTAATTAAGGGCATTGATTATGGTTTATATGATTGTTTAGGGATGGGTCCGGTGAAGGTAGAGGCAAGGATGTGTTCTTTGAGGAGCCAAACGTTCAAGGGATCGTGCTTGAGCGAAGAGAACTGTGCCAACGTTTGCCACACCGAAGGTTTTCCTGATGGTAATTGCGACGGACTCCGGAGGATCTGTCGGAGTTGCTACTGCAACAAACCTTGCTGATTCCAATCATATATATCAAATTAAGTTAATTATATATTAAACCAAATATATCTATAAGTTTATCTTTCTTCGAGCTTATTGTCCGCGTATACATGTGTGTGTGAGTCTATTCTAGAAACACACTTTGTTTTTGATCACTGTCATCTCCTGGGTCTTAATAATATTGTGGTTTGTAGTAACAAATTAACTCTTTTTACGTTACCTTAAATTTGGGTCATGCATCTAATGTGAACAAAAAGTAATTATATATATATATATATATAGTCACATAACAAATTAACAACTAAATGACGTGAAAAAACAAAAACAAATTAATAACAAAGTAATAATAAAAATGTTTCGTAATATAAATTAAGTAACTCATCCTGTACTTTCAACATAAAAAGATTTGGAGGGTCTGGTTTAATCACTAATCAAGTAATCAATATCTCATTAGAAAGCTTAAATAAATCGGAACGTTTTATTTCAAAAACTTTACGAATCGTTTTGGTAAATAAATGAATATGAGTATATGACCATTACCGATATTGGGCTTTGGTAGCAATTGTGCTGTTAAGACACTATATGGCCTATATATCCTTCCATTGGACTTTATGTTCGAATTTCAATATTCGGTTTAGTTTGATAAAACCAATACTAACCGGGTAACATAAACAATGTGTGGGTAATAACAAAATTAACATTTTCGCTCATCGACAACTCTACAACCCCATACTCGCCAATTTAAGACGATTATGCATTTTTAATGTTATTTTCTTATTCGTTTTTTATAGGGTTATAAGCTTATAACTAATACGTATAATTTAATTATTTAATTGACTGGTCAACCTTCAATTACGACGCACCTTTGGGTAAAGGTTAAACTGGTTCACGTACGTTTAGTTACTATTTTTTGTAAGGCCAAGAACTTTTTAATATCATTAGTAAAAACAAAACGAAATCTTTTACCAACAAAAGAAATTATTCCCTATATATATATATAGTGCCATCTTCTTTTTCTTCATCATCATCTTGCTTTCTCTAAACATTTGTAATTTGTCTCTTTCAAAATGAAGCTCTCTCTGCGTTTGGTCTCAGCCCTTCTCCTCTCGTTCATGCTCCTCTTTGCCACAGGTTCATTACTAAATCTCATAATAATATCGAACGTCATCTACATTACGTATCGATGACGCATTTCTTGTTATTCATCATTAAATTATATATATATATATATATATATAGCATTAGACGGAGATGAAACCAATTTAACGTAGTTCTAATCTCTGAGGACATCATGAACCTAAAACTCAAAGTATTTTGGTAAACAAAAAATAAACTAAACATATGTGATTTGATATATGCTTGTGGGTAAATATGCATGCAAACAAGGGCTGATCTTGGTCACACAACCACATGAAATAGCAATTCTTTGTGACCTAATTGTATATCTTACGGCCGACCCTGGGACTAATAACTATATGAGTATGCCATATATGAGCCTGAAAATGATCCACATATAACCCATGCATGTATATATTTCCAATTGTAAGTTTTGTTTATATATAGTAACATATATATGTGCATGGTTCTTGTTTGTGGTGGGCTTTGTGATTTAGGAATGGGTCCTGTGGAAGCAAGAACGTGTGAGTCAGCGAGTAGCAAATTCCAAGGAGTTTGTCTCAACTCAAATAGCTGTGCCAAAACTTGCCCCAGCGAAGGTTTCTCAGGCGGTCGATGCAGTAGCCTCCGTTGCTACTGCAGCAAACCCTGCTAATTTATCAATTAATTATTTATTCCAAAAACAAATAAAAATTAATATTATCCCCTCTTTCATCGTTGTCTAGTTTCTATTTGAGAGTAATATAATACTCTTGATGAAAGGAACTTATGTGCTTTTTGTATATATATGATTTTGGATTTTTTTAGTAAGAATTATAAGTGGTTATGTATTGCCTTCAAATCTGCTTATATATATGTTATATCATCTGCCATGTAGATACACTTTTCATTTATTATATATCATACTTTATTGATATTTACTTTATCATCTAGAATTACATACTACAACTTTACATAAAACCAATGTTCAATTAATCGCTAGGCGTTAGTCGGGCGCTTGAGGTGGGCCTAGCGCCTTACAAGAAAATCGGAGATTAAACGGAGATTAATCGGGGACTAGTTTTAGGGCTAATTTATGTTTTACAAACAAGTTAATCCATTATAATTAATATTTTATGTAATATTATTTTTAAAACTATAATAAACACATAAAATATATTTTTAACCTCAAATTTTTGTGTTTTTCATTGAAATTATGAACATAAGTTATTGTTTAACATTACAAACTCCCTATCTAGACATTCAAATAATAAAAAAAATATTTGTTTTATATTTGCAATCCAAAAATAATAAAAACATGTAAGATTAGGCGGAGATTAATCGAGTTAGGCGGGAATTAATCAGGTTAGACGGAGAATAAATGGATGAAGGATTTTTAAAGGGATTAGTCATTAATCGAAGCGGTTAGGGTGTGCCTAGCGATTAAGCGAGAAGTAATCGGGTCTAGGCGGATATTTTTTGAACAAGGCATAAAACTATTCTTAAAAGTAGCGTATTTTTTCTCTCGACGTAAGCTTGAAATTACTATATAATGTACTAATTAAATATGACCAGCTCTTTGAATTTTGAATTAAATAGTTAGATATATGAATTTAAATGTTAAAAAGATATTGCTTAAAAAATTAGTTATTTTAATTTTTAAATTATGATGATTTATACAACTCATGGAATAGTGGTTTGTAATGCGATAGCAGCGATTCTATCAATCACAAGTTTTATTAGCACAATGAATTTAGTTATGTGAAAAGTAAACCTAAGTTATCTATATCGATAGTTTTATTCGTCGATTAACTAAATTCTGCTCTACTAAGAAAAAGATAAAGTTATTTAATTAATTAGGTGAATGTTGTTCAAAATTTCACTTACTTTATCCATACATGACTGCACATTTACTAGAGGTTCTGGTTTCAAGTTGCCTGCATATTTGAGGTGGGTTTTGGTTTCAAACTGCACATTTGACACCGTTTCCAAGCTCGATTTCTTTTTCTGTCTTTTGGCTTTATCTGCCATATTTAGTTGCAGTATTGTCTCAAACTGTATGATTGGACATTAAGGTGAATTCTAGTTTTGAATTGTCTGACTACATATTTGATGGTGATACTAGATTCGAACGGTCTGACTACACATTTGGTAGTGATACTGAATTCGAACTTTATGACTACACCTTTAAAGAATTTATAAAATGATTTTTTTTTCATGCTATTCAATATTTGATGATCATTGTTTCCACGGAAAGTCGGCTTATTCTTACATGGAGTATATCAATATGTTGAATTCATAAATGAAGTATATGTCCGTGATAAAACATACAACAACTAAACGATAAATTGAATATCAGACATAAACTTAACATTTTGTGCTAAAACTTACAAAATCACTAACACAGTTAGTCAACAGTTAATTCATGCTGACGTGACAAATATGTGGCGTACACGTGGTAAAAATGTGGCAAACAAAAAAAATTATGGAAAAAAAATTTAATGTTTTAGCATTTCAAGGGATTTGAACTATTTACCTCTAGGACAAATATGAGATACATAACCAACTGAACTAAACTGTTTTATCAATAAAATCTTACATGCACATAATTATATATAGTTTAAACAATTCAAAACCTTTAATCAATTCAAAACCTTTAATTCAAAACATGCGAAAATAATAAAATACCCGAACCCAATGACCGAAACCGTACTTGAACCGAAGAACCCTACCCAAACCCGAACACAAAATTTGAAAATATTCAAACGGGTTCTAAACTCAAAATCCGAAAACACGAACCCGAATAGATATCCGAACATACCCAAAATATAGGTACATATTAATAATATATTACTAATATTTATATTTCTAATAACCTATGTGCCCAAAATATTCAGATTTTTTTGGCTATTTTGGGTATTTTCATATATTTTGGTTACTTTTAGGTTTATTAATGTAAAAATATTTGAGTTTTTTTGTATTTTCGAATAGTTTAGAGAGCTTGGATACAAAATTTTCAATTTTTAAGTATTTGAGTAAACCCAAACCCGACCCGAACCCGAAGTAAAATACCCGAATTCGACCAAACCCATTAATATACCCAAATGGGTTCTATAGGCGTAAACCAAAAAACTCGAAAAACCCAAAACCGAACCAGAACGGGTACCCGAACACCCATCCCTAAGTAAATAGTATTTAAAATTTTAAAATTCTTAACTAATATCCATTAAATTATAATAGTAAATAGTATTTAAAATTTTAAAATTCTTAACTAATATCCATTAAAAATATAATAATAATTATAATAGTAAAATTTAAATATAACTTGTATTAGAAGCCCGCATGTTCGAATACCTATTTGGGTTCGGGTTCGGATTCTGGTTTTTGGTTTTTGAGTTTAGGACCCGTATGAGTATTTTCAATTTTCGTGTTTGGATCGGGTTTTTCGGTTCGGGTTCGGTCCTCGATTTCATATATTTTACTATTTCGCGTTTTAAAATTGATTAAAGATTTTGGATTGTTTAAACTATATATAATTATGTACATGTAATTCTTTATTGATAAAATAGTTTGGTTTAGTTGGTTATGTATCTCATAATTGTCCTAGAGGTAGGGTTCGATTCTCTTCAAATGTTAAAACTTTGATTTTTTTTTTTGGAATTTTTTTGTTTGCCATGTTTTTGCGACATGTACGCCATGTCTTTACCACGTCAGCATGAATTAACGGTTGACTAACGGTGTTAACGATTTTGTATGTTTTAGCACAAAATGTTAAGTTTATGTCTGATATTCAAATTATCGTTTAGTTGTTGTATGTTTTAGCACGAATATATACTTCATGTATGAATTCAACACATTAATATACTCTATGTATGAATAAACCGACTTTCCTTACTTCCACACAACTTGACGATATAAATATATATGTTGCACATCCAACGTTCTTAACAATAACGAAAACAATTCGTCTTATACTCAGAAAAATAATATCAGATGATGTTGGGGGTAGTAATCAGCTTCAATGAAGATTGCAATCTCATTTTTCATTTATCTACCAGATTCCGTATTTAATGTTTTAAATATTTACGCAAAAGATTGTTCAAATTTAATGTTTTAAATATTTACGAAAAAGATTGTTCAACTGCAAACTATAAGATTATAACATTGATGTGTATAGACCTTGTTTATTATATTTGTAAAACCAAATTTAACTACATCTATACGAAAATATTAGAAAGTAGAGTGATTCAATGTTTAATAAAAAAAAGTACTTTTATGATATTTTTTTAAAGTAATATAATCAAAAATAATATTTTCTTAGCAATATAATAAAAAAAAATGTCATTTTTTGGATAAATATGGAAAAGGTTAAATCTTTAATTCGTTATCTTGTTATCCTAATAACCATGATTAAGATAACTTTACATCATCTCTGGTTTTATACTTTTTCAACTAAATTATATTATAAATCCGATGATGAAATACAGAAATAACCTAGTGAATTGTGGTAGACAAGGCCAGCAAGTTAATGAGCCAAGAATCTGCTTTTATAATTATCACCATCGTTAGTTTTAAAAATCGTATCCAACTAATAAAAAAAATTCTCTACAAACAAAAAATTATTTAAAATAAAAGGAAAACATAAAATATTCAAAATATATCGATATTTAATGTAGAAAAATCTACAAAGAAATAATCTAGAAATATCTATATCTCGGATATATTTTTAAAATAATAGTATAATAAAAGGAATTGTATATTTTAGTTTGAAAGAAAATCACATGCAAAGTCAAAAAAATGGCGTGTCAGATTCTCAGAACTTAGATTTAGGAGAATTCTTAAAATTTTAGATATAATCATAAATGTCTTTGATGTTAATTTTTAATAAATGAAAAAATCAAAGAAAAAAAATAGAAAAAAAATCTAGTTTAATATGTAAGAAACACTATTTGAAAAGCACAAAGTAACCAAATCTAGTTTAATTGGAATAATATTATAAAATAATATAAAAAGATATCATATGAATTATGTTTATTAAAATACAGAGAAAAACAGGTAAGAAAATACAAGATAAATATTACAATGCTTTATATCTTACAACTATTTTTAGCATAAATAATTTGGTTTTTATCTTTTACTTTAAATGATAAAAGAGAAAGTGAAGAAAACATATTTTTCTTAGATATTTTCTCAGTGTAATAATATAAGTATTTCTAATAAAAATAAGTAAATCTAAGTAATTAATAAAAAATAGATAATGGTGTATTAAGTTTTTTTTTCTTAAAAATACGTGTTAAAAGGAGAAATGTCATTTGTTAATTTCTAAGAGTTGGTGTTTAGAATTCTTTTTAAAAATATTATATAAGATATTGAGTCCTGGTTGCCTATATATATTGCCACCCACTCCTTCTTCATACACAACACTTACTTATTTCCAACGACTCTGTAAACTATTCATACAATCTCTCTCTATCCAAAAATGCAGCTCTTTCTACGTTTTCTCCTGATCTCTTTCATGCTTCTTGCTGTCACCGCAGGTTCATTACTCTTGTCGTTTATATTATAGTATCCAAATTTTCATATATACATACAAATGTGTGAACTTATCTGCATTTTATGCGTATAATCTATAACCCGTACGTACGTGTCTCGATATATTCCTCGTTTTGGTAATATAAACATATATTATAGATTTAGTTGATACATCTTAGTATACATATTTTGTTATAAGAATATGTACACACGTACACACACATCGATCTAATCAAATGTGTTTTTTATATAGAGATGGGCCTGGCGGATAATACAATATGTAAGACACGGAGCACTCATTTCAAAGGATCATGCTTTAACTCCAACAATTGTGCCATTATCTGCAACCAGTTTGAGCATTTTCAAAGCGGTCACTGTGAATTCGAAGGACTCGTCCGTCGGTGTTTATGCACCAAAAATTGCTAAGACCATCATGATGATAATATTTTCAAGAACCAATTATTTTCGACTTGTCTCTTTAATAATTGTTATCTGGTTTATGTAGAATTTATCTTGAATTACGGACACACTTTGTTAATTTGTGTTCCATATCTACCATTTTCCGACTTATTTGTTCTTACAAATAAATTATAAATTAACAAAATAGTCCAGCCTTACTTAATATAAAATAAAATAGTATGATGAGTTTATAAATTTTACAATATCACATTTTACAATATCTTATGCAGTTCATCAAATATCTAATCCAATTACACATCCTTTTCTAATAATTTCACGTACTAAGCTCCGCTTAATATTTCATTGTTTTTGGTCATATACATTTTTGAAAAACACACAATTAGGTTAAGTGGTTAACTACTTCGGGGCCAATTAAACCAGCTCAGATATAACCAACTTGAAAAACTAAACTTCTCGTAAATTTGTGCCTTAAAACGAGATTCCAATCCGGGACTCGAGCAAAGATTTGTCTCTCTTCACTATATCCCGAGTCTCTTGGAACCACACTCTGAGCAGAATTTGGATGTCTCTCTCAAGTACTGTGCTCCACATTGATCACAAAATTTTGCCGGACTGGTTGGCTGTGGAAAGACAGATAAACATATGAGGACCTTTAATGGAGATCGAAATGATCCAATTGGAATAGATATTTGGAAGATTTGTACCATTACATGGCCTCCAGTGAGGGGTTGCAAGCAAGCCATGTGCTGTGAAATAGATGGTGACTGGTGGGTGTGAGATAGTTCAGGGTCACATTGATGGTTTTGACCGGGAAACTGTGTGGCTGCGTGTTGACTTTGGAAAATAGATTGATGGTGGTGGTGGCTCTGGTGAATAGATTGGTGAAATTGATGAGACAAAGATGACATATGATGTTTGGAAGGAGAAGGAGTGTGTTGTTGTTGACTTTGATCCTGTAATTATGATAAAGATGGTTAATAAATTCGTATGAGCTCAAGATCATTTCCATTTGAAGTTGCCATTGTATGTAGATTCGAAAAGAGTAAGCGCTTACTTCATTCACGGAGCGAAATCCTTGTGTATTAGCTAACGTTGAAGAGTCTATACCTGGAAATGTCTGCAAACCAAAAACATACACACTGTCACTTGTTCTTCCAACTCAGATAAAAGCAATAAACAGAGAGTTGATTGGTCTTACAGGCAAGCTATGGATGCTGGAGACAGAATTTTGAACACGCCTATGCTTGTGTCGAGGGCAATAGAATTTAAAATCTCTTGCAGAGATGGCCACTTCATTACGGCCTGTTAATCGCTTAAACCTGTAGTGACAATATCCAATTATAAACTGATGTAGATAACTCAAAATAGTAAAAGTCTGATGATGATTGGAAAGAGGTATTTTCACCATTCAGCATCTTCAATAGGCAAATCATCTGGCTTTTCAACAATATCCAAACCATTGACCACTACAAAGCGAACTCGTTTCTCTTCATGTATCACCAATTCTGGAAATCGTGTCCTTGTTTCAACTGAAGTTGCCAATTCTCTTCTCCTGTACATGCAAGTACCTGTAAATATAAAAAAAGGGACAATCACACATATTTGAAAATAATCAAACTCTTATAACTTTTGCAAATCATCAGAGCAGATACAAATACCTTTCTTAGGAAACTTCTTTGTTAATTTTCTATACAAGCCACCTGCAGCTTCAAGAGCTACTCCAATAGTCTTATCCCTTATTCCATTCAGTGAAGCAAGCCTCACATTTGCTTCACCGACTAAAGTCTCATACAAATTTGCAATATACATCAACGGTAACGCAAAATTTGGGTCGCCTTCATATCGTGTGTCATCAGACTTCCTCTTGACTTTATTATTATCCTGTCCTCCTGAATCTGTATCATGATCACGCTTGTTCTCACAGACTTCAATCACATGTTGGCTAATAAAGTAGTCCAAGATGATTTGCAGAAATCTCCCTCGTGCTGATTCAATCGGTGAAACATCTAAAACAAAAATTAAAAATATCAATCTGTGAAAGCCAATCCAATACTGAGATGATCCTTATTACCTTCAATGTTTAACAAATTGTAAGCAGACCCTACAGGTCCCTTGTTCTCCATGTTAGATCCACCTTCTTCAACTCCTGCATTGTGAATTTGCATAGAGTTTCTGTATGATTCATGCATACAGTCCTGAAAAGAGTCATTGATAAGTCTCAATACATACTCGAAAACCTCCAAATTTCTCAGAACTAAGTTACTCATAAACCCTAGAAATTGAGAAACTTAACACACACCGAAGAAGAGGAATCGCCGTCGTTATCCAAACTATCGCCGTCACGACCAACGGCGCCTCCTATACCGTCGATATCTCTCGGCGGACCATCAACAGAGTTAAGATCATGGAGAGAAGTACCGATGTACGAATCAGCTGATCCCAGATTGTAATGCTGCACTCGAACCCTAGCTCCCATCTCTTTCCACAGAACACACAAATTCCGAAATCAGAATCGATTCAGTAACAATTCAACCATTTTCAATCACAGATTCAACTCGAGAAGATACAGAATCAACCATCGTTAGAGCTTTGAGTTCAACTCGACTGAGATCGTATGTGCGATAAGATTTAACGGCTATGCAAACCCGAATCCGAACCTGAATCCGTACCTGAGATTATCGTACGGTGACAGAGATCTCCGAACCTGGCTCCAAACTCCACACCTGTTACCGAGCCACTCAATCTGGAAACATTCACAACTAATTTTAGGTGCCCCGAAACTAATAAGCTACTCTTTTACATATTAAACACTTTTTTTTAATAATCAGCAAATAAACTTATCCAAAAGCTAACAATTTTTTTTGGCAACATTATAAAACGAAAATACTAACTTCAATTGTTTACCTTTTCTAACTATTTTTGTTTTTCGATTTTTGGTAATTTATGTACGTGAAATTTTAAGCACATCTGCATAATGAAAGTAATTTTTGTTCAAAACTAATTATTCAATTATCAGTAAATGAAAATTACATTTTGGGGGGACAAGAATAAAATATATGTACACACCAAAAATTAGGGATTTTGATTGGTTCCTCAATGCAACAATACAAAAAAATCAGTGAAGAACCCTTGAACCCATCTGTAAGTAAAGATACTTGATTATCTTCACTCATTATTAATCTTTTCCACATGCTTCAGAGCTTAAAGTCTGCAAGAAAAGACTACAATTTTTTTTATCAGAGACCCAACACAGATTTTTATATCAAATCATCCAAAATTGTGGATTTGTTTCATACCTCAGCTCTTGTCGATGAACAATATATCCCATCGAGAAGCTTTCTCCTCGGACTACTCCTGAGCCAAACAGGGAAACTGCAGAGCAAAAAGTGTTTATGATGAATGATTAGCTTATAGATTCCCAGGAGAAGCTTAGGCTGAAGATTCCATATTCTGGTTTCTTGTTCTTCATGTTTTCCAGAAGATACAAGGTTTGGATCCGAATATCTCAATCCGTTGATATGAGCAAAAAGATTGCATCTTCCGAGTATCACATGTTCGGGAGTGCATTATCATCGTCACTGGTCAAAAGTTGATGCTTCATTAGATAACTCTGCAACTCTACAGCTTTGTCTATACATCCAAGCTCATAGTGTTTCTTCAAGACACTAATACACAAAACCTCATCGGGGAGAATTCCTTCCCTGATCATTTCTTCGAGGAAGGATCTCGCTTTCTGCAACTGATTGCACTGCGATAGTCCCCAGACTAATGAAGTGTAAGCAAGCAAATCAAGCTTCATACCAATCTCAGCCATTTTGTCCCGTAAAGCTAAAGCCTCTACCACATTTCCTTGCTTCAAGTTGCCATCCATTAACGATGTGTATGCCGTTCTGTCTGGAAGTAGACCCTTTTGAGCCATTTGTTCAAAAAGAGTTGTCGCGGCCTCGACTTGATTCTCTTTACAGAGACCATCAATCATTGCTGTGAATATTGCTGTGTTAGCTTGTAGACCAAAATCATTACTTATCCTCCCGAAATAATCAATTGCCTTAGAAACTAACTTATTTTTGCACAATCCATCAATCAAAACGCAAAAGGTAACAACTGTGACCTCGATATCAAGTTCTAGCATCTCGTCCAGTAGATGCAATCCCTCAGTGGGGTTTCCCGACTTAAAGTAAGCATCCATCAATGTTGTGTAGATCAGTGGATTTGCTTTGATTCCACATTCCCTCATTTCATTCATCACTACCTTAGCGGCTTCTATCTTCTCTAAACTGCACAAACCCCAAATGAAAGTTCCATAGAGCAGCAAATCCGGTTTAATACCTCTTCCTTTCAATTCGTTTAGAAGCTCTAATGCTCTGTCCATGTTTTTTGCCTTGACAAATCCATGAATTAGAGCATTGTAACTTGCAAGATTTGGAATCACACCAGCTGTATCCATTTTTCCAAAAAGTTCTTCAGCTTCTTTCATTCTCTCCACATCACAAAGGCCATCAATAAGTGCTGTATAAGTGACCACATTCCATTCCACACCCACTTGCGACATCTCATTAGCTAACCTAAAAGCATCTGAGAGATTACCAATTTTACAATTGGCATCAATGAGGGAAGTATAGGTGTACTCATTAGGCACAAGACCAACTCTTCTCATGTCAACATAAAACTTGATGGCTTGTTGCATCATACCCTCCTTACAAAACGCATCAACCAAAGTGCTATAACTCACAACATTCGGTTTCAACCCATTTTGCTTCATCTCCCTATAAAACTCCAAACCTTTAGGTAATTTCCCAAATTTACAGAAACAACTGATCAGAGCATTGTATGTTATAACATCAGGCTCACAGCTCATACCCTTCATTTCCTCGAAAAAGTAAACTGTATCATCTAATCGACCAACCTTCCCATAACCATCAATCATAGTATTATATGTGACAGTATCTGGAATCAAACCTCTAAACTTCATTTCTTCAAACAAGCCTCTTGCAGCTTCTATATCTCCTTCTTTACACATACAATCTATCATTATGTTGTAAGTAAAAACAGTCGGTTTCGCACCAGCACCAATCATATCTTTGAAAAATCTCTTCATCCCATCCGTCTTCCCCAATTTGGCAAACCTATGCAATAAACCGTTGCAAGACCGAGTTTTTGGGAAAACCCTAAATCTCTTCATCTTAGAGAAACAATGGGTAGCTTCCTCAAGCATTCCAAGATCAATCAAAACACTAAACAAAGCATCAAACACTCCAAAACCAGGAACACAAACATTCCTTGTAGACCATAGAACATCAAAAACATCGCAGTCTGAAAATTCATCAGCCTTCTTAGACAAAACCATCTCTCTAAGGATACTATTAGCATCATAATACATTCTAGCACAAAACAGAATGTGAGCAACTATACAGTACGATTCTAAGGTGTGCTTAAACCCATTACGGTTCATCGACCATTTGAAGAATTTGATAGCTAATTTCGGGTCTTCTTTCAATTCAACGAGAACCCTTGGAACCCAAATCGGAGCTAATGTCAAATCAAACAGCTTTTCAATTTGGGGATCATCCCATAGATCATTCTGAACAACTTTACGGATCCAATCTCTATCGAAATCTTCGGAATAAGGTGAAGGACCGCTTTTGCTAACGAAAGGGTATCGGATGATACAGAGAAAACTAGTGAACCAAACGAAAGGACACGAGATAATAGAGGATTGAGAGGGAGAAGATAGAAAGAAACAGAGAGGTGCTTGAATTTGCGAGAGAGAAGAAGAAGAAGGGCTTACAAGACGAGGGAATCTGCGATTAATGTGAATAAAGTTGCGAAGAGAACAGAACATTTTCAAGAAAAGGTTCAAAGTGAATAGAATGAGCCTCATCGTTTAGCTCAGAGACATGGTATTCTAGTGTCCTCAACTATTCGACTGAGGAAGACGAAGAAGAAGAAAGTAGGGTTTATGAACTCTGTCTGGGTTTTGTTGCTTTTTCCCCTCTCAGACTATTTTTTACTTGTTTGTAAAATATTGATTTTTGTGGGCCTTTGGCTACATAAGCCCAAAGCTTATAATCCTTCGGTACCATATTATTGCCTATATGATATTGGTGTGTTTTTTTAAATGGGATTAATGAAAAAAGAAAATTTCAGTTTTTGCATTTTAACTAGCTCTGGACAAAAAAACCTTAACCGAGAAACCGAACGGAACCGAACCGAAAAAAGTCATTTGGTTCGGGTTCGGTTTTATCAAAATAACCGTTCGGCTGTGTTTATAATTATTCTCGGGTTTTGGTTTTTTCGGTTAATAACCGAGAACCGAAAACTAACCAGAGTAAACCGAACCATATTATTAGTTATAATTTAAGTAATTGATTAACATAATACTAAGTTTAATAATCAATTAATGTATTAATCTAATTCTCTAACCAAAAACTATACTTCTTCTTCGATTATATTTTTTTCCTCCAAGTTTCGTAACTCATTCTCTCTCTCTCGACTTTCGTTTCCCATCGAAACTCTCTTTACTTAACCCATCTGTAAACCCAAAGCTCTCAAACTGGATACCTCAAGAGATTCAGCTCGGTCGCCTCTTTCAGTGGAATCGAGAATCCATTATCAATCTCAGGTATAGATTCTTCTTCCTTGTCTTCTGAATTCATGAATCTGTGAGTGTTGTTTCCAGAAACCCTAAATTTCTAGAAATTGAAATCCAAATCCTAAGTTGTTTCTGTATTGATCTGTTGCGGTTCTTGTCTCGCTCTTGTATGTTTTCTTGAAAATAAGTAACGATTATGTTTCCTGTTTTGTCTCTTGTACTTTGTTTCTTATTCGATTTCAGTCTGAGTTTACTTCGGCTCTTGTCTCTTGGCCGTCTATTTTCTTGACTTGTCTCTTGTTCGATTTGAGGATTAGTTTACTTGTTTTCTCTCTTGTAGCTTGTCTATTGTAGCTTGTTTCTTGTTCGATGTTGATGACAAGTTTTTATTGTGAATGTCTCAGATGGATTCTTCTGGAAATCCTCTGGATGATGATATCCACAATAGGAATGAAGAAGATAACAGAGCAAAAGAAACTCCTCCGGCTGAAGCTACAAACCAAACCAAAAGGAAAGAAACTCCTAGAGCATCTAATTCTAAGCCTAAGAAACAGATTCAAGAAAGGTCATGGGTTTGGGAGCATTACAGAAGGTTTACGACTGATAAGAACAGATGCAGCTGTGTCTATTGTGGAAAAGAATTGGCTTGTCCTACATCTTCTGGCACTTCCAACCTGATTACTCATCTAAAAATATGCAAGAAGCATAAGGAGTTTAAAGTATCTCAGAACCAGACGCAGCTAGATGTTCAAGAGGATGGTGGTGTTAAGTTTGGAAGAGTCTCTGAAGCTGTAGTCAGAGATGCGACTAATGAGCTAATGGTCTTGGCAGAGCTTCCACTATCTTTTGTTGTCTCCTTGGGCTGGGGACGTTTCTGCACAAGGGTGAAGTTGTACACACCACATTCTCGAAGAACTGCAACAAGAGATATAGTTCAGATGTATGTGGAGAAGAAAGAAGAGATGAGGCGTCTGATTGGTAATCAAAGGGTCTCACTGACGACTGATATCTGGGTTGCTCCAACAACTGCAGCTAGCTACATGGTGATCACAGCACATTGGGTTGATTCTCTTTGGCGCCTAAGGAAGCTCATAATTGGCTTCAAGAGTGTGACAGATCATAAAGGGAAAACCATTTCAAAGGTACTTATTGATTGTCTAGCTGAATGGGGAATAAAGAAGATCTTTACCATCACTGTGGACAATGCCACAGCCAACACTTCGGCTCTAAGGAGGTTCAAGGAAGCATACAGAAATGTAGGTAATGATTCTCTAGTTTTAGATGGTGAGTTTATGCATGTGAGGTGTGCTGCTCATATAATCAACTTAGTGGTGAAAGATGGATTGAAAGATGTCAAATTAAGTACTGAAGCTATTCGCAATGCAATCACCTATGTTAGATCATCCACAGAAAGACTGAAGTCATTCGACTTAAGGGTAGAAACTGGTAAGATGACTAGAGGTAGTCTTCCTTTAGATGTTAAAACTCGTTGGAATTCGACTTATCTGATGTTAACTAGAGGTTTGAAGTTTAGATTAGCTTTTGATAAGATGGAAGCAGAAGACAAGCTCTACAATGAGTGGTTTAATGAAAAAGTAGACAAAGAAAAAAGGATTGGACCACCATTGAAAGATGATTGGGATGGAATTAATAGACTTGTAAACATTCTTGATATGTTTTACCATTCAACTTTGGTGGTTTCAGCGTCTCAGTCTGTCAACGCATACAAGTGCTATGGTGAGATTGTCACCATCGAGAGAGAACTTGTTGAGCTTTCCCATGATCCAGATAAAGATATGCGTGTCAAGGCTGCAGATATGTTAGCAAAGTTTGACAAGTACTGGGAAGGAATGAAAGAGATTAACAAGCTTCTGATTGTTGCTACTGTCTTAAACCCAGCATATAAGATGGAATTTGCTAGTCTATGCTTTGAACAGCTATATGGGATGGGTACTAAGGAAGCAGAGTCGCTTGAAAGGTCAGTGAAGCAGGTTCTAACTCGTCTGTTTGAAGCTTATAGTGATGTTTTCAAGCCAAAGGTGGCAGTGACTAGGTCGACTGATAGTACTCAAAGTGGTGTAGTAGATGTGGATGATTGTTCTTCTACTCGTGGGTATAAAAGAGTAGAAAGAGTGGAGTTGGCTTTTAAGAATAGGGTTAAAGAAAAAGGACTTCACAAAACATCTAATGAGCTGGAGCTATACTTGAAAGAAATTGTAGAAAATCCAGATGTGATTCTTGGAACCGAGTATGATGTCATGTCATGGTGGAGGCTCAATGCTCCCAAGTTTCCTGTTCTATCTGAGCTTGCCAAAGATGTATTATCTATGCAAGTATCCTCTGTTGCCAGTGAATCTGCATTTAGCACAAGTAATCGTGTGCTAGAGCCTTCAAGAAGTTGCCTTACTCATTACACAATTGAAGTCTTGATGTGTACTGAACAATGGCTGAAACAAAGTCTTCAATTAAGGGAAAAGGGAGGAGAAATGACTACTCAACAAATCCTTTCAGAAATTGCTCTCCAAGATCAACTTGAAAGAGGTATGTAACTCTATAAATTTTATGTTTGTACCTTAGTGTCTCATATTTTTAATTCTCTGATTGTTATTATTTTGTAGAGTTTAACATGGGGTCTATTGAAGATTGAAGACGACTAAGGTATGTTTTAAGTTTTAACTAATGGATTTAGAGCCTCAGGTACTACATGGATGAATTATCAGTTATTGTCTTACAAATAGAATGATTGATGATTGTTTCTTGGTAGTTTGGTACTTCGATGTTTGATCGGTTCATTAGTTTCAGAATTTTAGAGTAGTTTGTTTTGTTTTGTAAAACATGGATGAATTTTCAGCTAAGTAGTTTGTTCCATAGATCGGTTCATTAGTTTTGTTCTTTCATCAGTTCTGATTCATATTTGTAACATATTTTAACAGGTAAAACTACTTGTGATGGGTTTTTTTTGTGCTTTTGGATGCTGTGAGCCTGTGATGGTTCTTTTTGGCTGGTGATTTGTTCACTACACTTCATTCTTGATTCCTTCTTTCAGTCTTTCTCTTCATATGATATGTGATTGTATTTGAGTTTGAACTTATGAAGTATGAATGAAGGGTAGTGAACTATGAACAATGATCCATGAAGAATGTGTAATTTTTATTCTTCTTTTTGTCCTAACTCTTTAGTATGAATGTGTATTAGCATTTAGCAATGTCAGGTTGAGTATCAAGTGGTTATGTTTCAGTTTTATTGCCAAAGATTTTATTTCGGTTTTCTCGGTTTTTCTCGGTTTTTTTCGGTTTTTCATTCATTCGGTTGACATTTTCGAAAACCAATTTCACCCGAAACCAAACCGAACCAAACCGAAATTAGCTCGGTTTCTATATGGTTAGCAAAACTTGAAAACCGAAAAACCCGAAAACCGAAAAACCCGAACCGAATACACCCGAACAAACCGAATGCCCAGACCTAATTTTAACCATGCACATCAAAATAATGCAAGTCAATACTATAATATTTAAAGTCACTCGTAATATAGTTTTTGGCTATATCGATGATGTGGCAGCCGTCAACGCTTCACAGAAAACTTAATAGAAACTTAAACGCATCGTTTTGCACCTGAAAAAAGAAAAAGATTATTGCAAAAAAAACTCTCAAAGTCACCGTTTTTTTGCAAATTAACCCTTTAACTACAAAAATGCAGGTCAATATCGCGAACTCAAAAATCACCGGCAATATAACTTTCAGTCGTATATATATTTGTGTAATTTTGTATATATGTTAGTAAACTACGTCGTTTTAACATTCGAAAAATAACACAACATGATTTAAACGAGATTCGAATCCACGAACTTTAGCTCAAATAAAATGACACATAACCGAAAAAATCTATTTAACAGAGATTTAAACGACACATATTCGTCATAAACATGATTTAAACGATGTTATATTCCTTTCGATCCTCGATTTCCATAGACAATTCGGTTTCGAGGCTTTCTAAGGTTTCCTCTATGTTCTTGATATCTCGTTGAACTGTAACTTTCCTCCTAGATCTGTTTATTTCTTTTTTTTTTCGTTTTGTAAGCATTTCTTCTCCAAACCCTTTCGACAAATCTATAAACATTAGGGTTCTTACAAAATAGAAAAAGAAATCCATAAATCCTTTCAAGAAATCCATAAATCCATAAATCTATAATCCTTTCGACAAATCCATAAATCTATAAACATTAGGGTTCTTACAAAATGAAAAAAGAAATTCATAAGTTCTTTCGATAAATCCATAAATCTATAATCTTTTCGACAAATCCATAAATCTATAAACATTAGAGTTCTTACAAAATGAAAAAAGAAATTCATAAATCCTTTCGATAAATCCTTAAATCTATAACTCTTTCGACAAATCCATAAATCTATAAACATTAGGGTTTTTACAAAATGAAAAAAGAAATAAACAGATCTAGGAGGAAAGTTACAGTTCAATGAGATAGTAAGAATATAGATTAAACCTTAAAAAGTCAAACCGAATTATCTTTGGATATCGAGGATCGAAAGGAATAGAATCTCGTTTAAATCATGTTTATGGCGAATATGTGTCGTTTAAATCTCGTTTAAATAGATTTGTCGATTATGTGTCATTTCATTTAAGCTAAAGGTCGTGGGTTCGAATCTTGTTTAAATCATGTTTTGTTATTTTTCGAATGTTAAAACGACGTAGTTTTAATAACATATATACATAATTACACAAATCTATATACGATCGAAAGTTATATTGCGGGTGACTTTTGAGTTCGCAATATTGACTTGCATTTTTGTAGTTAAAGGGTTAATTTGCAAAAAAAAACGGCGACTTTGAGGGTTTTTTTTGCAGTAATCTTTTCTTTTCAGGTGCAAAAAGATGAGTTGAAGTAGCCGTTAAGTTATCCGTGAGGCGTTGACGGCTGCCACATCATCGATATGGCTGACGACTATATTGCGGGTGATTTTTAATGTTATGGTATTGACTTGTATTATTTTGACGTGGAAGGTTTACATGCAAAAACAATTGACGGTTTTTTTTTGCATTAATCCCATTGGTGGAATACATAAATTACTCATGTTATGCAAGTTGCAAAATCAATAATGCTAAAGTGGGATTACATGATTCATTTTACGCACAGTGCAAAAACAATAATAAAAAGGTGTTAGTCTTCGTTACAAAATTTTGTTTCTTGTAGACTTTGTTAAATATCGAAAAATAGAAACTTATATTCTGTAAATACTTTTAATTTGAGTACAAGGTCATATATCAAAAGAGATTAGAAAATAAAAAATCAGAAATATGATGTTGTACTTGTACCATTGTTTCTTTTCTTTCTTCTACTGTTACAATTTTAAGAAATCATAGTAAGAAAAATGGCGACTAAAAATCTCAGTGCCAAGCCAAAGAAGATAAAAGCGACTTGCATATTATTTGCTCAACTACTTCTCTCCATTTGCATTAACCAGAGAGAGAGAGAGGAAAGGAGCAAAAGCTTTTTTGTGTTATCTCTTTCTTTTATGACAACATCTCAACGGTCTTGTTCTCATTGTCTTCTTCACCCTCAGCTTCACCTCCTTCTGTTGCTCCTTCTTCACCTTCCTCAGCAGCGTAAACTACTTCTTCACCTTCTTCATAGGCGTATTCTCCTCCCTCTTCTTCATATCCTTCTTCGTAATAGTACTCTACGTTTAGCTCATCGCCTTCGTAAGCTTGCTCCTCTTCATTTCCTTCATACACTTCCTCCCCAACAACTTCTTCTTCCTCCATAATCGTTCCTTCTTCTACTTCAGCTTCGTGGGGTAGGTTTGGTTCAGAGACAACCTCGGTTTTCTCTTCTGTTATGAGTTTGGTCTCATCTCCAGCTTCCTCTTTCGATATTGTCTCATCCTTGTTCTTGTTGCTACCACCAGATGCAGCCGCTCTTTTTCTCTTGAGAATCTCACTGAAAGGCAACGGAGCTGCAAATGAGTCTCCTGATCGCTTATGACTATGATGATCCTCTTCCAAGCTTTTCCTCTTCCCAAGAGATGGCTCTGTCTTACTTTCCTCTTTGCTGCTTTTAGTTTCTGCAATGCTTTTGGGAGCTGATTTTCTTTCTTCTTCCATTTCTCTTCTTCTAGCCCATGGAGCCCGGAAACTTCTTTCCTGGTTTTCCTCTAACCTACCCTTAATTCTATCTCGGAGTCTACCCTGAGATGATAACTCACTTCTGTCCCTTCCTCTCTCACTTCTCCTGTCAAAGTGACCTTCGTCGCCATTGCTTCTCTCACGAAGCTTAATTCTACCCTGGAGACGGCTACTGCTAATGGAGTTTTCCCTCTGGGTATCCCTACGAGAGTCTCTATATCCTCTGTCCATCGAAGAGTCAGGAGCAGCATAGTCATGGCTTCCTACTGATCTCATACCATTGACTTTCCTCTGCTTAGCCAAACGATATCTCAGATCCGATTCCAGTATGTTCTCTGATCTCTCATCTTCTGAGTAAATCCTTCTGTCCAAACGATCCCCTCTCTCAGAAGAAACACGACGGTGGCCCCATGCATACCTGTCTTCCCTCTGGTCATATTGATCAAAACGCTGATCACGGAAGGCTTCTTTATCACCATCAGCAATTGCACTGAAATCAGGGTCATACTCTGGGTTTCCTCCCTCCTGACTTCTCCGTCCATATCGATCTTCAACATGATAATACTCAGAATCACCAGCCTCATTATCCACAAGAACATCAAACCCAGGAGACGACTCTCTTAAAACGTCATCTGCATCCTTACCATTGTGAAAACTGTTACTATGATCAGATCCATATTTCTGAAGCAACTGAGTCGAATGGCCTCCTTCAGTAAAAGAAGGAGCTCCTGCACTCTTTCTCTGCACAACAGGCTCATATGGCACATGTGTTGGGACGTATCCCTCTACACTTCTACTATCCCTTAGTCCAGTAGAAGCGACTCTTGGTGCAGCTGATATGTCAGTATGTACTTTAACCACCTTGGAGAGGTTAGCATCAGGAAATTTTTCCTCCCCGGTGTTAGTTTCAGTTGGCTTTTTGGAAATCTGAGGATCAGTAGCAGGCTTAGCTTCTACGGGATGCTGTTTTTTATAAGCAGCAGGATTCGGCGTGTGCAAGAACGAACACATATCTCCTTTCATACACATGCCTTTTTGAAAGAACACACATGGAACCGGCTGTTTCGCAACACTGGGATGCTGAACGGTTGCATGTGTTGGCTGTACAGAACCAGCAGGAGCACCTCCTTGATTTCCCAACAATCCCTCCAAAGGCTGTTAAAAACAAAACCACAACATAAGCACACTTGATAATACAACTCCAATCTCAAGCAGAGATTTGTATTGAGGAAGAAAGTAAACTCACAGGATGCCGAAAACCACATTTGGGATTCATACAATTTCCGTTCAACCAATAATAGCAATCCCTTGGGTTCATACGCGCATACTCACTGTGGCGATACTCACACTCAGCTCCCTGTTAGCAAAAAAGAAGAAACCATAAGAATCCCAATAGCTTGATCGACTAGCTGCAGAAACTATAAACATAAACTGAGGAACCTTAGCACTAGAACAAAACCTATGAGGAAGATCAGACTATACACATTAAGCAAAACTTCCTTTACAAGACCTTCCTAATAAAGCTTAATGTATGTAATTATCAATCTAGTAAACAAGCAGCCCTAAGAAACAAGCATACTTTGATTCAAGAAGTTCGAAATCACCAGATCTAAATTTTGCACCAAAATTAAGCAGACGGGGAAGTGAAGTATGTATAGAGAGCTTCGACGGACACAAAAACACAAATGAACACGAAATCTAATGAAAGAAACTTGAGATCCCAAATCCAAAACCCTAATTGAAGCAGAAACTGGATAAGATCTAGACGAAACATAATCGAAATCAATTACCTTCTTGCAGGTTAAAGGAGATGCAAGAAAGTAAACACAATCGGTGTTCCACTTCAAAGCTTCTTCCTCAGCAGATGAAACAGTCTCCGATTGCTTCTGCTTCTGCTGCTGTGGCTGTTGCTGTTGCGGTTGAGTCGCAGGCGCAAACATTATTATTAGTATAAATTTCTAAATCTCTCTTTCTAGTAGATCGCAAGCTTTCAGATCGAAACCCTAAAGCGTTAAGAATCACCGATCAGAGAGTCCCGTGGGAGAAGAAGAAGACAAGCCGCCACAAAGAGCGAACCAGGGAGAAACTTGCGACTGTGTGTGTGTGCGCTCTTTAAAGCTAAGCCTAAAAGTTTTTTTTTTTGGCTCTTTTTTTCTTTCTTTTCTGATGGGAAATATCAAATATCAATAGATGAAGTTCGGTTTAGTATATCAATCAAATACTGACACGTGGTATTGTCTTACTGGTTTATACGTTAGCCATATTGTTGTACCATTTCTCATAAGCCCTCTGGTGGAGACAGCGAGTTTGGAATATTGTGGAATAGACAATGATAAGGTATTTAAACCGAGCTACACAAAACCGAACCTGAACTGAGTATGAAAATATTATAAACTGCTTGGGTAGATGTTTCCACAATCAAACCAAAGTTGTATTCACTCTAACAAAAATAGCTTGAATTTTCAAAAATTTAGCCCTCAACCTTAAAATCTAACTAAAATGAAATGCAAACCAAGATTAAGATTCTACCGAAGCAAATATTTTGGTTTTCAATTTGGTAAGACTTTTTGAACCGAGTAATTCGATGAAAACCAAAATTTGAAGATCTACGAAGCAACTAAAAAGATCACAAGAAAGGAGTTTTACAAAGCTTTTATTATACAAATGATAAAAAGATGAGTTCTTGAGAATAAACAACACCACAGAAGGATTGGATTTTATGTTATCAAGAACAAAAGCTAAAGCAAGAGAACAACAATGAAGGTACTTTGCCTGTTCTTCGGATTTGTTCAGCTTGTTTCTCTGTTCTAGCTGCCTGACGATCCTTCTTTGCTTCAGCCGCTGCTCGCTTCTCCTCTGCTTTGCGCTCGATGGTAGCTAGTTTCTTCATCAACCGCTCTTGCGCTCGTCCCTTAATCCTCTCAACTTCCACCTACGATATCAAGAATTCCACCATCATTATTCAGGTTTTTACATGTTTGTTCAATCATTACTTTGAGTTTGAGTAGTTATGTTCAAGCTACTTTACCTCGGTTTTCTTCATCTCGGCTTCGGATTTCGCCTTCTGATGATTCTCCCATGCTTGAATCTTCATCTCTTCGCGTCTGAACCTGGAGATTACAAAAATCATATTAGGCTTAACGTTTTCATGAAAACAAGAGCATTATGATAAACAATGCAACTTTCGGGTACCTAGCCATGTGCTTAGCCTTTTCCGCTTCCTCCCACGCGGAAGCACGAGCTTCAGAAACACTTTTAGAAGTTTGTAGAGAAGCTTTGGTCTTTAGTGATGTTGAAGCATCTTTGTCTTCATCCTCTTTGCTAGCCCAAGCAGCAATGTTTAATTTACCAAGTTGAGTACCCAACACCATTATCTCTCTCCTAGTTTTCATTTGAAGCTCTTTCTCAGACAGTTCCTTGTTAGTCATAGGCGAAGCTGATGCTTGTCTCCCAGGACTTGAAGGTTCAGAAGATATAGGACTTCGGATTGGCGTTGTTGCTCTAATCGGTGTCCCGTTTCTAGAAGGTTCTTGACTGGCTATTGGAGTCATTTCGGTTCCCATGTCTCGCATCGATACCGATCTTGCTGTTGAAGGCGGTTGGGCAAATGCAGTTGCGACTGACGAGTCATGTCGACTGAGATTAACTGCAAGAAAGCAAGTAAATTTTGGATTCAGAAAATAAACAAAGCATACAAATTGAATAACTCTAAAAGACAGTTATGACCACCTTCAGTTGCTGATTCCACAATAGAATTCTCAACCATAAGAACCGGTTTGACATATGAATCCGCGGTTGTGTCTGAATCGACTTCCCAGCTAACAAACTTGTGTCCTGTATATTTTTTCATTTGGCTTACATCTATTCTCTTGGTATCAGGTTCTTCAACTTCAACAATCTTCATAGAAGACTGGCGACCAAAGCTAGGCCCTTTCTTCGACCCCGGAACCTGAACCTGTCCAGTCTTTGGTCGGTTAGCTGTTGGACTAGCGATCCATTTCTGAGCATCATCCCATTTAGATGGAGCTGGTTTAGAAAACGATCTAATAGGCAGTCTTTGAGGGACCTTTTCCTTTTCTGTCTTTTGAAACTCAAAGACAGATGATGCAGAAACACTCTTAATCTCATTCACATTATCGTAATCAAGACTCGGATAATCTTGAAGATCCAAACTAATCGCTCGAGCCATCCCAGAAGTAGAACAATCAGCAATCTCACTCACAACATCAACATCTTTGCAATCATCTAATCCACTAGCAACTACAGCATTTGAAGACAACAAAAGCAAAAGCTGAGTTAAGACCACTTCAACTTAAGACGAAAAACACAAACTTTAAAATTCATTAAGCAAATAGGGACAAAAGCTTTGCCCTTTAAAAAGGGTATTAAGAAATGATTAAGGGGCTCCACCATAAACCCTAGGGTCATCAACATGATTAGACCCAGATCTCATTGTAGGAGTAGATTCTTGAAGCATTTCTTCTTCTTTCTTCTTTCTATCAACACCCAGAAGAAGCATACTCCTTAACTTGCCAGGTGAAAATCCGCCGCCGCTACTAGTAACCTATCACAAAACTCATCAGAATCAATGAGTTTATATAAACTTAGTAAAGCGGAGATTTTTCAAATCAAAGACAGAGATGAAGTGATTTGAAAAGGACACGAAAACGACGCAATGGACCAACAGAGATCAAAAAGTTAGCTATGAAATCGGAAAAATGCCAAATCTGGCTTTTGATTTCCCTAATTTTACGCAAAACCCAGTTTCGGGAAGCGTGAAACCGAAGCATTTTCTCAGGAAAATCTCACCTGGGTCTTCCCAATTCGTTCGTAATCCATCGAAAGAGAGAGAGAGAAACTTAAAAATCTTAACTTTGATTCACTTCACTGTCTAAAGTCTTAAACTCAAATCTCGAGACCAAAAATCCTAAAAAAGAGTGATGGAGAATGTGTAAAAGAAAATATAATATTGTAGATTGTGTAATATCAGAAGCATTATTTGAATGGAAGAATACAGTGATAAGAGAGCTTGGAAGCTTGTGAAAGTACAGAGACTGATACAACTGTGTCTTTCTTTACTCAAAGCTTCTCCCTTTTTTTTTTTTCTAAGCTGACATCAAAATAAGGGACATTCACAGTGATGGAGCCTTTAAGCTAAGCAACTCTCTTGTACTCTCTCCCAAAAAACCAAAAAACCAAAAAACACGTTTGTATTATTGTCATTATCAACAATCTTGTATCTCTAGCTCATAAATCCTACATAATATTCAAAATTAGTTGCTAATAATAAGCAGGATTTGCTATTTGGATCGAATTTTACCGAAATAAAAAATTGTTTTACTATTAGTCATATGTGTATACTTGTCTTGTTGACAAAAAAAAATGGTATGTAATAATTTAAACTTTTTATCTCAGCCAAAGTATATTTCTTAGTTGTATATTCTGTTTGGCATTTGTGCACCTTTTACTCTGTTCACAACAACCTGAAAATGTTTATACATAAAGAATGCAAACTTTTTCTAGAATAATATATATAAAATATGTAAATGCAAACTTTGTGTTTGCAACAATCAAAAGCTAAATCAATCGTTTTTGAATCAATACTAAACCGAACAAATTATGTTGGTAAGCAAGAAAATCATTATTAAGGTAAGATTGTAATTAAAATATTGTATGTTGATAATTTAGTTTCACTATACATTATGTATTGATTAGAAGTATATTAGTTGGCACAAAGACACGAAAAGAAGTATATTATGTAATCATGGTGGCCTGGCCTCCGTAGGATGCTGTCTTTCAAGGCCCATAAATAAGGCCATACGGTCAAACGAAATGGTTACAGTTGACCAAGATGAAGATGATATTGTATCATGACAGCTATTGTACTCGCAAATCCAACACAAGAATACAAGTCACAAGTCACAAACAATACTTTCATTTTGAGGGGAGGGGAAGGGGGNGGGGGGGGGGGGGGGGGGGGGGGGGGGGGGGGGGGGGGATTATTGGAATTGGTATAGTAGGGTATTTGGTGGGTTTTAAGTAGGTTTGGGTATAATATCCGAATCCGAATCCGAACTGGAAAACACGATTTGAATCCGAATTCGAAATTCTAAAATATATGAACGGATCTTAATTTCAAAACCCGAAAAACCCAAATTTGAATCCGAACCCGAATGGATATCCGAACATACCCATAATATAAGAATACATGAATAATATTATCAGTAATATTTATATTTTTAATAACTCAAAAGTCCAAAATATTCGGGTTTTTGAATAATTTTGGGTATTTCAGTTACTTTGTGTAGATTCGGGTAAAAATGTTCAGTTTTTAGGTATTTTCGAGTAGTTTATATAGATTTGCATATTAAAATTCTGTTTTTTTTTGTTATTTGGAGTAACCCCGACCCCGAACCTAAACCGAACCCAAACTAAAAATATGAAATACTCGAATGGATTGTAAATGTCTAAACCCAAAATTCTGACAAACCCGAACCGAACACGAACGTCCAGTCTTGAAGAGACTTTAAAGGATATATGCTGATTTGGTTGATTTATAAAAGCTTTTCTTTAAAAAAAGTAAAACAAAATCTAAATGGTCATTTGGTGAGAGTCGACGTGAAATTTCTTATGATATTGAGTTATTGACATATTTTATATTTTTATGAGACTCTAAATCATTTTGGATCATTTTAAGCAAATTCCAAGTTCCTCTTGTATATTTGGGCCCGGCCCTGAACATAACAACTTGCTAATCAAGGTAGATAAATTTAAAATGTAAATTACCATAACTGTCATAATCATATTTACATTGCTTCACCTGATTAAGCAAAATATTTGAATCTTTTTGTGTGTGGATCATGCCAGCTTGTGTTTTGCTCTTTATCCACATGTGCCACGTGGAGCAGCGTGTCAGTCAACATTCAACAACTTCAATATCCCGACGGAAATTACCGGCTATCACCGGTTCTCGTTCTTTTTTTATAATTATATAATATTTTTCGTCAATATCACTCGTCTCCGACGTCGGCCGTTTCTTTGTCATTTTTGTCGTTTTTCCAATTTTTATTTCGGGAAAAGAACAAAAAAAAAAAAAGTCGAATAAGAGGTGACTCGAATCGAGAGTTCTCATTATGTGTATACGAAAGCAAGATTGAGAAGGAATCTGAATCGTTAGATGAGAAGCGTCGGCGTCGAGATTATGCAATATGCGTCGGCGATGATGTCATCGTCGTCTTCTTCGGCTGTGGAAGCGTTGAATCTTAAGGAAGCTTCGAATTGGTGGTCGGATGTAAACGATTCTCCGATTTGGCAGGATCGTATCTTCCATGTTCTCGCTGTTCTTTACGGAATCGTTTCCGTCGTTGCTGTGGTACGTATCTCGATCTGGATTTTGAAATCATCATCTCTTAGGGATTTGATTATTTAGGAATTGGTGTAACATCTTCTGAAATTAGTGTTTGATTTTTGATTAGATTCAACTTGTGAGAATACAATTGAGAGTTCCTGAATATGGCTGGACGACGCAAAAGGTCTTCCACTTTCTTAATTTCGTTGTGAATGGAGGTTAGTGCTGAGAATTGTGATTTAGTGTGTTCTTATTGATTGATTGATTGATTTGACTCATCTTCTATCTCTCAGTTCGTGCTGTGGTGTTTGTCTTCAGGCGAAATGTGCAGTTCATGCATCCAGAGGTTTAGGATCTTTCAGTAGCATTGTAATTTTACATTTGTGAATTGGTCTATGTCAACCTTCTAAATTTGCAAATGTTATCTTTGTAGATTTTGCAACATATCTTGCTTGATATTCCTAGTCTTGCTTTCTTCACCACCTATGCTCTTCTGGTTCTCTTCTGGGCAGAAATTTACTATCAGGTTGTTTCTGATTAGTATATGATTTACTTTTGTTTCTGGTTCTTTGGTTTTTGATATTTACTGGACTCTCTGTGACTGGACAGGCGCGTGCGGTATCCACTGATGGACTGAGGCCGAGCTTCTTCACAATAAATGCAGTTGTATATGTAGTTCAGGTATTAATTTCCCTTCTTTAAGAAATTTGCAAAATTGAAGTTTGTTTCTTGTGGGATCATGGGCTTAATATATCTTATTGTATGTATTACTTCCAGATCGCTCTTTGGTTGGTTTTGTGGTGGAAGCCTGTTCGAGTTATGGTAATTCTATCTAAGATGTTCTTTGCAGGTAGTTAGTTGCGATCCTATGGATACACTTGCTATATAATCCATAGTACCTGTCTCACCCACCTCTCTTGCGAATTTTCTAATTGCAGGTGTTTCATTGTTCGCTGCCCTTGGATTTTTACTTTACGGTGGAAGGTAAATCTGTCACCACTTAAATATGTTCGACAATTGACATTACCATAGTTTCTATCATTACCACTAGAACTGTGTTGTCACCATTGAGGAATGAGATCACAGATTGTGCTCATATTGCTTGCAGTCACATTCACTTGCATTCTTGTCCTGCTTTGATGCTTAGCATATGCATTATGCTAAACAGAGTACATATGCATTATGAATACCATTGAAAATGATTTTATAGCCTTGCATTTGTGCTTGATTATGTGTCCTTTTATGTTGATCTTATTGGCAGGCTTTTCCTAATGTTGCAAAGGTTTCCAGTAGAATCTAAAGGGCGCCGCAAAAAGCTGCAAGAGGTGAACCATCAATTTTATAAAATCATAAGTATAACCAGTCAAGTCTTTACTATTTGCTGCTTCTCGGCTGTTTACGCCTTTTCTCTCTTATGTATGGTAGGTTGGTTATGTGACAACCATATGTTTCACGTGTTTCCTCATCAGATGTATCATGGTAAAGACACACACAAAGACATCGTTTTGTTGATATCTATGAATCCTTATCTTCTTGGTTGGATTATCTTCTCTACTATTTAGAATTAACATTTAAACAAAGCTTTTGTCATTTAATATGGTTTAGATGTGCTTCGCTGCTTTCGATGAGGGGGCAAACCTTGATGTGTTAGAACATCCCATTCTCAACTTCATATATTACCTGGTAACCTCTCTCTGAGCTTTTTGTCAAACCCATTCTCTTAGCATAATCGTATAATCTGATCATGAACATTAGCTTTATTGATAAAACAAAGAAACCGTTTCTTTTCGCTTTTTTCGTTTGTAACCTGATCCTGGTGCTTAATTACAGTTGGTAGAGATACTACCGTCCTCTCTGGTCCTCTTCATCTTGAGAAAGCTACCACCAAAACGAGGCATTACACAATACCATCAGATTCGTTAAAACGTAAAGACACGGCACTAATGATCAGATGAAGTCAAGACCATGTTTGTTTTATGCTTTTCTGTATTCAATAGAGAGAAAAAGCATAAGATATAAATGAAATAGATCTAAAGCTGATAAGTCGTTTTGATTGATGAGGGGAATGAATTCGCTTAAATTTTGAAAACTGGTTTTGTTCCCTTTATATAAGGTCATCTTTGTAAAAAAAGTTACTCTAAAGAAAAAGAAAATACATGGAAGGATTGTGCAGATTTGTGTTGAAACCTACTTTACTTAATTCATTGAAAATATGTATAGGTTTCAACTAGATTCTTCTTAAAATGTATTATTTGTAATAAATTTTATTTTCATCTCAATTTTATATCTAAAAAAACATAATTCATGGAATTTGTTCCTCCACAATGTAGAGGTTAGGGTTAATAACAATCGCACTCAACTTATTCATTTTATTTTTACTATTTTTTTTCATTATTTTTCATCTAATTCAACTTATTCTTTTTGTTAACTACCATTTAACTCCGTAAAAGTTATAAAAAACGGGAAACTTGAGTTTCCACTATTTTCTTCTTGTTTATATCTGCTATTGCAAGTAGACTTTCAAGATATTTTGAGTACATAAATTCATCTCCACCTTACTTCAAAGGGTTAGTGGAAGCAAACAAAGACTATACTGATCGAAAATTTATAAAGGATCATAAAAGATTTTCTAGGACAAAAATTAACCAAAAACCTAAAACGGAATTTGGAAAAAGTCAAAAACTAATTCTTTATAATTTTTTTTTTTAAACTGAGATATAGGTCCTGTTCGTTTAGCAGTCGCTGGCGACTGCGACCGCAATTTTGTTGTATGTTTGGCAATCGCGCGATTGATCGCTGCGACCGGTCGCTGTGTTGTTCGTTTACCAATTGTGTGATTGGTCGCACCGACCAGTCGCTGTGTTGTTCGTTTTACGATCGCTGCGACTGATTTTTAAATTCTGAATTTTTTTTTTTTTTAAATGAAGAAATGTGATATGTTTATTATCAAATATTTTTTTTAATCATTTGCTATTACATATATATACAAATAAATATTTAAATATTTTTAACAATATTTTAAGCCAAATGTGATAAATAAAATCACAAGTTTATTAATGAAAGTGCAACTAAAAAACATAAAATAATTATAAACCAAGTCATAAAACAAAATCAAACACATAAAATTGAATCAACATCTAATCAGGTAGTCGACATCCTCTACTCATCTCACTTGTGATAGTATCACGCAAACCTTCCATATCTCTATCACCGGTTGGCTCATATAGAGTCCACCACCACCACCACCATCGCCGCCACCACCACCACCACCGCTGCCGCCACTATCATCATCATCATTATCATCACAACCATTAGCACCACCATCATCACAATCATCGCCATCATCATCATCGCCATCATCACCATGGGTATGATATTTTTCTGTTCTCTGCTAGCGCACAAAATCAAAATCATCTCGATATGAATCGCGTATGAAGTTGTGTAGTGCCATCGTTGCTGTTACAAGCTTTATCCACTTAGTTAAACCATATTTTGGATGTTTACGGTCTAGAATTCTCCATTTTGCTTTCCATACTCCAAATGTCCGCTCAATCATAGTCCGCAAGCCTGAATGTCTCCTGTTAAACAACTCTCGCGTGTTTGTAGGCGGTCCTCCTCTAACATATTGATCCAGATGATTTCGAACCTTACGATGTGGACCAAGATATCCTGTCCTGGTGGGATATCCAGAGTCAACTAAGTAGTACTTTGCATTTGGTGGATGTGGAAAAAACGGTTCATTTCTCGCACAGTAAGTCAATACCTTTGTATCGTGTGCCCTACCTGGTACACCTACATATGCATATATGAACTTCATATCGAAGTTACATATAGCAAGGACATTCATCATAGGTTCTATTTTTCTCCCTCTGTAAGCTTCTGCGTTTGTAGTTGGAGGATGAACTGGGATATGGATTCCATCAAGTGCTCCAATACAGTCCTTAAAATATGGCCAATAACGATCATCATTTCTCAAAACCGAGCTTACTCTTGTGAACTCTCCTTCTTCTGGTTTTAGTGTATCTGCTGCAAATATAAGTAGAACACTCAAAACTTCATCAACCTTCCTTTTCACTGTATCCAATGATCGTTGATATCTTTGAGCAATAACCCGTACGGTTTTATCTTGTCCAACCAACTCAAGAAGCATTGCGACACCTTCCTCAACATAGACATTGTGAGTCTCCTGTAACCCATATCGCCTAGTTAACATCCTACACAAATCTTCAAAAGTTCTTTGATTCATCCTTATAATATCAACATTGTTGATTTGATCCATGCATAAGTTGTTGAACATGACGTCATCCTGCACCTTGATCTGTTCTATGAATCACTCTCTCAGCATTAAGCATATCAAACAAATCATCATCATCATCATCATTATCATCATCAACCAATTAAGAATCTGCAAAATCATAATTAAAAACAAACCATAATGAATATATCAATTAAGCTTAAGCAAAATATAAGGTGGATCCAAAATATATGTAAAAATGTAGTACTGATTTTATAAATCATAATCCAAATTGTTAAGACAAAATTCATAAACCAAAGTATCAAGCCAAAATACACAAACAAAAATCAATCATAAAGTTTTCTTCGAGTCATATGCTCTACATAGCTAATCTTATCTTCTTCACTAGAAAACGCTATAAATCCCTGTCGGTTTGCTTCATCTGCTATAAGATGATCAACTGCTGCACTATGAAATGCTGACCACTTTATCACTCCTGGGAGACTATTAAGGATTTCAATGACATGCTCCACACTATATTTTCTTTTTAACTGTTTCTGTTCCAACATTCTTTTCGCTAATGAATTTTTCTCTACAAGAATTGCATTCTATGCGGCATGAGTTTCTATAACTGGATCAACCATCCTATGACGTTTTTTTGGATTTTGAACTTCCACATTTTGAACTTCCAGCTCTAATTTCTGTTTCTACTGGCGCTGAGGTATCCATCATGTCAACTGATTCAACTTCATCATTCTCTGCACCTACCCTAGAGTCTAAACTAGTTTCCCCTTGCTGTGCACTCCATCCTTCTGCTCCAGACACAGAAACAGCACCAAACTCTTTCTCAAAAAGATCAGCATTAGGAATCAGTTTGTTTTTAATGTTTCGAGCTCCTGGTCATTCTTGTAAACATCATAAATTAATTAGTTTCATGAGGAAAATCTGAAAATATATAACACAAATAATAACTTAAATCCAACTTGACAACTTGTTACATTCAATGAAAGAGAGAGAGAGAGAGAGAGAGAGAGAGAGAGAGAGAGAGAGAGAGAGAGAGAGAGAGAGAAGTAACCTTAATTCGGTCCTCCCACCAATCTTCACTCATATTCACTCTTCCCATATCATCATATCCAAGACCAGTTATGTTATGAATTATTCTCTCCACTTTTTTGTATGCTCTTTTACACACATAATATTTGTTCTTGAATTTGTTCCATACATATCTCTTCTGAAATGTCTCTTCAAACATCTTTATAATGTAATCTTTTGCAGTTTGATTCAATCTCGTCTTCGTTCTGTTCCCTTTTGTTCTTTCCTCGATCATAAGTTGAAAAAAATAACAGCATTCCTCATCACTCCACTTCTAAATTCAGTCACACGATCATTACAAAATCGGACAATAAACCAGCCACATTCAGACAATAAACCAACCACTATCAGACATTAAACCACCTACATTAAGACAATAAACCAGATCACTTACATCATCATTGTTCATCTTGTTGAATGACTTAGAAAGCACAAAGACAAGATATAACTGTGAAGCACAAAGACAAACATAAGTTAAAACACATATTCAAATGACTTGGAAGCACATAAACAAAGGAATACCCAGTCACAAGACTCACAATAGAAATAAGGAAAAAAAGAATGCATGATCTTGTAAAACAATGACCCATTTCACACTGATCTTTGAGCACACGTTCATTTGTAATGCATGATCTCGTAAAAAGAATGACCATAACTGCCCTCTCATACAACACCAAAGCAGCATGTAATTTTTTTTGTTGCTTCTAGTTAATAAAACTGAAACTGTACGTGACAAGATTCTCTAGTTATTGTCTCAGATTTTCATAAACTAAAGACTTTGCAACTACATACCTAAGCTATAAGTCATATAAATACTTTAAACCTTCAGTCACAATTTGAGCCAACTACACAAAACATCCACTAATTATCAAAAATATCAAAATTCAAAGGTAGAATATATACATCATATACATACACAAAGGTAAAAGTTTACGTGAAAGTGCAAGAGCTCAACTGATACAGGAACTATATCAGAATGTAGAATAGACGATTTCTTAATTCTCTTTGATTAATAGAAAACAAGTGTTACAAAGGTTTTTCCTAACACACTTTTTTCTATTCTCTCTCTCTCTTGTAACCTCAAATCAACCCCTATGATAAGAGAATTACTAAGATCGAAACTTTAGCCTCTCTAGAGTTTTCCCTTACTTTTTCTCTTAAGTAAAAGTCTAATGCTAAGAATCCTTTTCAATATAAGTGTTACCTTCTCCCAAGGTCGAGCACTCTATATATACTGGAATAGGTTGATCTTTTTCTCAGACCTATTTCCTAATCTCCGATTTCCAATTCGATCAATTTTCTTTTCTCTTAAAAAGGAAATTATCCTTTTCTTCTTTGGGATAACTTTCTAATCCCTCTTTTTTTTTATTTCCTTTTTCTTCAAGCACTCCTAGCTTGAACTCTGTCTTCAACATCGATACTCCCTTGATCTTCTAGAAATCTTCGATCTTCTAGAAATCTTCGTCCTCCTGTTGTATTACTTCTTGAGTTAGTTCTTCTGCGTCAAGTAGTACTTCAGCTTGCATCTTCATTACGTTCCATGAATCAAAACACTAGACAAATTTAAACCATGAAATCGAAAAAACCCTTGTGAGATCAACGTCTAACAGTGAACACAAAACATGAAATCGAAAACCCTTGTGAAATCAATGTCACTAACAGCAAAATAAACCATGAAATTGAAAACGCTTGTGAGAGACATCAAAAAAAGCCCGTGAAAACAAGTTCAAATCAAAACAAAGAGATAAATAAGACAAAGAACAAAGAGATCAAAAAAGTGTAAACTCCAATCAAGTGTAAGACATTTACCTCAAATGGAGCTGAAGCTTAAGATGCTTGGAATCAAAAATCAATCAAGCTTGGAATCGGAAAATCAATCGCAGCTTCAATGTCACGAGATAAGAAAGCTAGAGATGAGAAATCGCGTGACAACAATTAGGATTTAGGGTAAGGTTTGTTTGTGATTTCTCAAAATATTAGCAGTATTTTAGTAATTGTGTTTTGTTGTTTAAACCAATTGCCGCATTTTTTAATCTAGTCGCTAAAAAATATGGCGATCAAAAATTTTAATCGTGGGTCGCTGCGACTGGTCGCTGCGACTGGTCGCTGGACCCATCGACTGCTAAACGAACAGCACCATACTATTGCGCAAAGAAAATTATTTTTTTCTCAAAGAATTTGTATCCACGGTTGAAAAATTAAGTTTGAAAAAGGTTGTTATTCTTGTGTAAATTTTAATGGTTGCTCTTACATAAATAATTTTGTGATGGTAAAAAAATTAAATTTTACATATAAATTAAATTTTTTATCCGGCTTATGATGATAAAAAAATTAAATTTTACATATAAATTAAATCATATGTTTAACAACTCTCCATTGTGTACTAATTTAGTACAAGAAAACATAACAAACTTAAGAAAATAAATACATTATGAATGACTATATAAATCGAAAAGATACTATAATTTGAATAATGATAGATCAATATTATAATAATACATTGATGCCGGAGGGAAACACTAGTGTTATGGCTATTCAAGCTATAAAGATTTACTGTTTGCAATGGTACACAGTATTCTAAAAATCATTGCTTGGATAAATACTGGATGTGGAGGTAGGTTCCGCTCTAATCGTGATGTCAATTAAATCAAACCAGATGTGCAAGCCTTCACTGATGTGAAGAAAATGTTGCATTACCTGAAAACCAACAACATTAGCATTTATTACTTTATGATAAATTTTTTAAAATACCACTAAAATATGTTTATTTTCCAAAAATATCATCATTAGTTTTATTTTTCAAAAATATCATAAATTGTTTTGTTTTCAAAAATACCAAAAAAAACTAAAAAATAAATTATAAGAGTTTAGAATTTATATATTTGGGTTTGAGTTTAATATTTTGGATTTAGGGTTTATTTTTAAGGGAATTGTCCTTACTTTATTTTTAAGGGAACTGTCCTTACTTTATTTTGTGAGATCTTGACATACTTTTGGTTGTTTGCCACTAGTGATTCAATCATACGAATTACGAAATTGGATAGCTCATCTCTATGTGTTACAATCAATAAGAAAAATAATTTTGGTAGATAACTGATTTTTTATAATCAGATAAATTTAATCTAAATTAATTCCAGATTAATCTCTAAGACATGTCTAAAAATATCAAGTATTTTTATCATTTAAAACGTGTTGGACCAAATTTTACTTAAGCCCAATTAGCTTAGTAAAATTGAAGTGTATGAATATGAAATGGGCCATAAGAATTGGTCGAAGTCTAGTCGGAACTCCGGTGGATGTTGGGTCGAGTCGAACGAAGAAAATAAGAGATGAAGTTGAGCTTTGTTTCATGATTCATGAAGACTCTGTCTTCTCTGTTTCGTGAGACTTGGTTTTGATGAGAGTTTGCTGCCTCATCACGTCACCAACTTCTCCCTGGATTTGTATTTAATTTAGTTAATCGAAAACTAAAAGCAATCCAAAAAACATCTATATATACAAGAGATATTTTTCTCATAAGACATACGAGTACACACATATCAATCAAAATAACTCCATCAATCTCTCCAAGTTTAAGTAATATATTCGAGAATTTTAGAGTAAGTATATAATTTAGTTTCAAGTGATTGTGAAATCGACTGATTGTGGTTGTAGACTTTTGAATCTTAGATTCACATCGCACAACAAGTGATTCAAAGAGTTAAGAAAATAGTTCTATAAACTCGTCTCCAATTGTTACTTTTCCCTTAAAAACGTTTATGATTTCTTGTTTCAATCAGTTCTCCATAATGTTGCAATTATAGCTCATAATGATCAACCATACTTGAAATCGCAGTATAAAAATTCAAACCATGATTCACACCCCATAGTGAATCCTACACTATTTTTTTATCACCTTTATTTTGTATAGCATATTAAAAACAATAAATTTTCTTAAGAAAAATATGGTGGAAACTCAATCACACTTAAATAATCCAGATGAGATTGTGATAGATATATCAATTAATCAATTTTAGAAACTTGAGATTTCTTCTCTCGTGGAATGATTAAGTCCACTAGAGATTAATCATATAGGCATTATGAGTTTTAGTGCTCTTCTTTCTTGTACTTCATTTGTCATATTATTGACTCTTTTTCATGTAATGTCGAAGAGAGCCATGAGTGAACATCTGGACTATCAAATCTGTATTCAATCTTAACAGAAGGAATTATAAGAAAAAATAATAATACTAAATTTTTCAATTCTTTGTCTATGGGGATTTGGAAATCGTAGAAAGCAAATTGGAATATGCTAAACTTCAAACTTTTCTTTCCAGTGAAGCAAATGTTATATCTTGACCTTACAAAGTCAAAGTCTTTGAATATTTTTTGGTCCAATGAGTTGAACAATATTTACACACCCATTAATTAAGTTAATGAAATGGATTCTTAACAAAAATTGACTATAGTTGGCCAAATGGAACTCTTCTGTTAAAGGCCAAAAGAAATTTTAGCTTATAAATTTCATTATTTTTTTTTTTAATTTTAAAATCAAACAAAAATATCTAAAAGGTATAACATAATCAACAGAAAATCCACAAAGCAAATCATAGAGTAAAGATAAAATACAAAATCTTAATTTGTGTTACTAACTTAAAATGGTTATGACAGGTTTCTCAAGAACTCATTATTTCTGAAAAACTACAAAAGATATTTCAGTTTCTCTGACGTTATATGTTCTGTCTAGTATCTTCAATGTCTGAATCTGAATCATAAATTGAGATCAAAATGAAAAAAAAAAACGAAGAAACATATTATTCTCTGGAAACTATTTACATTGTATCCCAAAAGTATGAAAATCACTCCCTACAAAATGTATATCACTGTTGTTTTTCCTTCTTCTAGACATCATAAAGCCAAGAGACCAACTGTTGTGTTGTTGGTCTCTGTTTCGGGTTTTCGTATAAACACAAACAAGCAATCTCTAGAACCCGAAACATCTCTTTATCATTCTCTTTACTGTATATAAACGGATCGAAAACCTCGTTCGCTCGACTCTCATTCTTCATCTTGACGACCCACGAGACCAGATCCCTACATCCTTTCGGTTTACACATATCCACCGGTCTTTTATCGGTTAAAAGCTCGAGAAGCACAACTCCGAAACTGTATATATCGCCTTTGTAAGTAGCAACCGAGGCTTGCCCGTATTCCGGAGGAATGTAACCTAAAGTCCCAACCAAATCTGTACTTACATGTGTCTCGTAAGGACTCATCAGTCTTGCGAGTCCGAAATCCGCTAAATGAGAGTCAAAATTCTCATCAAGAAGAATATTGCTGGATTTAATATCACGGTGTAAGATATGAGGATCACAAGCTTCATGCAAGTAAAGTAACCCTTTTGCAGCGCCTTGAGCGATCCTAAGCCGAGTTTTCCAATTCAATAAAGCTGGACCGTCGTTACGCTCGTGTAGCCAATAGTCCAAGCTTCCGTTTTCCATGTACGAATAGATTAAAAGCCGATCGTTTTTGTAGAAACAGAATCCTCGGAGAAGAACAAGGTTCGGATGCTGTGCTCTTGAGAGTGTTTCAACCTCTGCTTCAAACTCTCTTTCGATTTGACCGCAATCTCCAGATAACTTCTTAATCGCAACTTTCTTTCCGTCTGGTAAAGTTGCTTTGTAAACCATACCAAACCCGCCACAGCCGATGATGTTAGCTTGATCAAAACTGTTTGTTGAGTCCAAAAGATCATCATAGGAGAGCTCTTTATCATTGTTCTGAAACAAAACCACAAGCTTAGATCCAATCTCTCCGAGTTCTTTGTGATTCATGCTCGCCGATTCTTCTATTTCCGGATCAACTTCTCCTGAACGTCTACGAGCACGCAACACAATCAAAGAGAGAAGAGTGAGAAGGAAAACCGAACCAAACGCGATCCCAATCGCCATTGCAATGTCAGCGCCTTTGGTTCTTCTTGACCGTTTGATCATTGTTTCGTCAGAACCACGATCCATTGTACTTTCAGAACAAGGGAACCTGTGTTCCCCACAGAGACTGTTACTCTCGAAGCTCGAGTTTGGAAATGTCGGAAACTGACCACCGGAAGGGATTATTCCCGAGAGATTGTTATAAGCAACGCTGAACCTCGCCAGAAAAGAGAGTTTTTGCAGTGAAACCGGGATTGAGCCTGAAAGATGGTTATTAGACAGATCAAGAGCTTCCAAGCTCGTCATACCCGAAAGCGAGCTAGGAATTGATCCTGATAAGTCATTCCATTTCAGATCAAACACATGAAGCTTCTTCAGATTACCAAACTCCTCCCAAATAGGTCCAGAGAGATTGTTATGACCGAGCTCAATAGTTGGCGGAAACCCGAAAATCTGATTGTATTGCAACGCTCTCGCACTCTCGTTCCTTTTCATGAAAAAGGGGAAATCTGGAGATGGTTCATCGAATGAGATATTTCGGCTTGTGAGACTCTTCAACTGAGTTAGGCTCTTGGGGATTTCTCCAGTAAACGAGTTGTTAGATAAATCCAAGTAGAACAGATCTTTAAAATCACCAATCCAGCTCGGGATAGCTCCGGTTAAACGGTTCCACGAAAGATCCAACAACTGAAGATCATCACTCGAGCTTAACCAGCTCGGCATTGAACCAGTAAGCCTACAATTCGCCACAACAAGCACCTTAAGCTTCTCGAAATGAAGACTCGAATCATCGGGTAAAGCCTCTCCATGAAAATTCAATGTAAGAACCAGAGTCGTCAAGTTCTTGCAATGCTGAAGTATCCCAAGCGCAGAAGAGATATTAACCAAACTCGAGTTCGATAACGAGAAGTAAGATAGGCTCTGGAAATTCTTGAAAGTCTCTGGCACTTGTCCATGAAAGGCATTGCGAGCGAGGTTAACGTTCTTTAACCGCTTGCAACCCGGAAGATTCTCAGGTAATAGACCATTGAATCTATTAGTACCCAAATCAAGAGAGTTCAAAGCAATCATCGCCGTGCAATTCAACCGCAAAGGACCGGTTAAAGAGTTGTTCCTCAGGTTAAGCAGATTCAAACTCGGTGAATTCGCCAACGATTTTGGGATTCCTCCAATGAACTTATTGGTCTGACCTAAGAAAGACTTTAACTGAGGCATTCTATCGAACACATCAGGGATATCACCGGAAAACAAATTCAAAGATACATCAAGACGAACGAGACTAGAGAGATTACCAATATTTGGACTCAACGATCCAGAGAGACGATTCTCTTGAATCCCCAAAAGATTCAAACTTTGGAGATGAAACAAATCCTCAGGGATGTTACCAGTAAGATTGTTCATACCAATACAGAGATGCTCAAGCAAAACGCATTTCCCAAACCCAGAAGTGAAATCTCCGGCGAAGTAGTTCACCGCAAGTTTCACAACCCTAATTTGAGTAGAGTTATGGCAGATATGAGACGGAAGTGAACCATTGAATTTATTAGAGGAAAGATCAAGACTTTGCAACGATGGCAGATTTATACTTCTTGGGATTTCACCGGAGAGATCATTAGAGCTCAAATCAAGAGTCTGTAGATTCACCAAGTTGAAAATTGAAAAAGGGATCGAGTCTTTAATGAAGTTCCGAGACAGATTAAGAACCCTAATCTCATCCAACTTCCAGAGAGAATCAGACAACTTCCCCGACAGCTTTCTGTTCACGAGCTCCAATTTAGTAACCCTTCTGGTGTTGTTGACTGGATTGATAGAAGTTGAATTGCAGGTGATTCCGGTCCAATTACAGCAATCTGTAGAAGAAGAATTGATCCAACCATCTGGTTTTGGTTCGAGATTGGCTATGAAGTCATGTAAGGCATCGAGGTCACGTTGATGACACGTGAAGGTGCTCTGAGATTCCGAGGAACAGAAGAAGCATAGTAACTCTGTGAGGAAGATGACGATCACACACAAACGATGAACACGCATTTCAAGAACAGAGAAGAAGAAGAAGAAGAAGAAGAAGATACTTTTAAAAAGTTAAAAAGGAACGAACTTTAAGAAGAAGAAGAAGTTGAATTAAGATTTCAACAAGAACCCTTGAGAAATCTGAGAGACTACGAGATGGGTATTACGATACTTTCCATTTTAGATGATCATCAATGAAGATGAAGCAAGAGAGAGAGAGAGAGAAGAAAGAGAAAATGGCGACTTTTGACTTCAACACGCTACAGGAAGTAGTGGGTGTTTAAATGCAGGCAAATTCTAGAGAGAAAGAGAAAGTGGTAAGAGTTGTGTTTGGTCTTTTTCTTCTTTGTTAAAGAAGAAACAGTAAACAAAGGTATTAAATAAAGGAAGGAGGAGGATGAAGAAGAAGAAAACAGAAGCTGTGAACAAATATTATTTTCCTATTGTATATTGACGGTCAATAACAAAATGTATCAATATTCGTTTAAAGTTAATACGTGTGTTTATATTTGCCTGTTATAGAAATTTTGTTAAAGACCCGTTATAGTAATTTATATTTCTTGTTTTCTCTCCATTGTATTGAGTGCGTTTAGAAATATTTAAAGTCCTAATCGATATTTTTGACTTAAGAAAGTCTTTCTCTATTCTTAATATATATATATATATATATATGTAAATCTTACTTTGAATTATAGTTTGTCTAGCCTTGGCCTTCAACGGGTAGACAGGAAAATTTGGAACAATTAATAAATAATGAAAACGATCGAACTTAGAAAATAGTGAAAAAAACAAAAAGTTGCTATTCAAAATATATATAGTCAATTTTTTCTTTTATTTTGCAAATAACAAGCAGAAAGTAACTAACAAAATTTTTAAAATGAGTTTTTAAGTTGTTAATTTTTATATTAAAATTTTCTATGGATTAATTGAATAATAATTCAAGATGACCGGAGAAGAAGGGAGTGACCGGTTAGGTCAGCTTAAGGGTTTAAAGATGAGGACAAGAGAAAGAGAGAAGTCAAAGCACGGACGTTGACACCTTGCATCTCTCTTCTCAACTACAATTTTTTTTTTTGGGTCATTAATTATTGTCTCTCTTTTGTGCAAGTTGATAGTGAATGAAACAAGACCTACAAGATTTTTTTTAGTTTCCGATAAAAGCTTCGGCTAAAAATCTAGTTTTTTCATATTACATAATAACTCCAATCAAAGAGGAAAGTTATCGACCTAATTGTTGTTTGTTAGTCAAGGAATTTTATCGACCTTACTCTAGCACACTGATTATGTAATATACATGCGTCATTACATGTCCGAATCAATACGTTATATTTCCAATAGATATTATAACTCCGGTCATATATGAGTAGTATCAATTTAGTATGACTGAGCTTGTAGTTTGGTGATTTATAGTGTATAACAATATGCAATAGTTTGAATACAAATTTAAATATATACGTGTGAATTATAAACGGTTAGATAATCAAAGGACGACCGTTATGCAAATTTTTTAACATAATTTTCTTACATTTCAGAAATGGTCAATATATCAACATGAATTTCATTTTTGAAAGATTATATTTCGTCGTTGTTACACTTTTTTTTTCAATAGTGACAAATTTAGGATGCGTTAATTAGTGCTACTTTTTATGTAACGCTAACATAAATTTTTGTCGTTAGAATCTGTCACTAATTAATTCGATTGAATTCTAAAAATAAAATTACGTCTGTCGGTTTAAAAACTAGATTTTCTTGTAGTTATGTATACGTTACAGTTCATATTTTTTTACAGAATAAAGAGATTCAACAAAAGAAAAATAACGAAATCTATTACAAACAACAATACAAAAGAAGACTACAAAACGTTAGTGATACTTTTAAATGTAACGCTAACATATAATTTTTTTTCGTTAGAATCTGTCACTAATTAATTCGATAGAATTCTAAATATAAAATTACGTTTGTCTGTTTAAAAACTAGATTTTCTTGTAGTTATGTATACGTTACAGTTCATATTTTTTTACAGAATAAAGAGATTCAACAAAAGAAAAATAACGAAATCTATTACAAACAACAATACAAAAGAAGACTACAAAACGTTAGTGATACTTTTAAATGTAACGCTAACATATAATTTTTTTTCGTTAGAATCTGTCACTAATTAATTCGATAGAATTCTAAATATAAAATTACGTTTGTCTGTTTAAAAACTAGATTTTCTTGTAGTTATGTATACGTTACAGTTCATATTTTTTTACAGAATAAAGAGATTCAACAAAAGAAAAATAACGAAATCTATTACAAACAACAATACAAAAGAAGACTTACAAAACGTTAGTGATACTTTTAAATGTAACGCTAACATATAAATTTTTGTCGTTAGAATCTGTCACTAATTAATTCGATAGAATTGATAGAAAAAAGTACGTCTGTCAGTTTGAAAAATAGATTTTTTTGTAGTTATATAAACATTACAGTTCAGTTTTTTGCCATGATTTGTACAGTTCAGTTTTATGTACAAATAAATAGTTAAAATTTTGTTCCATTGTTTGACAAAGAAAAATAGGAAAATAGATTGTCATTTTGACAAAACAAAACCAAAAAGTCTCACACTTTTTGCCATGGTTTATTTCTGAAAGAAAAATAGGCTGTTTACACTTTACACAACTTCCTTTGATGTTTTACTTGATTTATAAGTAATTGAGGACAATATAGGTGAATGGTGAAATGAACATAGACATAAAAGACTATATTTCTTAATAAACTAATTAGCCTACATTCAAAGTTGGCTTACCATGCATATAAGAAATCACTTATATAGTTTTCCTAGTGTGTGCATGATCTTTCATAAAAAGATTAAATATTGTTTTACGTAGAAAGTTAAGATACGATTCCATATTAATAATAAAATAATAATTAGGTCGATATCTATAATGAAGGAGACAGTCAAAGCATGTGACATCGACTATTCAACTCCACAAATAATCTTCAATACCATGTGGCTCGTAATGGCTTTGATATAATCGGTTTCGTTAGTCTTCCATCCTGCAATAATGTTTTTGAGTTCTTTTTTTGGGTGAAAATTGACTTTGATATGATATTACACAAATAGTGAGTTTGATTACGAGCGAAAAGACTTGTTGCAACGGCGAAAAGACTTGCAACTTTTAAGATTGCTAACATACAATAAGATTTTTTTTTGTAAATAAACGATGATTGCAAAATATGTCACAAAACCCTTTCTATTTTCTTGTTCTTGTACTTAAATTGTAAATCATATAATATTTTCAAACCTTTTCACGTATATAAAAACTCCTAAAATATGCTACGATCCAAACAACTAAATTTAGAGGAAAAATACCCAAAATAACAATTAAGAAATATATCAAAACTAAAAATTATTCAAAATATCATAGAAAACCTTGGTAAAACCATAGAATAATGATTTCAGAAGAATTATGAAATGCTTCTTCCTACACAGTTGCGTGAGAATTTTCACAAATCCTAGTGTAAAACTTGTATTTTAAATAGAAAAAACAAAACAAATATAAAAAATCAGCGTACCAAATTTATATGAATATCATCACTCTTGGTTTGTCACAAGTCACAATCTTTTATCGTTTAAGGCTCAACATCATTTCTAGTGATCAACAAAGCCCATTATTTTTCCTTAAAAGCCTTCGAAGTTAGATTAGAACTTTATGGACCCATTTTTATTTGCTTGGGTTATTATATTTATCCTCATATCAAAAAGCCTTCATCTTTTTGGTTATCGTAACAAATCAAAATAACCATATATAGTGCTTTACACTTTGCTCAGAAGAGATCAATTAGCTAAACCATGTCTTCTTCTTACAAGCATGGTATTCAAGATGGTAGTTAGGAATATAAACGTTTTCTATTGTATTTTAGATTCACATTTGAATTTAGGGATTGTTAAATTATGAATATTAGAATTCTAATGAATGTAGGAGTTTTAGCAATTATGATGAATTTTGGTGTATTAGTAAGTTAAACTGGTGATTAGTTTATATATGAGTTTTGATAGATGATGAATATTATTAAAATAGTATTATGATATTATTAAATATGCCACATGACATGTCAAGAAACAAAGAAGTATAAAGGTGTTTTCTTATTTATTAGGAGGCGCTTAAGCTACTATTTATACAGAGATTGCTTAACCTAGTTGCCTTAACTAACTTATATAAACTTGCCTTTCTAAATGTAGGCCGATATACACAAAATATGAAAACAATGATATGATAGATATGAATATCATATCATATCTCAATACCCTCTCACGTTAGAGCATAAAGATCACAAATGCCTAACTTGACTTTGAAATCTTCAAACTTTTTTCGACCAAGCGCTTTGATCATTATGTCGGCAAGTTGGTTATTTGTAGAGATGTGACGAGTGGTAATTGTACCCTGATTTATCTCATCTCTAACTAAATGACAAACACGTTGAATATGTTTCGTTCTTTCATGAAACACTGGATTAGCTGCAAGGTATATCGCAGCTATGCTATCACAATTCACTTTAATAGGAGCCTGTACATCAATGCTGAAAGAAAAAGCAAATTCTCAATCATAAGACCACAGGAACAATGGTAGACAACGCCCTATACTCGGCTTCTTCCGATGAACATGATAAACTTGCATTTATAAACATAGACCGATATACACAAAATACGAAAATAAAGAAATGATAGATATGAATATTATATCATATCTCAATAGGACATAATAAACTTAAACTAGCCACGAAAATACTAAACATTATAGCCGATATTATGATTTTAATATAAGGAAGTACAAACAAATAAGATATTTTAGTTAAAAATGTAGTCGTAAAAGTTATATTTCACATTGATAGAAAATTCTAATTTGATAAAAAAAAAAATTTAAACGTGACAAAAAGTTTTTTGATAAAAAACACTTTAACAGCTTGTGGATCAAATGGTGAGACGTGTTAAAATTTTCATTTGTCCGATGTAGGATAAATTTAAAGTGTTAATCTTCTTTAACACCTCTAATTCTAAATGTGTATTGCAATAAAAAATTACTAAGTTATACATGTATCTCAGGTTAAATCTAAAAAACACTAGAAATTGAAATTATATAACTTTAATACTAAAATACAAAACCGTAAAAATCTAACATCACTAACAATAATAAAAAATATCACGTGATCACGGGTTAAATTCTAGTATCAGTAATTATTAAAACAGACAAAACAATATATTGTTTATGATGTTTGCAAAATAGAGATGCTTTAATCATTTTTCGTCAAAAAAAATTAAGCATTAAAGGAGCAATAACTATTACCTACATATATAAAATTGATAACATCTAACTTTTTGAAAGAAAATAGTAAAAACAAGACATTTATCAATTTAAAACTAAAGGCAACAATATTTTATGCTAAAGGCAACAATACCGTAAGCTCTTTTGTTTTAAAGGTTTTTTAGACATCAAAGGATTCTCAAGCTGACATTCTATCTAACAATCTGATCATTAGTTAAACGTTGACGTTCTCTTTTTGCAAGAAATATGTATACATCTATCAACAAAATGATTAACCAAGTTTCCAAAAAACAAGAAAAAAACACATAACAATGACTAACCATAAGTAAAGATGGTTCGTGGAATCAACGGCGAGAAATACATTGTCATTGGCAACTCTCTCTCGTTTCTTCTCTCATCGGTAGAAGTAGAACTAAGTATTTCGTCATTCCGATTAGGGTACCGTTCCTTCGGGACACTGCCAAGTACTCACGTGGGCTTCCCATGTTTGTCATTTGTTTTTCTTTTTTATTTCGATTCGTTTTGAAATTTCAGATGGTCGTTCCTGTATTTGTTTTTTGACAAATAGATACGTAAATTTATTAAAATAAAATGATTAAAAGAAACCTGAGATAAATAGATAAATAAAATTATGAAGGTGACAAATTAAAGAAACCTGAATTTTGTGGTCTTTTAAGATCATGATCAAATGCTGGCTGTTTATATATATCGACGCACTCGACATTTTCTGCATCTGAGGTTTGTAGAAAAAACATACACAATATATTAGTATAACTTTAAATAAGCTCAACAATTGGACTCTCTATGTATATCTCCCTTCATTTTAACCTAAAAGTGTGGCGACAAAAGAAGGAGAAAAGGTAAGACCTAATGGTACAATTGAAAAATTTGAAAGAGAGACAAAGCAACCAACATTGTTCTTTCCAAAAAAAAAAACACATGATGCATAGTACTCCTTAATGAATATATCATTTTATTATTTAAATATTATATGCCTACAAAAACAAAATTTAATTAATTAAAGACAGAATAATAAAACAAAATTTAAACTTGACAGTAGAAAAAACTATGTGAAGAACTAATACAAAATATAAGAAAAGCTTTTTAAAGGAATTTGAACATTAAAGTAAAGGAAAACATATGCAAAACATATGCAGTATTCAAGCAAAAATGTTAAATATTTTTATTTATAAAGTAGTTTTTAAAATTTTTAGGTTATTTGATTTTAAGAGTTATAATAATTTATTTGACAAACAAAATTTCAGAATCTTATAATATTTTTTAATAAAAAATATAATGACATAAAGTCTCAAACTGATAATAAATTTTAAAAACATAAAAAACTGAAAATAAAATACATATGATCAATTTAAAACAACAACAATAATAATCCGATAAATTTATTTTGTTTTGTTATTTTATGTGGTGTAATGTGTTTTTATATATTATAATAGGTTAATTTAAAATATTCTCATAATTTCTAGAAGTTTTGAAAGAAAAAAAAATTAATGGGTTAATTTTTAAGTTTATAAACTGTATTATTGGCAATTAGTAAAAAAATAAAAAATAAAAATATTATTGTCAGTGTAAAAATGGTGTAACAGAAAAAAATTTTAATTCTATTTTAGAGTTACTCCGTTTGGGAGTAAAAAATAATGCAATATGCTTTAATGCACTATTCACAAAACACTAAAAAAAAAAAAATTTGTCGTCCAATGTAACGTCTCATTGGAACAACCATCACCGTATTTGGTGTTATGCCGTGCGATTGGAGTTGGCCTAAAGTCGGAAGTTAAAAGAAAAGTTTTTTTTGTTTGTTTGTTTACCTTATGGGATCATACAACAAAATCAAGCCATCGATTATCTTATTGTAGCTAAAATGGAAAGAAAACAAAACAAAAAATGCAAAAAAGGTTAGATTATTGGAGAAGATAGTAGTTATGTGAAGACACTAGATAACAATTTGAGGTCTTGTTGGCGATTGTCTGAAAATATAATCATACCAGAGAGAGCAAGTTTTACTAGTATTTTATGGAGTATGCATGATTTGACTAAAATAAAGTGGAGATTGTTAATTATGAGTGATCTTACTTTTGAATTATCAAATTTTGTTTGCTATTACAAGAAAAAACTATTTGATTTTTATTTTTAATGAGTTTTAAACTATATATATTAAAATTGTGTGGTTAAGTAAAATTTTTAATATGATATATGTTTAATTTTTCATTATATATATATATATATATATATATATATTTGCTTTTTTATTTGCCTTTTTAATTTTTCATAATATGATAGATGTTTGGTTTTTATTTGCTTTTTTATTTGGTTTTTAATGAGTTTTAAACTACATATATATACTTACAACGCGTACCCGCTTTATAATTTTTTGAAAATATTAACTTCTTCGCTTCTGCTTTCGTATACCCGCTTCCGTTTCTATGTAGGTTGAGTTCTCATATTGCAACTATTTATTTATTCGCTATTCCCTTGCCATTTTAACCATATACGAGAAAAAATGCCAAGTCCATTCGACCATTCCGAAGCTTAGCCTCGCTACAAAAGAATATTCGGCTAAAATGAACATTTCTTCTAGTATATGGTGAAATAAAACTTGGTCCATGCTTACATTCATCATGGTTAAAGTATGGCGAATGTGTGAATCGTGGACAAAAGAGTGGTTTGAAGTGTTGAATGAAGACTCAAAAAGTATGCAAGGATGCGGAAGCATGAAATAAGAGAGAGATCGCCACAATGATGAAGGGAACACAAGAATTATCAACGAACTTAGTTGTTGCTATTCAGATGTTAATACAAAAGAGAGAAAATTATCGATTTCTTGCTATTTCAAATCAAGAACTCCAAACTGTAAGTACACTTGAGACAATTAAAGACAAGTTTTTGAAACTGCTTTCATGCTTCAATACACACAATTCGATCAATCAGTTTCTTCTTTCAGGCCTTATCTCAATTCCCTGAATAATCAAACCACTCTTCCAATGTCCATTCTGAGTCTCCATCATACTAATCTCAATCTCATCACTACCAACATCACAACCTCCATTGTTGATGTAAAACTTTCCAAGCTCCACTTCACTCCACCCATCACCTCTCTCCTTTGGCTCCTCCACATTCCTACCACTCTCCCTCACACCTTCAACTTCTTCTTCTTCTCTCAAAACCCCCCGCATCCACGGCCGCCTTATCCTAAACGCTCTAGAAACCACCGCGTGCGAAATCCCCGAGTAACCAAAACCGCTGCGTGAATCCACACCACTAGATTCGAGAAACACTGATCTCTTGGCAGCTTCTTTCCCCACAAAACCAACTACAGCTTCCACAGGTGCGAAATCGAATCCATATGATCTACTATTAACCCTCTTGAACACGACGTAAACCGAGTAATGAGTCCCTTTCGATAACAATCCGCAACTTATCTTTCCCCGAATCTCAAACCAACACACATTACGAAGCTCTGCCACTTTCTCAAACCTGATTCACATATAAAAAAGAAGGCTTTATAAATTACATATCCACAATTTCAAAAACAGAGAAGAAGAACAAAAGATGAGAACTTTACTTAGAATCAGGAACTGTGATCCATTGCCAATAAGCAGGAGAATCACCCCAAATGATCGTCAAGTCCATAGCTGATAACATGTAACACTTCTTCCCACTAGTTTTCTCCAACCAAAAGCTCTGATTTTTCCCCAAAATCAACAAACAAAATCAGACATTTATACGAAAAATCACAAATCCAAAGGAAACAAAGCAAAACCCTAATTTCATATCCCCGAATCAGATTCAAATTAGTTACCTTTTTGCCATCTTCAATCAAAACAGAACCATCAGCGAGAGATAGATAAATCTCCTTCTTCGACAAGTGATTCGCCGTTCCAGGAACAAGAGACGAATACTCCGACGGAAGAAACATCTCCCAAACCAAATCAGATTGAGCCGCCGATTTCACAGTTCTCGAAACCGAAGCCACAACACAAGCGTCTCGTGGACTAGTATGTGATATCACCATCGAGATACAATCTTCCGGCAATGTCTCGAATCGTGACACTCTCGTCACAACAATCTCTTCGTTTTCGTCACAACAATCTCTTCCTCCTCCGCCGTGAATTTGCTCCATAGTAATTCGAATCTGAATTTAGGAATCTGATGATGAGAGAGTATCTAATACTAATATGAAACGGATATGTTGTTCTACTGTGTGAGCGTGGCAAGGTTGTGTATTTATATCGGCTCGTGATTCGTGAAAGACTTAGAGGTTAAGATTTTAATGTTAGTTTACGATAATACCCTTCTAAGCGTTAACGTCTTGATAGAATCTGAAAAGGCTTTTTCTAAAATAAATAAAATTGAAAAAGATTTGGCCTTTATCTAATCAACACAAAGCATGTGACTTTTGTTACGTGTTTAACTTACCTATGAAGTCTTTCTTATATCAACTTATAATCTTATATTCCCAAAGGTCAAAATAATTCAGAATCTTTATCAAAGACTAGTTCAATGCGTAATAGATTTATCCATGTGTCATTCTATCTCTACACAGCTAAGTAAAGTCTACAAAAGTATTATAGTTGATTAGATTAAGGTTTCAAATAGTAATAATTGTGGGAAAAATGCGGTGTAGTTTAAATAATAACAAAAACGTATAAATATAAATATAGGTGTAGTTCAAATAATAACAAAAACGTATAAATATAAATATAGGTGTAGTTCAAACAATAACAAAAACGTATAAATATATATGTGTATGTTATATTTTTGATACTGCGAGACTGTGACGATTCATAGAAGAACAAATAAAACTTATGTTACTCGTTCCTAAGTAAAAGTGTACAAAAGCATTGTAGATGATAATAAAGAGAATCACAATGTTTCTGTATTTTAGTTTGTTCATGTGAGAATGAGGAATATCATAACATAATCAAAAACTCACTTTCACACACATTACAATCCAAAACGTTAAAAGATCATGTTACAAATACAACAAAGTTTTTCACTTGATTAGATATAGAACTGAAGCAACCAAACATAAACCGGAATCGCATCCGTTATTATTACTTTACGGGCTTATTGCAGGGCGGAATTCGATTCCTTGAATGATCAAACCTCGTTTCCAATAAGGAGACTTAATCTCAATAACACTAAACTCAACTTCATCACAACTATCTTCATTGTAGAAGTCACCAAGCTTTGCTTCCATCCAACCATCTTCTCTCTGCTCTGGTTTCGTTACATCTCTTGTTTCCCTCTCTCCACTTCGATCCCTAGACCCAACAAAGTATATAGATCTTTTGGGAGACTCTTGTCCCACCAATCCAACTCCAACTTCTACCGGCAAATGCCCTAATCCAGGACATCGATCTTTTGTCTTGAACACAATGTAAGCCGAGTAACGAGTTCGAGGAGATAGTACATGAGTGCTTGTCTTGCCATGAATCTCAAACCAACAAACATTAAGAAGCTCCGCTACTTTGTCAAATCTATAACATAATCATCATCATCATTGCCAATTCCGAGAACTATTACATACAATCAAGGGTTAAAAAAAGGAGTTACCTAGCTTCAGGAATTGAAATCCATTGCCAATACTGAGGACTACTTCCCCATGTGATCCAAAGTTCCTTTGAAGATAACATGATACACCTTTTCCCACTCGCTTTTTCTAACCAAAAGCTCTTTGATTTCACAAAAGAAAAACTCAAAACAATCAGAAATATTTCAACTCTTATTCACAACTACACCAAAATTGTTCCGTCGTATACTCTAAAATCAGGTCTCAAAGCCATAATAATCTAACAAAACTCAATGATTCAGTACATGAATTTCAATTAGATCATAAGTGGTGTAACAAAATGATATATCTACCTTTTTGCCATCGTCGATTAGAAGAGGATCGTTGCAAAGAGCAAGATAAAGATCCTTCTTCGACAAGAAAACTCTTGATGGAGGAAACAGAGAAGAATAATCCGGCGGAAGAAACTTGTCCCATACGGTATCGGAATTAGCAGCCGATTCAAAGGTCTTTGAAACCGATGCAGCAACGCACGCGTCTCGTGGACTTGTAAAAGAGATTATGTTAGAGATGCAATCATCCGGCAACCCATCAAAAGGTGATGGCCCGTGAACAACCACGATCTCTCCACCGCTAGATTCAACGCCATGGTTTTGCCCCATCATCGATCCGTGCCTTAGATCAAAACTCGTCTGTGTTTGGAAGATTCCTCGTGAGTTCTGACTCTCTCAAACTCTCCTCTGTTGTTTTAAAAGGCAAAAATATGATTCGTGTATTGTCGTTCGCAGATATTTTACACGCGTCATGTTTTAAATTGTTGGTTGGTGGTTTTGCACTGTGGTTATGAAATGAAAAAATTATAAACTAATAATATTGAACCGACTACGATAGATTTTATTGTTTCGCAAAAATAGCAAAGATAAAATTATAAAAGTCCTTTGATGATTAAAATGCTATTCAAATATAATATGAGAGGGTTTACTCTCTAATTTTTTAAATATTTTTTTGCAATTAAAAAAATATTTGACATGTGTTACTTTTTTTTCTCTTAATTATTATCAATGTTTTTAATTATTAACATTAATTTATCATAATTCATTTTTCCACTTTATTGACCAAAAATAAATAAATAAATTAATTAATTTTTTTTTTACTTTACATATATCTCATACTTATTCCAACCAATATAATGTCACGAACAAAAAACATCAATAGTTTGGTCTTTTTATATATCAATAGAACAAAATTAAGTTGTTACAATCAATTCCAAAAAATATAAACCGTTATAAACAAATTTTAATGACATACTAATTATTACATGTATGACAAAACTAAAGTATAAAATTTGAATAAATACATGATTCATCAACCGTAAGAGTTATCATATTACGCTAAAAACTAACAAAAGAAGACTCAACAAAAATCACATGTTCTACCCATTAACTCGAGATAAATAAACCAAATCCATTAGAGAAATTTTGGTGTCAAACATATTTTTTTGGGTTTTTTCATCTATTTATATGAACATTTGGATTATTATTATTATATATTTAAGATATAGATAACTAAATACATATTTGTTTTACTTGTAATATATTGAATTAGTTATTCGTGCAATGTATTTTTGAATAAAAAATATTGGTTTTAAATTATCGAATGTAAGTCTAAAGAAAAACGTTTTCAAGAATATCAACCGCTCTATTAAAGTTGTTTATATTTACATATAAATTTAACTAAATATTTATTTTTGTTAATTTTATCTTTATGTTATTCGAGTAGTATATATGCACTTTATGTTTTTTTTAAATGTTTTTTATGAATAGAAAATTGTGAACATTGATTTTAATCAACTATTGAAATATATTTATTTGTCATTATATTAGTTTTGACCTATATATCTCTCTTTTAAGATGTTACCTAAGATCAATTCTTTAGCAACAAAAGCTTTTCAGTACACTTAAACGAACCTTCTTGATAGCATCAAGCCATATTCGACGTTTAAGGATGTCTTACACACAAAAAAAGCATTTTCAATATATATTATACAAAATCACAAGTAATAGTAGTATTAGATAAATAAAATATATATATATTTTTATGTAAAAGCCCAATAGCACTGTTAAATAAAATCAAATGAATATTGTTTTTGTAAAAAAAATGTTAATAATTTTTATTATTATAAATAGCCTGAAATGTTTAACCTAAAATAATTCCTAAATTTACATGTCGTATTCCATGGCTTCACCATGCACCTATCATCCGTCAATACTCTTCACTTTTTCTTCCAATATTAAAATACAATCTAATCAACTACGCACAACTGCACAAGATGAAATAATGGTGATATGGTATAATATATATCTTTTGTCAATTGAATCATACCTTATTACTAAGAATTGAACTTTTCACAAACGGTATGCTATGGATTATGTTTAACTAAACTAAATATATTCCGTTATATTCTTATTTTATAAATTCAGATTAAAAATAATAAAAATAATAAAATTATATATATATATATATATATGTTTTTTATGTTCTTATAAATTTAATTTTAGATTTAAAATTCGCGTGCATTGAGTCAAAAGTAATTTAAAAGATGATTTCAAAGATTAGCTATTCCACATGACTATCTACTTGTGTGTGTGTGTTATGTGTAGAGTCATTTGTAAAAGGTTAGTACATTTTAGGTTGTTCACATTTGTATGTTGATAAAAACCAAACAAAATTCCTATGAGAAAAAAAATGTTTCTTTCTTTTGGTTTTCACATGTTATAAGCTATGTATCAAGTGATATAAAGCATGGTTGTAATTTTTTAATTTTCTTTGTTTTGTATTACATCTTAAATTTTATAAGATGTGTATTATTTTGCAAACATATTCATTTTTAACTTGGATGCTGAGTTGATATTTGGTTAAGACAACTTGCTAATACAGTAGACACTTGTAAATTGATAGCTTTCTTTATCTATGTTCGTTATCTTAGACAAAATGATATTTTATCGTAATAGCTTTATTTTGGGGCTCTTTTTTGTTGAAAGATGTCACTGAAAAATTTGTTTGGTTGTTTATATATATTTTTTGCTTATGAGTATTGTTTTTAGAACATTATATTCCAATGACTAAATATAAAATAAACTACCTAATGATTAAAATATTAAGTAAACTATTTTAAAAATAATTTAATCATATAAGAATAGATTATCTCAAACAAACAAAAAAATAATACAAAATTTACCATTTTGGTTTTCTATGTTCAACTGTAAAATGAAAATACAATGAATGGCTTGATAAGGTATGAATCAGATTAGATGATCGGCATTGTCGTTGTTGTTATTGCTATTGGATGATCGTAATGGGAATAATGAGAAGTAGGGTGATTTTTGTAATACTTTTGGATAATTGTGGGGTCAAAAATAAAAACTTGGGAGACGACTTATTGTAGTTACGTGGTGAAAGAATGTTTTGGATATTTTGTTTAGTGATGAATGTTGATTCGTTTGATTAATGTTTTATTTGTGTCCATTTTGTTTTTTTAGTGACGGCCATATTAAGCCAAACACCATTGAGCGCATGCCTATGCCTATGATCTTGTAAGTTACAAACTCACAAGATCGCGACACGTGTCATATCCATCGATTCAAGATTTCGACACGTGTCAAAATTTAAAAAATGTCAAAAATTATTGTAAAGAAACTATACAAAAAGATAATTAACTACCATTATTCAGAAAATAAAAATTTTATAACGAAAATATACAAATTATTATTTCTTAAAACAAATAAACTTTCATAATTAAGAAAATTTTTAATTATAAAAGAAACTGAATTGTAAATATTGAACTCTATATAAACAAATAAGTAGTCTCATATTTTCTCAACAAACAAAATATTTTTCTTCAAAAACACCATTATACCTTCAAAATTCATTACATTGGTAAAACATATATTTCTTTATTTTATTTTTAAAAGTTATTTTAATTTAATATTATGAGGTTGTTCTAAATCTTTTTATTTTTTTTAATTATTAAATTTCCTCTAATTCTCGTTTATTTTTTCTCACTTTTCAAAAATGTTAATTTAATTTATTATTATGAGTTTGTCGTAAAAACTTTTTTATTATGGCCCTATTAAGCCAAACACCATTGAGCGCATGCCTATGGCCCTATACAATTCTTTGTTCGCCTTTTTGTTTTCTATAACAAGTTTTTTTTGTGTGTGTGTAATAATATTTACTTTGGGTCAGAAGAGAATGATGAGAAATGGGTACAAAGCGCAACACATGCACAAGTGTTTCCCTAGAAACTTTGGGACATGTCATTGCTAACAGTATCCTATACAAATGACTCCTTTTTGTCGGGCACTTCAAATCTTGACTATGAAATTACAAGATTCATACCTTATTAACAACAAACGAGTATATATTATTCTGAATTGATAAAACATGGAAATTAACAAAAGATATTTTTTTAATTTATCTGCACGATTTAAAATTGTAATTAAACTATATAAATGTCTTTCATCTACTAAACAATAGTTTTTGACATTTTTTTATTCAGCTTAATATTGTTGAATTCTAACTAATCCGCTATATCATAATTCAATTATTTTTTTATTCAGTTGTTCATTTTACGTACAAATCAAGTCTATAATATTGTACAATTCAATAACCAATCAATACAATAAAACTTTTTAGAGTTTTCCATTGCTTGACACCTTAACTTTTTGAGACTTTGCAAAGCTGACACCTCATTTAAAATGGATAGCCAATCAAAACATTTCATATAATATATCTCATCTATTTTTGCTAAATCATCATCCTCTTTCTCCTTGATTATATATAAAAAGGTTTTATTAAATTTCCTAAATATATGTAATCTCATTCAACTAAATATCATGTATGTAATGAAATAATTTGAAATTTACGATAATAATAAAATTAAATAATTCTAATAAAATAGTATATAACATAAAAACATATCAATGTTAAACATATACAACATGTAAAATCATTTGAAAATCATTTTTGCTTATGAGTATTGTTTTTAGAACATTATATTCCAATGACTAAATATAAAATAAAGTACCTAATGATTAAAATATTAAGTAAGCTATTTTAAAAATAATTTAATCATATAAGAATAGATTATCTCAAACAAACAAAAAAAATAATACAAATTTTACCATTTTAGTTTTCTATGTTCAACTGTAAAATGAAAATACAATGAATGGCTTGATAAGGTATGAATCAGATTAGATGATCGGCATTGTCGTTGTTGTTATTGTTGTTGGATGATCGTAATGGGAATAATGAGAAGTATGGTGGTTTTTGTAATACATTTGGATAATTGTGGGGTCAAAACTCAAAACTTGGGAGACAACTTATTGTAGTTACGTGGGGAAAGAATGTTTTGGGTATTTTGTTTAGTGATGAGTGTTGATTCGTTTGATTAATGTTTTATTTGTGTCCATTTCGTTTTTTAAGTGACGGCCATATTAAACCAAACACCATTGAGCGCATGCCTTTGCCTATGATCTTGTAAGTTACTAACTCACAAGATCGTGACACGTGTCGAAATTTTGAATCGATGGATATGACACGTGTCAAAAGTTTAAAAAATGTCAAAATTATTGTAAAGAAACTATACAAAAATATAATTAACTACCATTATTCAAAAAATAAAAATTTTACAACGAAATTCTACAAATTATTATTTCTTAAAACAAGTAAACTTCCATAATTAAGAAAATTTCTAATTCTAAAGGAAACTGAATTGTAAATATTGAACTCTATATAAACAAATAAGTAGTCTCATAGTTTTTCAACAAACAAAACACTTTTCTTTAAAAACACCATCATACCTTCAAAATTCATTACATTGGTAAAACATATATTTCTTTATTTTATTTTTTAAATTTATTTTAATTTAATAATATGAGGTTGTTCTAAATCTTTTTATTTTTATTAATTATTTAATTTTCCTCTAATTCTCGTTTATTTTTCTTCTACTTTTCAAAAAAGATAATTTAATTTATTATTATGAGTTTGTCATAAATTTTTTTTTATTATGGCCATATTAAGCCAAACACCATTGAGCGCATGCCTATGGCCCTATACAATTCTTTGTTCGCCTTTTTGTTTTCTATAACAAGTTTAACTTTTTTTTGTGTAATAATATTTACTTTGGACCAGAAGACGATGATGAAAAATGGGTACAAAACGCAACACATGCACAAGTGTTTCCCTAGAAACTTTGGGACATGCCATTGCTAACAGTATCTTATACAAATGACTCATTTTTGTCGTGCACTCCAAATCTTGACTATGAAATTACAAGAATTGTGTCATACCAATCCGATTCATACCTTATTAACAACAAACGAGTATATATCATTCTGAATTGATAAAACATGGAAATTAACAAGAGATATTTTTTTAATTTATCTGCATGATTTAAAATTGTTACTAAACTATATAAATGTCTTTCATCTACTAAACAATAGTTTTTTGAAACTTTTTTATTCAGCTTAATATTGTTGAATTCTAACTAATCCGCTATATCATAATTCAATTATTTTTTTATTCAGTTGTTCATTTTACGTACAAATCAAGCCTATAATATTTTATATTCAATAACCAATCAATACATATAAAACTTTTTAGAGTTTTTCATTGCTTGACATATTAGCTTTTTGAGACTTTGTAAAACTGACACCTCATTTAAAACGGGTAGCCAATCAAAACATTTCATATAATATATTTCATCTATTTTCACCAAATCATCATCCTCTTCCTCCTTTATTATATATAAAAAAGGTTTTATTAAATTTCCTAAATATATATAATCTCATTCAACTAAATATCATGTATGTAATGAAATAATTTGAAATTTACGATAATTATAAAATTAAATAATTCTAATAAAATAGTATATAACATAAAAACTTATCAATGTTAAACATATACAACATGTAAAATCATTTGAAAAGTATTTCTTAGTGATTACATATATGTGATATTTTTTACGAAAAGTTATGATAAAGGGACGTACTTCTCAGAAGTATTTATTAAAATTTCTATCAATAATATGAAAATATTATGGGGAAAATCGTTCACTAAAGTTTAGATTACTTGCACTATTTTGGTTAAAAAATTACAGTGAATAACAATGAAGTTACTAGATTCTTGAGCCGTTTAGAGCGTTACTAGATTCTTAAGCCGATTAGAGCATATCTAATATTATATTAATATTTTTAATATAATTTATTTGGAAATTTAATTGAAAATTATAAAAAAATGAAGCAAGGATATGAAAAAAAATGTGATGTGAGTTTAAAAAAAAATATATTAATAGAAAATAATTGCATCTCCTCTATTTTAAACATTTAATGTCATATATACAAATTTAACATTGAATCAATAAAAATATTTGAAATAATTATTAACAAAATATTATTAGGAAATATTTGTAGCATAGAATATATTTTTCTCTCTAGAGGATATATTTTAGGACATAAATATGTCAAAATCACGGTAAAATAGTAATTCGAACCGAAATTAGCGTCTCAAGCTCTTACAAGCAAATATTAAAGTTCGAAACTCTTCGGATATGAGATTATTGATGAGAAACAAGATTTGAAGTGATCTAAAACTCTAGAGGATACACTTTGGAAACAGACTGAAGAATATTGATGTTTAGAAAGACAAACATTTGTAGCAAAGATAAAGAAGACAATGACTCAAAGATCACACCAATTAAATTGTTGTAAGAAAGTTGAAAATTTTGTAATGACTGGCAAACATCTTTGAGCTCTATCGCGATCCAGTATGTGAGTTTTAACGACAAACCCACAATAATAAATTAAATTAACTTTTCTGAAAAGTAGAAGAAAAATAAACCAAAATTAGAAGAAAATTTAATAATCATAAAAATATAAAAATAAAATTTTTTAGAACAACCTCATAATATTAAATTAAAATAAATTTTAAAAATAATAAAAGAAATATATGTTTTACCAATGTAATGAATCTGAAGATATGATGGTGTTTTTGAAGAAAAGTGTTTTGTTTGTTGAGAAAATATGAGACTATTTATTTGTTTATATAGAGTTCAATATTTATAATTATTTTTCTTTTAAATTTAAAAATTTTCTTAATTATGGAAGTTTACATTTTTTAAAGAAATAATAATTTGTATATTTTTGTTACAGAATTTTTATTTTCCGAAAAATGGTAGTTAATTATTTTTTTGTATAGTTTCCTCATGATAATTTTTGACATTCTTTTAATTTTGATACGTGTCAAAATCTTGAATCTATAGATATGACATGTGTCGCGATTTTGTGAGTTAGTTACATTGGACACTTTACTTTATTATGATAACATTAACTAAATAACTAAAGAAGTTCTGTGACTTTATCGTATCGCCTATGGCTAATAATACTTGACTGCAGGACATGTACCTTAAACAACGCAGGGCATAAACATTAGAAATGCCTTTATTATAGAAAAACATTTAAATAACTAATTCGACATGAAAATTGGATAAATATGGCGAACGATAAACTGATTTTTTATTTTATTTTCTCATGTTTAAACATTTTTTTGAAAATATATTATATTTAAAAACTCGTGCGTTACGCAGAAACAATAAATGATAGTTATGGTATTGGACACATAACTTATATAAGTTCATGCAAATTACTATTAGCATGCAAATCCAATACTTCATAGAAATATAAATATATTAATTTAATTTAGAGCTGGCTATGTGCCAGAACATACACATCGTACATCTGCCGATTTTTTTTTTTTTTTTCTATTAGTAACAGTACGAGGCAAGTATTTATGTCCGTGACCGTGAGTGATCGTTACTTGATGTGATTTTCCGATCATAGCCTTTTAAGTGTAATGCCTTATTCTCAAAAGTTTTTTTCAAAAGAAAGTTTGCCTTTATCTAATTATTCAAAGCAAGTAACTTTTGTTTCTTATTTAACTTACTTGTGAAGTCTTTGTTACTAGAGAAAGTTATATAATAAATTATTTAGTCAGAAAAAGTCAATAATCTGTAAATTTGATGAATCTTTGTTAAGATCAGATCATGTGCCATGTCGACGAAGTTTATCGAACTCTATCGTGTACAAAAGCATTTTAGTTGAATGATGATAAGAAAATAAAATACAATTTCTTTATTGAATTTGTACATGTGAGAATAGTGAACATCAGAACCCAATAACCATATCCACAAACAAACAGTCCAAAAACTTAATAATTTGTGTTACAATACAACAAAGCTTTTCACAAATATAAACCACAATCATGGTATTAATTACTTAACCGGATTTTCGTAGGGCGGAATTCGATCCCTTGAATGATCAAACCGGGATTCCAATAAGGAGACTTAGTCTCAAGAACACTTATTGTAATTTTGTCACAACTTGATTCATTGAAGAATTCATCAAGCTCAACTTCCATCCATCCATGTTTTCTCTCCTTTGGCTTCGTTACATCTCTCGTTTCTTTGTCTCTCCTTCGATCCGAAGGCCCATCAAAGTATGTGAATCTTTGAGAATATTCTTGTTCCACTAATCCAACAGTAGCTTCTGCTGGCACATCCCCCAAATTAGGACATCTATCCCTTGTCTTGAACACAATGTAAGCCGAGTAACGAGTTCCAGGAGATAGATATTTAGTACTCATGCCCCCTTTGACCTCAAACAAACACGCATTGAGAAGTTCTGGTACTTCTTTAAACCTGCATGCGAGCAACATTTTGCCCATCATTATCATTATCATCTTGATCATTATCATAATGCGTGATTACATTTGAATGACAAAAAAGTAGTTACCTAGCTTCAGGAATTGAGATCCATCGCCAAAACTGAGTACTAACCCATGTGATCCGCATATCTTCCTTCGGAGATAACATGATACACTTTTTCCCATTCCCTTTCTCTAACCAGAAGCTCTATATTATTTTTGCAAAATACAATACATAATTAAAAAAACTCAAAACAATCAGAAACATTCAATTGTAACTTCAAAACTACACCAAATTTTTTCCATTGTATCAAGAGTAATTTTCTAAAAATCATGTTTTCAAATCAAATATCAAATCCATTTCACCATAATTATCTAACATACTCGTTTGTATTAACATATAAGTATATACCTTTTTGCCTTCGTCGATTAAAATAGGATTGTCGCATAAATCGAAATAGAGCTCCTTCTTTGATGTATATTCTTGCGATGAAGGAATTAGAGATAGATAATCCGATGGAAGAAACTTTTCCCACACGCTATCGGATTGGACAGCCGATTCAAAGGTTTTGGAAACCAAAGCGGCAACGCAAGCGTCCCGTGGACTAGTAAAAGAGATTATCTTGGAGATGCAATCCTCCGGCAAGTCATCGAACGGCGAAGGCCCGGAGATGATTGCTTCTCCGCCTCCGCCGCTAGATGTAACGTCTTGTTTTTGTCCAGTCGAGGAAGAACCAAAAACTTTATTGCCTTTGTCTCTTGAGTACTCAACGCTTTGTTTGTTGCCTATTGTTGCTTCTATCTGTATCATCTTTTTTCGTCTTGATAGCTAAGAATTAAGAAATAGTCTAATTAAATTCCTCTCTGCCGCTAAAAGTTTATAAAGAAAAGAAAAGACGAATACTACCATGCTTTGCATCAGTGTGCACGTTTTCGTCTATTTTCTAGCTTTCCATATGTGTTGGATAAACTTCAACTTTATCATGTAGATTAAGATATAAATAACAAGTTGGTTAAATAAAAATGAGTTTAAGATAAGTTGATAAGATTAGGAATTATCTAATTTTACTAAGAATAGGATTAGCAAAGTTATGTTAAGCCTATAAATATCATTGTTGAATTGTGACAATTGATATGGAGATAAATTAAAATCTTTTGAAAGTTTAGTTTTGAAAAAGTTTCTAAATATTAATAAAGAGAGTTAATCTTTATACAAAAGTTAATAACACTTTTCTAAACACTTTACCATGTGGTTAACGACGCTTTTGGTTTTTTGAATATTCAAACTAACAAATCCATATATATAATAAAATCATTGCACAAATTGTTAAGGAATCGGTGCCTTTATCAAATCGTCCGACTCTTTCTAAAGTTGACTCCGTTTTTAAGAAGAAATAGAAAATGACTAGTGTAAACATATTTATTGAATATATTGTGAAGGTTGCATAAATTGTAACCATGGTTTTTTGTTGAATAAATTTTAACTTCGTACCAAAAAAAAAAATTGACTGTGTAAAGTCGTCCGCTCATATTTACTAAACCACCCTTCTTTGCATGCCGTGTGCGACGTGCGTCGTCCCCCTTCACGTTGCATGTCTTTTTTTTTATTTAACTATTGTTGGTTGATTTCTGTGTAAAGAAGCAAATTTACTATTGGCTTTGGTTTGCAAAATTCTAAGTAACAAACCAATCCGTAACATGTACGTGCGGATGAAGTAAACAAATATTGAGATGTTAAAACAGACGGTTGAAATGTGATGTTATAAATCTTCTACATATATAAATGAATGGTTTATAAATATATAATTGACTTTTCATTTCTATAAATTTATTTACAATGACATATTTATAGTTTAATCTGTTTTATAAAACAACGGTCGGTGTCTTAACCATATAAGATTTAATTTAATCACCATATTATATCATAGCCACACGAAACCTACCTACGAACAAACTATTGTAGATGATCCAGTTTCTCCTTTTTATTTTTTTGTGAATTCGTTCATGTTGTAAAATAAACATCAATCAAAAGCAAAAACCACCAAAGTCACAACGAATTACAAAAATGACTCTTCCCCTCGGAGAAACAACAAAGATTTAACTTGCTTCTTAGACAAGATACGTGTGATCACAAAAAACATAACCGGGAAATTATCAAACCGTTCTTCCACAAAAGTAAACCGGTATTACTTTTTGGTAGGCCGGAATTCAATTCCTTGAATGATCAAGCCACGCTTCCAATAAGGTGAAGTGATATCTACAATACTTAGCTCAATTTCATTACAACCCAATAATAATCCTCCTTCATTGAAAAATTCCCCAATTTCTGCTTCTATCCATCCATCTTCTCTTTTTTCTGATTTATTTAGCTCCCTCTTTGCCCACTTTTTGATTTTATCCGTAGACTCATCGAAGCATATGAAACTTTTAGGAGGTTTTTGTCCCACCAATCCAATTCCAACTTGTATGGGCAAATCGCGGAAGCCATGACATCCAGTTCTTGTCTTGAACACTACATAAGCTGAGTAATGAGTTCTCGGAGATAGGATTCGAGTATTCATCCAACCACGGATCTCGAAAGCACATACATCAAGAAGCTCCGGTACTTTTTCAAACCTGCGTGCATATATAACACATTATATACAACATTTTTACATATCATCATATGATTATGATATATCACTATAAATCATGTGTGTGTAATATATTTTCGTATTTTTATTCTGTTATGAGAGTTGGATTTAGGATTCAAATCTTACCTAGATTCGGGAATTGAGATCCATTGCCAATACTGAGGACTATTTCCCCATGTGATCGCAAGTTGTTTAGAAGATAACATGATACATCTCTTCCCACTCGCTCTCTCTAACCAGAAACTCTTTGATTTTTCAAAATAAAGAAGCTCACTTATTAATCAAAATATTCGTCGATGGCACGAATTCAAAACTCAAATATTTAGGTATACCTTTTGGCCATCTTCTATAAGAACAGGGACTTGGCATAAAGTGAAATATAGCTCCTTCTTTGACGAGAAAACTCGCGATCCAGGAATCAAAGATGCATATTCCTTGGGAAGAAACTTCTCCCATAAACTATCTGACTGGACCGTCGATCTTAAGGTTCTAGAAACCGAAGCGGCAATGCATGCGTCCCTGGGACTTGTAAGAGCGATTATATTTGAGACACAATCCTCTGGTAACTCATCGAAAGGCGACAAACGAGAGATGATTTCTCCAACGCCTCTGCTTCTAGAATCAATACTGAGTTTTTGCTCCATCCACAAACTGGAAACATTATTTTCCCATCGGTGCATCTATCTCATGTATATTATCAATGGAAGCTGAGAGATATCGAGACATATATAGTACATTTTATGACTTGTCCTAAAGTCGTCTCTGCCGTTCTTTTTATATAAAAGGCTTGTTCTAAAGTGACCAAGTCGTCCTTATATATTTACGGAAATGTCGTTATTCGCATCAATGAGCACGCACGTCTCTCCTCACAGCTCCATATTTTACAATTTGTTTTGTTTTGGAAAAATTATAAACTAACAAACCAATTGAACCGAGTATCACAGACGTAGGAGTAAATTGGCTGGTTGATTTTGAAATACTTGGGTTATGTAGTCAACAGTAATTAAGTAACAATTTTTATTTAATATTTTACTTTGTTACTCAAATACAACCAAATTGTGTCAGCATTCCATTTAATCATCTCCTCATTTTAACCGCACATTTTAACTGCACCATCTATGCTAACCACATTGTGATACCAAATCACATTGATACACCAAATCATCTCCCTCTTTCTTTTGATCTTCTTTTTTTTTTTTCTAATTCTTGTAAACACTATTCAGGGATCATGATCTCTTCTACAAAAACTAAAAACAACTGGCCATATTGTTTAAAATGTGATCTCCGGTTGTAACTTATAAAAGACTACAAAAGAAAAAAAAATTGTCGATGATCAAAGGACACTCTTTCTCTTTCTTGAATTGGTTCAAGAGAGAATGATAAAACATAAAATCCAAACTCGCAAACATTAAAACGAAACAAACATTGAATTCATGTTTTTTTTTTTACTTGCTTAAGATACAAGATTGATACAAAAGCATGTAACTGGAACCATCAAAGCGCTCTTCCATGGTACTACTTTACGGTCTTTTCGTAGGGCGGATATCAATTCCTTGAATGATCAAACCACGCTTCCAATTGGCATAATCAATCTCGATAACACTCAACACAATTTCATCACAATCCAATAATCCTCCTCTTCGAGTGAAGAATTCCCCAAGCTCTGTCTCCATCCACCCATCTTCCCTCTCCTCTAGTTTTATTAGATTCTTTCTTTCCCACCTTTTGGTTTCACAAGTTCCTTGTCCAATAAATCCACCTTTTGGTTTCACAAGTTCCCCTGACAATGCATCAAAAGGCGATGATGACTCGTAAACAATCTCTCCTCTGCCTTCAACGACGTGATTTTTCTCCATCGCTTGCGTGAGAAATACTGTTCTGACTTTTTTGAGCTGTCTTAACATAATGAACATAAAAAAAAACCCAAAATTCACAAACATTACAAGCCACAAACTCTAAATCATGTAATAAGTCCACAAACTCCAAATTCACAAACATTCGCCGACACCAGTTTCACCAGTTATTCTTTGGCCGGAATTCAATTCCTTGAATGATCACACCACACTTCCAATTAGGGGAAGTAATGTCTACAATTCTCACTTCAATTTCATCAAAACACATTAATCCTCCTTCATTGAAGAAATCCCCAATCTCTGCCTCTATCCACCCATCTTTCCTCTTTTCTGATTTCATTAGCTCCCTCTTTGGCCACTCTTTGATTTTATTCGTAGACTCATCAAAACATATGAACTTTTTTGGCTTTTCTTGTCTCTTAAAACCAACTCCAACTTGTATGGGCAAATCTCGTAAGCCATAACGTTGATTCCTTAACTTGTACACAACGTAAGCTGAGTAATGTGTTCCCGGAGATAGGATTTGAGTATTCATCCCACCACCCATCTCAAAAGCGCATACATTAAGAAGCTCCGGTACCTTTTCAAACCTGCATAACATTTGTTTCCAGTCATCTATTTGGACTGTCCGTTTTATGTTTTTTTTTATCAATTATGATTTGATTATTATTACATTTACTCGAGATATTTACTTGTGAGAGTGTACTAAGTAATAACACCACTGTCTTTCGCATTGCCAAATTATAACTGAACGTAATCAAAATGAAGCATTACAATCAAATGTAAGGCAAAAGGAGTTACCTAGATTCATGAATTGAAATCCATTGCCAATACTGAGGACTACTTCCCCATGTGATCCAAAGTTCCTTCGCAGCTAACATCACACACGTCTTCCCACTCGCTTTTTCTAACCAAAAGCTCTATGATTTTAGGAAGAAAAAAAATCGAAAAACTTAAAACAGTCAGAAAATATTGAAAATATGCATATCATTATCCTCAAATCATATAAACAAAGTGTAAAACTAACGGATATATAAATATACCTTTTTGCCATCTTCAATAAGAAAGTGATCGCAAAGAGCGAAATAGAGCTCTTTCTTTGACGAGAAGTCTCGAGACTGAGGAACTAGAGAAGAGTAATCCCGTGGAAGAAACTTGTTCCATACGGTATCGGAATTAGCAGCCGATTCAAAGGTCTTTGAAACCGATGCAGCGACGCACGCGTCTCTTGGACTTGTAAAAGATATTATGTTGGAGATGCAATCTTCCGGCAAGACATCGAAAAGTGATGGCCCCGGAACGATCACTCCTCCACCGTCCTTTTGCCCTATCGACGAAGAACCTGGAACATCTCCGCCTTTGCCTCTTGAGTAGTCAACGCCATGTTTTTGTCCCATTGTTGCTTCTATCTGTGTCATCTTTCTTTGTCTAGAAGCTAAGAATTTGAAGAATCGTCAAAATTCAAAAGTCGTCTCTGCTGCTAAATATTCAAAAAGAAAAAAACTCGTTTTAAGTCGTCCACGTACATATACGAAACTACCCTTCTTTGCATCACTATTCACTTCTGCGCTTTTGCCTCTTGGGTCAACGCCATGTTTTTGGCCCATCGATAGCTTTCTTCCTCTGCAAGCTGAGACTTTCAAGAAATAGTCTCTGCTGCTAAATTTTCAAAAAGGAAAAGACGCGTTGTAATGTCGTCCACTCATATTTACGAAACTACCATTCTTTGCATCAACGTGCACGTTTAATGTCCCTTTTGGTTTTTGGAAATTCTAATCAGCATTTAAGCCGACTTGTTTATCTAATAAACTTGATTTAATTAACGTAACGTCTACTAGATAATTTTAGACGATCAAACTATACTATGTCTCTTTTTATGGAGTATTTTGTTAACCTGGGAAACATGTCTTTATTCAAGTAGTTAAATATCCATTTTTGCGGTCTTTTCTACTGGGTTAGACTCTGGGAATGCATATTCCCAGCGTTGTAGGGTTTTTGATAAGGTATACAAAAGTTTTTAACTTACGTAGACTTAAGACTCATACCAAAACATAACCGGAATCATCAAACAGTTCTCTCCATTGCAGGGAACTGGTTTACATATACCAACATTCTCCACTAAAACCTGCAATGTTGAAGTTTAACTTTTAGCAAAGTCGTTGTTCATTTTACCAAACACAACCGAATACAAATTAATTTACCTCTTCACTCCATCGCATAACAATGCACTACAAGAAAATACGGCAAAAACTGACGGTCAAATTGATGGTTTACGAATTCGTCGGTTGTTACCGACGATAGCTACATTGTAGGTACTTGTCGGTAATATGTCAATAAGAACCGACACCAGTGTACCCGTCGGAAAAAACCGACGAGAAATTGACGGGTTTTATAACGGTCATATACCCGTCGGTAATCCGGCGGTTACTTGTTTACGTTAATACAACTGTTTGAATTTAAAAAAATCGACGGAAAACCGATGGATAACCGATAGTAGCACACTTATAAATATGAAACCACACTCATTTCAACAATACATTACCCATTCTCTTGATTCGTCTCATTGTAAGGAAATAACTAAAATTCAGAGTCATGTCGTCTTCAAATTATTTTTGATCGTGGATGGACGAGCCAATGGTAGATCCGAAGTCGATCTTATTAATGATGTTTATGCACTAGGTGTAGGAGAATTCATGGTACTGGCATGTCAGCAACCATCCACCCAAAAGACCCGTAAGTTGAAATGTCCAAATTCTGTATACCACAATTCGCGTAATATTATGATTGATTTAGTGTGGAATCACCTGTATCGTAATGGATTTACTCCTGGTTATAAAGTTTAGTATTTCTATGGAAAAATACATTTTTCTAGTAGTACTAGGGAACCTTATATTGCGGATAGGGTAAAGGAATATAGAAAAGAAGTAGATTTTGGTGGAGGTACTGTTCAGATGGTTAATGATGTGTATAGAGAAAATATAGCGGAAGCAGGCGAACCGTCTGTAGAAAGGGCAGAAGAACCTAATTTAGAAGCCCAACAAATTTTTTGATATGTTAGATACAACAAAACAATCTTTATACATTGGATGCAGAGACGGAAAGTCCCATTCATCTTCTGCTAGTAGATTGATGACCATGATTTCAAGAAATTAGTGGGCGAGTTCGGGTACCATATAAGAGGATGTGGTATTTACCTTAAACAGACATGTTGAAGAGATTATATCAATCTAAGCAGACGGCAAAGGCAATGAGATGCACGCAAAGCACAAAATAGAAGAAGAGATTACACATCTTTCGGATGTAAAAATATGAAAATATTTTCAGAGAATGTATCCTGATTTTGCATATGAACGAAGAAATGTATACCTTGGATTATCTACTGATGGTTTCAATTTGTTTGGGAAGCATGGAAGACGAAATTTGCTGTGGCCAGTAATCGTAACTCCTTACAACTTGCCACCATCGTTGTGCATGCGTCGAGAGTTTTTATTTCTCATAGCTCTAGTTCCTGGTCCAGAATATCTAAAGAGATCACTTGACGTGTTTCTCTAGCCATTGATTTATGAACTCCATGTGTTATGGGAACACGGTGTTGAAGCAAATGATGTATCAATCCAGCACAATTTTCAGATGCGCGTGGTACTTATATGGACTATAAGTGATTTTTCAGCATTTGGTATGTTATCTGGGTGGAAAACTCATGGACGTTTATCATGTCCATATTGTGAAGATAATATAGATGCATTCCAATTGAGGAACGGGCAAAAGACATGTTGGTTTGATTGTCACAAAAGATTTCTACCTCTAAACCATCCCTATCGTTGTACGAAAAATTTGTTTAAAAAGAATACGAAAGTTTTTTATGCTCCGATGATTCAGATATTTTGATGTAGTTGTGAGATTATAGAGCACCAAAGACTCATGATGTGGGTGATACTGGGCAATATCATGTTGACGGTGCTGGAACAAATACAATTGGCATAAGAAGAGCATTTTTTGGGATTTACCGTATTGGAAAGACCAATTGTTGAAGCACAATCTTGATGTCATGCACATGAAAAGATTTTTTTTGATAACATCATGAACACTGTCCTAAATGTCTAAGAGAAAACAAAAGACAATTTAAAGTCTAGTGTAGTGTAACACCCGTCTCCCTGAACATTTGAGACAGCGTGATACTTCCCTTACTAATTCTTTCCACTACTTCATTTCTCTATAAGAAATCGGTTCAATACTTCTTAATTTCTAAAAAAACCTTCCTTCATTAAAAACTTAAGATAAATTGTCTCAATAATTCCATAAACTAACTGAAATTCGTATAAAAAGCATAACTAAAACCGAATCTTAAAAGATAATAAATAAGCAACAAATTCGAATAACCCAAGTTTCCCGAAATACACCAGAAAGGAGATGGACTTGCGCAGCTACTCAATATTCTCACCTTCACCTAATGAGAAGAAAGAGAAGGGGTGAGTGATGAATTACTCAGCGAGAGGATCATTTCCGTCCACAGGAGAAGACAATGACACAAATCTAACCTTAAACCACAATCATTAATCACATATATAAAAATAGACACAAATAACATATAATCAACATCTCTATGCAACCTATAACACACAAAATTTCCTTCTTGATACCAGCAAGATCTCCACAACAAAAGCAAGTTCGATCATCTCTTATAACGTTTGAACCTATCTAGTTCCATAGACTCGTTAGCCAATTATTGAGCTATAAAAAACTCGTCAATTCAATGCCGACCATTTCCTCTATTCATCATCCCAAGATGTTAATCTCATTTCCACATAAACATATTATATAATAATGTATCATCTCTATGACACTATTCCAATTACCTTATAATATCTAAACAATCACCAATTATCAATATTACTTAATAACTTATCACTAGTTCACATATCACGCCCAAACCTGACTTTGGTTAGACACAAGAACTGGAATAGAAAGGGTTGAAATCGGCTTGCTAAGATCCTTTCCAGTGAGTTTGATGGCTCAGGCAGCTTCCTCGACACTCCCTCTATCAGGAACCACCGTCGATCTAGACTATAATTCACTGGTATGGTCGGAATTCCTCTCCAAAAATCCCAACTTGAATCTGAAATTGGGATTAAAAAATCGTAAATTGCTATGGATTCTTGGCAATGAGATCTTTGTAGATTCGTAAAGATCTCTATCTGGATCCTTTAGATTTGACAGGTAACGTCTCACCAAATTCACTACTTGAAACTGTTTTCACCCTTGTTCTTATTCACCAACGTATCGGTGATGGAGGGTGAAGATTCAGTGAGAAACGTTGAACGTACGGAGAGATGAAGATAAGATTGTGGTGATGGTGATAGTACCGGTGTCTACTTGCTTAAAGAGGAGGAACAAAGATAGATCTAGGCAGCGAGTGAAAAAAAAATATAGATATAGGCACCAAATTGTTGTTGCTAATGGTGATTAGGGTTTTAGAGATGGTGATGGTGGAGTGGCTAGATGAAGAGGGAGATAGATACATATATATATATATATATATATATATACATGCTCACATTTAGGGTTTTTGATTTGGATGGGCTTTATCGTGCTGGGTTTCACAGTTAGACTTGGCGAATATTTGCTCTCGCCCTGAGCTTGAAGTAATGCGTAATGGGAGGTGTCTGATTCCTGCGTATCGCTTCAATGCGCCATCTAAAGAAGCGTTCTTTGCCTGGATTATCCAAAACGTTAATGACAGGAGATGTCTGATTCCTGCGTAGACGTTGGAGAAGGGAAGTTATTGGAATGAAGAGTCATGATTGTCACGTTGTGATGAAACGCCTCCTTCCATTTGCGTTTCCATATCTTCTTCTAGAAAATGTTCACGAAACTATTGTAAGTACATTTTATAATTTATTATATATATATATATATATATATTCAAATATTTATTTATTTTAAATATGTATGCAGGAGTTTATGCTTTCTTTCAAGATATATGCACAAGATCATTAACAGTTAACAATATCCGCAATTTGGAAACAAATATCCCCATGATCTTATGTAATCTCGAGAAGATATTTCCATCGTTATTTTCCGATGTATGGAACATCTGTCAATTAACCTTCTGTGAGAAGCAGACTTAGGAGGTCCAGTTCAATATCGGTGGATGTATTCTTTTGAGCGGTATATGTATTATTTGAAAAAGAAGGTTAAAATTTTAAGCAACGTCGAGGGATCTATAGTGGCACAGAGCATCAACGAAGAAGTTTCAAATTTTGCCAAATATTATTTTCCATCCGAGGTCCAAACGAAGAGTCGTCGACCTTCTTGACATGATGATGGGAAAGAGCGACCAAGTTATCCTGTGTATGTTCCTAATTTGTTTACACAAATTGGTCACTTAAGTGGAAAAGGAAGTCTCGAAAACTAATAGAGCAGGAATATACGCATTTGCATATGTATATTCTCAATAATTGTGAGGATATTCAAGAATACGAAAGGTAATAAATGTTTAACTATGTTTGTTTTTATAAATTATTTATATGAAATAGTAATTTAGTAATAACATTACTTTTTCAATCTGATATATGATTTACATGGCCATAATATGCTCATATTACTCAGACTATACCGAAGAACAACTCGAGTTGGAAAAACAAGGGAATTTTGCTGGTTGGCTCAAATATTACGTAAATGTTATGTATATTATTAATTTAAATAATATAAATATAAATTTATGTAACATTAATAACGATTGATGTTTTCTTCCAACATGTTTCCAATGAGAGTTCAAAAGGTCAATCATTTCCTGGTTATTGGAGTTTGTCAACGGCCCTAACTACAATGTCAAGTCTTATCCAAGATATTACACAAGGGGATACACATTTCAGATTCATGAAAAGGGATCAAGGAGGGAAACAGTGGATTACGGTATCTCATCTCAAGCTGGAGACGTTGTGTATTATGGTGTTCTTAGAGAGATTTTAGAAGTTCGCTATCCCGACATGGTTAACTTAAGATGCATTGTTTTTCTCTGCGATTGGCATGATCCATTTATTGGCTGTGGTGTTCGTGTTGACAAATTCGGAGTAACATCAGTCCATTCAAGCCAAAGACTATTGAAGTACGATCCTTTCATCATTGGTTCACAAGCAGATCATGTATATATTTTGTTTATAATTTAATTTGGTATGTTTTTTTGCATTATTTTCTTAGTAATTTTTAATAACTATTGACAATGACATTTAATACAGGTATGTTACATCTCCTACCCACATATCACAGCTAGGACCGACCCTTGGATGACTGTGACGCATGTAAACCCAAAAAGAAGGTTATATGTAAACCTAGTGGAAGTGGCTTAATGGCCCCTATAGAGCATTCTCTAGAAGTTACCCTTGCGGTAGATTTCACTTCTTTCATTGATGATAAAGTTGATCATGAATCAGAGGAGAGTTTAAGAGAATTTGGAGATGATTCAGATTTAGTTCCTTCTGATTAGTCGTCTGACTCAGATTAGACAATCTTATATTTTTAAAAAAACAATAATTACAATTTTAAGTATTATCATATTTCTAGGATTTTGCAAATTTTAATAACATAAATTTAATTTGGTTTTGCAAAATTTAATTATTAAGAAAGAAAACATAATTTAAGGATATAAGTTTGTGGAAACAAATGAATAATTTGTGATTTTATTTTAGTTTTGCAAAATTTCAAAATGTTTTCAACAAGACAATAACAAAACTGTCGGTTAACCCGTAGGTTTTTAGAGATAACCTAAGGCAAACTAACAGGTAAATCCTTTTTACGAAGCCGACCAACTTTCACCCTCGACATTCAATGTGTGTTCTTATTCTGTCGGTTTATATGAAAAGACCGACAGAAATCGACGTGCTTTTGTTTTTTCATTATTTTCCGACATGCGACTACTAAGTTATATGTTTATCTCTACTACTATACATAAAAATTTACAAAATGGTCAAAATTCAAAGTTTTAGAAAACTTGTAGAGCAATGAGTAAGTTAAGTTATGAATGTATATGTAAGTTATAGATTAGTTTATGTGATATAAAGTTTTAATTTTTCAAAATTGTTATTAATAGTGATCAGAAGCTATTCAAACCCTTACTAAGTGTGTGTAAACGTTATTATTCATAATCTCTAACTCAATACCCTAACCATACCCTAACCATACCCTAAATTCAAAATGTCGTCGGATTTTTCACGAGAAACCGACGGGTTAACTAACGGGTCCATCGGTTTTTCTGTCAGTTAATTGAATATTTAAAATTTTCAATATATATATTTCCATCGGTTTTTACGTCGGTTTTTACGAAACCGCTAGTTTTTCCGTCAGTTTTTCTTAGAAACCAAACGTTGATCGGCCAACCAAAATGTATGCATAATTAATGTTTCCATCAGGTTTTTCCGTTGTTTTTTAATATAATTAACGGAAAACCAACTGGCATCTTAATTTTTACCGACAAATATTTTCACCAAAATTTTGATTACGTGATTTTTTAATTTTTTTTTATAATTTTTACTGAAAACGACGGGTTTGCCTGTAAGTTTTCCGCCGGTTTTTACGAAATAAGAGACAAATTTTTTTTCTTTTTCCTCATTCAATCGAAAGTTTACTAAAATCTCTCTCTCTCTTAATTCGCCGTTACTCTCTGTCAATCCGTCGATCCTTCTTCTCCTACCACCATTTCTTCAATATCAAAACCAAATATGTAAGTTTTCAATTCCTCTAAATCTTCATTCATGTTTTTAGATCTACAGGTTTTTGGAATGATTTTTGGAATAGTTTATGATTTGTTTGGAGATATTGATATAGAAAGTTGGATTTAGGATTTTAGGCTTGTCAGTCTTAGGCAGGGCGCTCGACCCAACTCCGACTCTGTGATCCTCCCTCTGCTACTCCTTCTGATTCTCATGTCCTAGAGTTCCAGACTTCTGTAGGATTAATGGACATGAGTATCGAGGAGCTCGTATCGCAGCCGGGTCGAACCCATATACCTCGTCTCGATCCCAACCCAACGGAGAATTCGACATGATAAATGTTTTAAATATTTTCAAGTACATATCTATTTTTTAAAAAACAAAAAATCATACTTACGGTTTACTTTTTGTTAGTAGGGTTGGATTGGATATACGGCTAACGACATCACGAAGTCGTTCTTGCGCATGATGCATGGCTTTTGGAAGGAACCATATCCAAAATACTCGGTCATGCCTGATTCTGACAAAGACATTTGGTTCAGACAATTTGCTGTAAGTTTTTTGAATATTTTTAAGTTTTTTGAATCGTTTTAACGTAAATGTATATTGACAAAAAAAATTCTCATTTTTAGTAAGATTTTACATGGGCTCCTGAGCATACTTACGAGGTTCGTAAGGAGTTCGATGCTCTCGCAAAGGAGCAATAAAAGAAGACAATCAACGAGTGGAAGTAGCGATGGGCAGCCGGGAAGAGGCCAAAGAACGTGAACGACAATGTCTTTTTCTGACTTAAGATTTACTGGGAGCAAGCGGAGACGAAAGCGTTGTCCAAGAAAAAATCCGAAAACCGTTTGAGCACCAGAGGCGGAAAAAGGAGTTGCCGCTCACAACTCGGGAGTCAAGAGCTACAAGTCCTGCAAGGCAGACCTTGTAAGTTTTTAAAATAGTTTTTAAAATTTCCTTTACCTAATACTTTAAAAACTAACGTTTGTTGTATTTTATAGCTTGCTCGAGATGGTGTGCTTCCTCACTCTTTAAAATTGATGGAGTATACGCACACCAACCGGCAAACTAATGAAATTCAGGATGGTATCGCGAGAGAAGTGCTCGAGAAATCTACGAAGAGGTTGGAGGAAACTGTGTTGTCTCACGTATCAACTACTCAAGAGGTGCCCCCGGAAGTGATCAACCAAATTTTTTATGAGGTAGATCGTTTAATTATAATGAATTTATATAATTTTACAATATTTGTTTTTAATTTACTAATTTTGTTTTAATTTTGTAGGAAACTTCAAAGACTAAGGGTTGGGTCTTTGGGTTAGGAAATCTAACCCAAAGAGTTAAATCCCTTGGTCTTCCGTCTTCGTCTTCGTCTTCTCAATTCTATGTTGGTCACGCGGTCGTAGAGTCACTCAAGGATAAGGAGGCTCGTATAGCGGTTTTAGAGTCGCAAATAGAAGAGGAGAGGGTCGAAAACCGCATGTGAGCCGCAGAGATAGAGGAAGATCTAAGAGAGACAAAGAGGAAGTTATTTGAGATGGATAACTTCATGGTGGAGATGAGAGGAGCCTTCCCGAGAGGGAGGGCCAATTAGGGCAGAATCAAGCTTTGAAACCTTTAGAGAAATGCTTGAAGGGAATGGACTTTATGAGGTGAGAACAGTTGGAGGATCCTTTACATGGTGTGGAACCAGATACAACTGCAGAATACAATCGAAGATTGACAGAGTTTTAGCTACAAGCCAATGGATATAACAATAACCTCAAGCATATAGAAGATTATTGCGATTGATGGGATCTGACCATAGACCACTATTATTATGCACAGATGACTTCGTTTCGAAAGGGAAAAAGCTTTTCAGATATGAAAATAGATGGAGGTACAATTCAGAAGTAAAAGAAGTGATTGAATCTACTTGGAATTTGCATTGTAAAGATTGGCTCCACAACATTTCTCAAAGGCAATTGTAGAATGCAGAAATTCATTGGCGCAATAGAAAAGAAAGAAGAGCTGCAATTCTTAGAAAGAGATTCAAGCTTTGCAGAACCAACTCCATGAAGCGTATAACTCTGCAACTCTTGACTTTCCTTATATTAATTCCATCAAAAAGAAATTAATGATAGAGTACAGGAAAGAGGAGGAATATTGGAAAGCAAAAAGTGGCATTACATGGCTCAGATGTGAAGACAAAAACACGCAATACTTTCATGCAAAAGCTCGACAAAGAAGAGAAACTAACAAGATATCTACATTGGAGGATGATGAAGGTACAATCTATCAAGATCAACACCAAATTCAAGGCCTTATCTGGGAGTACTTGAAAACACTATACAAGGCCTCACAAGTTGAGATCTCCCCATAAATTCTCACAGGTATTCCTCAAACTGTCACTCTAGAGATTAATGTTGATTTGACAAAACCTTTAGAGATGCATGAAATTAGAAGGGCAGTATTCATTATTCACCCAGAAAAATTATTGGGGCCAGATGGTATGACTGCAACATTTTATAGACAAAACTGGGATCTCATCAAGATTAAAGTTTTTAACTTTGTTCAATTGTTTTTGAATACTGGATACTTGGAGATAGGAGTCAATCACACTCACATATGCTTAATACCAAAAAAAGAATCCCCTATCCATTTAAAAGATTGTAGGCCTCTAAGTCTTTCTAATGTTGCTTATAAAATCATCTCACAGGTCCTTGCTAATCGATTAAAGAGATGGTTGCATCATATCATTTCACATAGTCAATCTGCTGCATTCATCCCCCACCGATACATCACTGATAATTTGCTGATTGACCATGAAATGCTTCACTCCATGAGCACCAGAAAAAGAAAGAAGATTACATGGCTATTAAGTTAGACATAACTAAAGCATTTGATAAAGTAGAATGGTAATATGTTGATTTAGTTATGTCCAAAATGGGATTCAATTCAGTATGGAGAGGTTGGATCATGAAGTGCATTACATCAATATCATATTAGTTCTTTGTAATGGAATCCCCACTAAGTGCATTTCCCCTCAAAGAGGTATACGACAAGGAGATCCCATCTCACCATACATCTATCTTATATGTACCGAAGGCTTAACAGAGCTATTGAAAACTAATGATTTACAAAAGACCATATCTGGGTATCAAGCTTCTAAGAGTGCTCCTAAAATAACTCATTTGTTGTTTGCAGACGATTCACTTCTCTTCTCCAAAGCAAGCATAAAAGAAGAAATGGCTATAAAGAAGATTCTCAATCTCTATGCTCAAGCCTCAGGACAACAAGTTAACTTCTCTAAATCAGTCGTCTTGTTTAACAAAGGTATCTCAACAAGCTCTATTTATGATATCATTGCAACTCTGGGAATAAATAAAACAAATGGATTCATCAAATAATTAGGATTGCCAGATGTAGTTGGAAGGAACAAAAATGATATCTTTCAATATCTGAAGCAAATGGTTAATTAATAATAGAATCAACAGCTAATATTCTAAGTTGCTTTCCCCCAGCAGGCAAAGAAGTCCTTATTAAATCAGTTGTTACTGCTATTCCCACTTATACAATGTGTTGCTTCCTAGTTCCTGCCAAAGTTGTAGATAATATCATGGTTGCTATTAGAAGATTTTGGTGGTCACACTCTCCAAATAGGAATAAGATATCATGGGTGGCATGGAACAAAAAGGTTGAATTAAAAAAAATGGGGGACTAGGCTTTAGAGATCTTAGGACTTCAACATAGCTCTCTTGGCAAAACAAATTTGGAGGCTAAAAACTCATCCTCATACATTCTTTGCCCAGGTCTTTAAGGCTAAATATTACCTAAATACAGATGTAATGAATGTTGTAGCCAAAGGAAAACAAAGTTATGCTTGGAAAAGCATTTTGTGTTCACAGGGTCTCATAAAGCAAAGTTTAGGATGGAAAGTAGGAAATGGAAAAAGCTTAAATGCATGGAGGGATCCTGGCTCCCTATAAATCAACATAGACCTCCAAGACCAAAAATTTATGCATATGTCCCTAAATTAAAATTTTTGATTTATTCTTACCAGAAACTACACAGTGGGATGTGGAGAAGCTATATAGATGGTTCCACCATGAATATATTCAAGAGATCTTGAAAGTAAGACCCTCAACAACATGAGTAAGTGACTTTCCTTATTGGTCTTATCGTAAAAATGGAAGTTACACTTTTAAATCTTGGTATCACAAATTAAGAAGCCTAAAGCAAGTGGATGACACTAATAGGAATTTAAACCCAGAGAGACAAAAAAATTTAACAAAATATGGACTATAAATGCTCCCCCTAAGATAAAAATGTTTTGGTGGCGAGTAATACATAAGAGTTTGCATGTTTCTTCACATCTAATAAGAAGAGGTATAAAAGCATATAACACTTGCTACATGTGCGGAGAAGAAGAGGAGGATATCCAACACTTGCTTTTCCAATGTCGAGTTGCAAAAGAAGTATGGACCTTAGCTTCAACCATCAACTTCTCAAATCAGAGGTCAGATACTAAAACCTTAGAGAGCACTATAGAGAAATTTATGAAAGCGGCTAAGGCAAAAAAAGAAGAAGTTAGTTTGCTCCGTTTCTTGGGTTGGACTATATGGAAAGCGCATAATAAATTGATTTTTGAGAATAAAAGGGAGAGCATAATTCATATAATTAATGATGCAATGAATAGTTGTCATCAATGGAAACAAGCTATGGAAATGGAAGCACAAAATGGTCAAGAGCCTCTGATTTCTTACCATCAAAATCATGCTCAGACACATACACAACGATGAAAAGCTCTAATACATTTGTAAAGTGGATGCTTCTTTGTTGTCAGCAGGTATAGAGGTCGGTGTAGCTTGGAAACTACAGTTGGGAAATGGTGCAGACATTATGATTGGATATGCTGTTATACCTCCAGTTCATGCGGCATTAGAAGCAGAAGTGATGGCCTTGAAGATGGCTATTGAAGAAATGATCAAATTAGGATATCATGAAGTACAATTTCAAGGAGATTGTCAGTAACTCTATCGATTAATGGATATCTACACAAGCCACTATAACTTGAAATTTGAAGAGATTAAAGGAAGCGAAGTACCAAGTTTAATTAACATATATGTTAAAGACATTCTCAACATAATAAAAAAGCAGGACTACTCTTGTGTGTACGTACCAAGACAAGTACTTAGTGAAATTGATAGCAAGCTAAATTAGGTAGAATATCTAGATGCTCATATGTTGTCAAATATATGTAAGACTGTGTTTGTAATCCATTGTAAAACATATAAGTCATGAAATAGTTGGCCGACAAAAACAAAATGAAGAATTTAGTTTTAATTTTTTTTTAATTTGAAATTTTGAATTTAATATATTTATTATTATTAAATTTCATTATAATTAATTATATATTAATATAATTTAAAGCTAAAAAAATTAATTACTTTTTAAAACATCCGTCGGTTTTATCATCGGCAAGCCGTCGACAATTCCATCGGTAAATCATTGTTGGTTTGCCATCGGTCAAACCTTGTCGGTTTGTCATCGGTTTAGTAGTCGGAAAAAACCGTCGGTTCCATGTCTATTTTAAACCGACGAGAAAACCAACGAGACACCCATCGGTTATTACCGACGACAAACCGACGCCGGAACCGTTGGTTATCGTCGATGGGATTCAATTGTTAAATCCATCATGAAGACGCCGTCGGTTACCCGTCGGTTTTTGTTCCGTTGGTATGGCGTTGGTTTTCCCCAGCGAATTGTGAAAACCGATAATATAGAACCGACAGATGTCTGTGGTCGATAAGCCGTCGGTTTAGCCCAAAATCAATGGCTAATCGACGGTTTTGCTCGTCGGTTATGCCGTGTGTTCTTGTAGTTATATATAACGGTGCAGCAACGTAGTAACTTTTGTCGGAAGCTAAGACTAAGTCTTTCTACAAATATACGAAAATAACCCTTAATCGCGAATGATGCCCGTGTCTCTTTCACGCTCCTTGTTTTCGTCATTGTAGACTCTTAGGATTTGTTGGTTTTTTGTGATTTTTTTTGGAAAAATTCTAACTAACCAACCCAGTTTATAGAGGCTCCAAATGGCGACGGAACCGCACGGTGCGATGCGGTTCCAATAGTAACGAAAATGTCTACATATACATATGTATGTATATGTTTTCGTTACTATTAGAACCGCACCGCACTTTTCCCGCAGTTGTCCCGCACGTTACCATTCGGAGCCAGAGTCAAGTTAGGTAGGCGTTGTAGATTAACCGTGTTAAGGTGGAAGTAATATGATATTTTTAATAATATAGTATTGACTCGTTAAGCTAACTATTAGAAAAATAAAGAAATGAAAGCCTAACAATTATAAGACGAGACATTAAGATATATTAATAAATGTTATAAAGTGTTACCTTTATTTACCTGTATTTATGGTGAAGAAATTTGAGAGAATAGATAAGAAAAATTATACCCGCAGAGAAAATAAACACCGATAAGATGAAGTGAGAGAAAGAAACTATTACTATGCTATTAAGTTTTTCTTATGATTGTTGTTGTATTTACAAATGATCGAAAACGTTCTATTTATAGAGAGAAATTTAGGTTACTGTGCGTGCATAGTGACGGTGTTGTCCACATATTAATTTATTTTTCGCCGAACCTTTTGACTTCCTTTTGCCGACTCTTTTACTTCTACAACAATAAAGAGTTAATTATCTATAATACCACTTTCTTTTAAAACCATTTACAATCATACCATATATTTTATTCTTTTTCTTTTATACCACTTTGGATGGAGAAGAAGACCAAAATGCCTTCCTGAAATCTTGAAAGAGTTGCGACTTCTCTCTCGTTCGTTGCATCCGCCGCTTTGGGTTTTGTGCAAGAGTTTCTCATTTTTTTTTCTTGTTTTTTTTTCTATTTCTCTCTCGTTATTTTTTTCTTTTTGTTTCTACTTCTTCTCTTCTTCTCTTCTTCTCTTCTTTCTCTCTCTTTCATCTCTCATTCTTTTTTATTTTATTTTCCTTCACATATATTTATATTTTATAATTTTTATATATTAAGATTTGATGAGATTCAAAAACTAAACATATGAAAATCTGCATCGTCATCTTCATATTTTCTTCCGCAACTTGTCCACTAAATGTTTATTCGAAAAATTTGTCCACCAAACTTGTGCTTATGAATAATAATTATCGTTTATCCACCATATTTTGTCCACCATATATTTTCGTAAACAACTTTTGAATAATGACTTTCTTTTATTGGTCCATGACATACTATTTCAGTGTTGATGGACAAACTTATGTATATTATTGTATAAGATAAATATTGTCCACAATCTATATGGGTTTTGTGCTGTTAAAATGGACAAGTTGTGATTAATCTTTGTGGATAACTTCTTTATAAATACTACTTGTGTACAACTTATATACATAGACAACCTATATGTTTTTTTTGTCCATGATGATTTTGTCTACAACATATATATTGCAGCACTTTTAAACTCTTTTAAAACTATAACACATCTTTAGATAATGGACCTACCATATTAAAATATGTTTAGATAATAATATACAACACACCTTTCTCTTTCCTGACATTAGATCTCCTTCTCACCTATTTCTTCATTATTACAAAGAGGGGCAATTTGGTCTAGCTTTTTTTTGCCTACCACACACGATAGTGGTACTAGAAAAATGAACATGTGCCTTGTGGTCCAATTGTAAAGAAGTAACACAATAAGTGGTATAAACGAAAATTCTCCCTTATATAAATAACATGGACTAGTTAATCTACTCAACACGTTGGTTTTGTTGGAAGCCGATAAGCCTAACAAATATTCTTTATATAAACCTAGCAGAGTTCAAAACTTGTGGTATTATGTACACCTTTTTGCCACCATTGATTAGACGCTGTATACATCATAAACTTATAATAAAAACCCCAAATTCACAAAATATTACAGTCCAAAAAGTTGATTCTATTACAAGATGTTTTTCCAAGATATACAAAATAGTTTTGCACTTATTTAGAGATTAGACTCATAACAAAACATAACCGGAATCATTAACAGTTATTTCAACTCCATGATTCCGGTTTACATATACCAACATAGCAACATCAACCACTATAAGAACAAAGTCGGAACTTAGCTCTTAACACACACAGATGAATAAACTTTTATCAATTGCAATTTACCTCTTCATTTTCACAGCATAACCAAATGACAATAATACCAATAGATGAGCGGTAAGTCGGGTAAAAACCAGCATTCTCGGCATTTCACTACCGGATTTTCGTAGGACGGATTCCAATTCCAATTCCAATTCCACATTTCCAATGTGACTTCGTTGGACTCTCTATAGCACTCATTTCAATTTCATCACTATTCATCAATCCTACTTCGTTGAAGAATTCCCCAAGCTCTATCTCCATCCACACATCTTTTCTGCTTTTCCTTCCCCAATCTTTACTTATAAACTCATTAAAGCATATAGATTTTAGAAGGTTCATGTCCCGGCACTCCAGCTATTAAGTGTATATAAATAAGTCTGTTAAGAGTTAGTTTGAAGAACTGTTATTGCTGTTATCGATTAGTTACAGTATCCTCCATTGCTATATATATGTGTAACTTCACAACTGTAATCTTTAAGCTGAATAAGAGAAAGTTTATAATATGGTATCAGAGCAATAAACACTTAAAACTCTCTCTGTTTCAACCAATTTTCTCAGCTCATTTTCTCAGGAATTTTTTTTTTTCAGCTCATCTTCATCTTCTTTCACTCTTCCTTCAAATCTAGATTCGATTTCATTTCAGCTTGTAGTATTCAGCTTTCTATTGCCAATCTATCGTGTACTATCCGATGGCAAAGAAAGGAATCAAGCTCAGGAATCGCGTCATCAACTCTGATTCAGAAGAAGCTTCACCTGTTCGTTATTGAGGATCTAGCTCGAAATCTCGAAATGAAGCTCCTCTGCCACGTTCTTCATCTCCAACTGTTGTCAATCGCATTATTCCAGGTTCAGATTCAATTGATAGCATTCATAATCCGTTTTGCTTATCCTCTGGTGATAATCCGGGAATGTCTTTGATATCTGAAATCTTAACTGGAGAAAACTACAACACTTGGATAATCAATATGCGAACTAGCTTAGAAGCTAAGAACAAGATTAGATTTGTTGATGGTTCCTTACCTAGACCTCCGGATTCAGATCCTATACTTCACATCTGGACTCGTTGTAACAGTATGGTCAAGGCATGGATTCTCAACTCTGTTTCAAATGAAATTTCTGCAAGTATCTTGTATTTTGATGATGCTTTAGATATGTGGTTAGACTTGCACAATCGATTTCACAAGAGTAATCTGCCATTGATTTACAATCTTGATAATGATATCAGTTCTTTACGCCATGGTGATATGGATTTATCAACATACTACACTAAGATGGTCACTCTTTGGGAACGATTGTCATGTACTAAAAATCTTCTTGAGAAAGGTGGTTGTAGGTGTTCTCAGGTTCAACGGTTGTTGGCAGATCATGAAACTACTCGCATTGTTCACTTCCTGATGGGTCTTAATGATGATTTTGCTGCAACTAGGACACATATACTCAACACAAAGCCTCGTCCATCTTTATCTGACATGTACAATATGTTGGATCAGGATGAGAGCCAAAGGAAAAAGAAAATAACTGTTGTTAATCCTTCTGCTTTTCAGGTTCAAAGTCATGTACATCAGCAATCAAATTCTCAATCTCGTGATAATACTCAGAAGTCTCGACCTACTTGTTCTCATTGTGGTTTGACTGGTCATAGTGTGGATAGATGCTACAAAGTTCATGGATATCCAACAGGCTGGAAACCAAAATCTCAGAGATTCAATCATCATCTATGGTTGCAAATATTGCTGTATCAGACTTAAACTCAGCCACTGAAACAGAACTGTCTAAAGACCAACTTCAACAGTTAGTTGCTTATCTCAGTTCAAAGATTCAGAACACCTCTACATCATTTGCTTCAACTTCAGATACAAGATCTTCTACCACAAATCCAACAATTTGTCAAATGTCTGGTATAATCTTCCCAATATTTGTTGCTCTCTCTCAGGTCCTATAGATCAGCCATATTTCTGTTCTTTATCTCCTGATGTCAAGAGTATGAATAGATGGGTTATTGATACAGGGGCAACACATCATGTGTGCTATGATAAGGACATTTTTCCATCAACTGAATCCTATACATAACACATCAGTTTCTCTTCCTACTGGTTTTGGTGTTAATATTGCTGGTATTGGGATAGTAAAGCTCAGTGATCAAGTGATTTTATACAATGTGCTTTACATTCCTCAGTTTAAATTTCACCTTATAAGTATCAGTAGTCTCACTAGAACTTTGAAGTGTGGCGTTTGGTTTGATGCTGATTCCTGTGAAATTCAGGATCGTACCAGGGAGTGGACGATTGGAAGAGGTAAACAAGTTCGTAACTTGTATTTTCTGGAGCTGGATTCACTTTCAAGCATATCACACTCAGATACAGTTTGTGCTGCTGTTTATATTGATTCTCACATCTGGCATCAAAGACTTGGGCATCCATCTCATCAAAAACTGGAGCTCTTGTCAAATTCATTGTCTCTTTTGAAATCAAAAGCACATGGTCAGACTCATTGTCGAGTCTGTCATCTAGCTAAACAGAAAACCCTTCCATATGTGTCATTCAATCATATGAGTAATAAAATTTTTGAGTTGATACATGGGGACCATTTTCTGTTCCTTCTTATGATGGTTACAAATACTTTCTGATTATTGTTGAGGATCACTCTAGAGCCACATGGGTATATCTGATGAAGAATAAGTCTGAAGCAATCACTATTCTACCAAGTTTTTTGACTATGGTTGAAACTCAATTTGAGGTGCATGTTAAGGGTGTTAGATCAGACAATGCTCCTGAATTCAACTTCACACAGTTATTCAAGGACAAAGGCATCATATCTTATCACTCTTGTCCAGAAACACCTCAGCAAAACTCAGTAGTTGAGCGGAAGCATCAACACATTTTGAATGTGGCTCGTGCCTTACTGTTTCAATCAGGTTTATCTAAAGAATACTGGAGTGAGTGCATTCTGACTGCTGTATTTCTTATAAATCGGATACCATCTCCTTTGCTGTCAAACAAAACACCCTTTGAAGTCTTGAAGAAATCTGCTCCGGATTATAGTGGATTAAAGATTTTTGGATGTCTGTGTTATGCTTCATCATCTCCTAAACAAAGGAACAAATTTGAACCAAGGGCTCGTGCTTGTGTATTTCTTGGTTACCCGTCTGGTTTCAAAGGTTATAAGCTTCTTGACATTGAATCTCACGAGATTCTCATTTCTAGAAATGTGATTTTCTATGAAGACCTGTTTCCTTTAGCTTCAGATAAACCTTTGGACATTGATATGATTTTTCCTGAAGCTACAGAGTCTGATCCGTCTACTATTCCAGTTGGTGTCAAGAATACAGATACATATTCCTCACCTCAACTCCTTGATGAGAGTCTCATTCCTGTGGATTCAAGTGATGTGGTTCCTGATGCAGAACAGTCTACTATATCTAAACAATTTGATGATGAGATTATCACACCAGGTGCTGCAAAACAGATTGTGAATGAGAATATATGCAAGACAAGCAGGACATCCAAACCTCCAGATTATTTGAAAGATTACTACTGTAATTCAGTTGATTCATCTACAGGTGTACTGGCTCGATCTGATGTATCAGCTGGCTCAAGTTTAGACAAAAAGTCTCAAAAACTTGTTCACTTTGAAGACTTTGACTGTAATACTGCAAGTTTTTCCAAGAGTGTACCAGCCCAATCTGGTGTATTGGCTGGATCAGATTTGGAAAATAAATCTGCTCACTCTGAAGACATGGTTAACATTTCTGCAAAGAGTGTACTAGCACAATCTGGTGTATTGGCTAGCTCAGGTTTAGGAAAGAAACTTGTTCACTCTGCAGACATTGCTACCAATTCTGATAAGTCTTCATGTTCTCAAGCTCACTTAAATGATTTCTATTGTAAATCAGTAAGTTCTTCTACTTCTACATCTCATAATGTCAAAATATTTGTCTTATGATGATTTCACACCTGAATATCAAATATTTTTGGCTGCTATCACAAAAGAATTTGAACCAACTACTTTTGCTGATGCTAACGAGTTTGAAGTATGGAGAAATGCAATGGGAGCTGAGGTGGAGGCTCTTGAAGACACAGGTACATGGGTTATTTGTACTCTACCACCTGATAAACATGTAATAGGTTGTAAATGGGTTTTCAAGGTGAAGTATAATGCTGATGGTACTGTTGAAAGACACAAGGCACGACTGGTTGCTAAAGGGTATACACAAAAGGAAGGATTTGATTATGTAGATACCTATTCACCAGTTGCAAAACTCACTTCTGTTAAGATGCTCCTTGGTCTTGCTGCTATACTAGGCTGGTCTCTTACACAATTGGATGTTTCAAACGCATTTCTAAATGGAGATTTGGATGAAGAGATATACATGCGACTACCACCAGGCTATGTATCTGCTAAGGGGGAACCTATACCAGAGAATGCAGTGTGTAAACTTCAGAAATCTTTATATGGTTTGAAGCAGGCATCTCGTCAATGGTACTTAAAGTTTTCTGACACACTAAAAGGACTCGGGTTCACAAAAGCAGGTTCTGATCATACTCTATTTACTAAGGTGGATAATTGTGTGTTTTTGGCTGTTCTAGTATATGTTGATGACATTGTCATAGCGAGTAATAATGATGAAGCTGTGATGGTTCTAAAGAATCAGTTGCAGAACCATTTTAAGCTCAGAGATCTTGGTCCCCTCCGATATTTCCTCGGGTTAGAAATTGCTCGTTCTGCAGATGGAATATCAGTTTGTCAACGTAAATATGCTCTGGAGTTATTGGACAGTGTTGGTTTATTAGGCTATAAGCCTTCTTCTATACCAATGGAACCAAATCAGAAACTTACAAGAGATGATGGAGACCTCTTAGAAGATCCGGAAGTTTATAGAAGCATTGTGGGAAAATTGATCTACTTGACAATTACACGACCTGATCTTTGCTTCTCAGTTCAACGTCTAGCTCAATATAATTCTGCACCTCGGGTTCCTCATTACAATGCTTTGCTCAAGGTTCTGTATTATATTAAGGGCACAGTTGGACAAGGTCTTTTCTACTCTTCAAAATCAAGTCTAGAGTTAAAAGCCTTTGCTGATGCTGACTGGGGGACATGCCGTGATACTCGAAGATCAATTACAGGATATAGCATTTTTCTTGGAGATTCTTTGATTTCCTGGAAATCTAAGAAACAAGAAACTGTTTCTAACTCATCAGCTGAAGCAGAGTACAGGAGTATGTCTTTTGCAGTGAGAAAAATATCCTTCTTACTCAATTTACTTGCTGATTTCAGGATTACATTGACATCTCCAGCTCATTTGTATTGTGACTACACAGCAGCAATTCATATTGCTCACAATCCGGTCTTCCATGAGCGTACTAAACATATTGAGATGGATTGCCACATTGTTCGTGAGAAAGTGGATGATGGTTCTTTAAAGCTATTTCATATCAGAACTGATCTTCAAATTGCAGACATTCTCACAAAGGCACTCTATCCTGGTCAATTTCGCATTCTGATCAACAAGATGGGAGTTTCAACTTTACACTCTCCATCTTGAGGGGGAATATTAAGTGTATATAAATAAGTCTGTTAAGAGTTAGTTTAAAGAACTGTTATTGCTGTTATCGATTAGTTACAGTATCCTCCATTGCTATATATATGTGTAACTTCATAACTGTAATCTTTAAGCTGAATAAGAGAAAGTTTCTAATAACAGCCTCTATGGACACATCCCCAAAGCCATGATACTTATCTGTAATCTTGAACACAATGTAGACAAAGTAACGAGCTCTTGGAGAGAGTTCACGAGTACTCATTCTGCCAGGAATCTCAAACTGACGTACTTTGAGAAGATCCGCCATATTTTCAAACCTGCTTAACACATGGTAACATGTTTCAGCATTATTATCATCTTTTGAACGAGTCATTATTGTCGAATTAACTAACAAAAAGAAAAGATTCATGATATGGATGCCAATCCCAATAGCAAAGAGAATCTTCCCCCAAGATTGAGAGGCTCATCACTGATAACATGATACACCTCTTCCCACTTGCTCACTCTACCCCGAAGCTCTTTAATATTAGGAAAACCAAGATAAAAAAAAAACTCAAAATAACCATACTTCTAAATATATTGTTAATTTTGGGTTTATCGTGGGCTTCCTAATTGGCCCTAATCCTTAATATATTATATCCTTTTTTCTCCAACTACCGGTGCAAGACTTTCTTTCATTAACATATATTTAAAAGTAGCATGAATTAGAACATTTTACTTTTGCCAAGTTGCCATAATTGCAAAATTGAAAGATAGAATCTAAGTTGCATGGAATCGGAATCGGATACGCAGAAGTGAAAGCGTTTGGAAGCAGAGAACGATTTTTATAAAAAAATTTAGGAAACGGATGCGTGTTGGAAACATGTATATATATAAACCTTTTCGTCATCGTCGATTAGAACAGAGTTGTCGCAGAGATAGAAAAAGATCTCCTTCTTCGATGTGTAACACTGTGCTCGTCGAGGAACCAAAAGATAGATACTCCAGTGGAATAACCTTCTCCCATGCAATATTTGACTTGGCCGCCGATTCAAAGGTTTTGGAAACCAAAGCGAAGACGCATGCGTCTCAAGGACTTGTGAAAGAGATTATAAGAGAGATGCAGACCTCCGGTAAGGAATCGAACATCGACAACTCCGAAACCCAGGGACTTTTGTTGGAAGCTAAGAGTATTAGAGTCTTCTCAAGTCTTTTAATAAATTTATGAAAATGACCCTTAATCAATACACGCCTCTCATTCACGCTCTTTTGGTCATTGTAGTCGTTGCTTTTGGATTTTTTTGGTTTGATAAAAATTCAACCTATAAATTCTAACAAACAAACCCAATTAGTGTAGAGACAATTATGAATATTATAATATATATAGTCTCACTCGTTAAAATTGATGCTTTTTGGTCTTGGTCTTTATATTAATTTTTTTATATCATAAATGCTTTTTGGTCTTAGTCATGTATTAGTTATTTAGTCTTCGTTAATTATTTGTTTAGGTATCGTGTGTGAGCTAAGCTTAGATAATAAGCTGCATTATCGGAAGAAGATATTCAAACAAGATACGTCTCTCATTGACATATCAGAAACGGTTAGATACCGTGTTAGTGGGATTTTAAGAGGTATTTGAAGCTTGTCACTTTGAGAACCCACTAGAAACTTACAAACTACATGTCACATTTTAACAACTTAAAAATTAAAATTTAATTATATAATCAAAATCTTTTAAAATAATAATATATTTTGGTCGAAAGACTCATTTTAAAAGACTCGAGATGCTCTTAGTTTTTCTAAGAAAGATCGTTTAAATTTTTGTGGACGTCTATTTAGGACGTGCGAGTGGAGTTGTGACTTCGAATAATAACATTTAAAAAAAAAAATTTAAATATTGGAATCTGTAATTTTCCTAAAAACTGTTTTTCCACATTAAATATATATTTAATAATTTTTTTGAACATGACCTAGAAAATACAAATAATTTAAAAGCGTCATGGTTGTATCTTTACTCTTTGTTGGTGGTATGGAACATTCCGCGTTGTGGGATTGTATGTACCCTTCGTTGCGTTAACTTTTTCAGTGATATATCTAAATTAACGATACAAAAAAGAGCTAGCAAATAGAAAAGGAAAGCAAACTCTATTAGTTTATTGGAATTTTCAACTATCACAAAATGAAAAAACAAACACGCTTGGGCATTTTGAACCATATCACCAACATAGCGACTTGTGTTATGTAATAAATGTGATTTAAACTAAATTCTACATTGAAATTTTATATGATCAAAACAATCTGTTTTTAGTTTCGAATTTTGTTCATGTAAGAACAATATAATCAAAATGACAGCATCCTCCACAGTAAGAACAAAGTTGGAGCTTAGCTTATAACACGCAACTGAATACACTTTGCTCAATTGGAATTTACCTCTTCACTCGATCGCATACCTATTAACAATAGTACCAATAGATAAGCGGGGTATCGGGTAACCAGCATTCTCCGCAGGACGGATTTCGATTCCTCGAATAATCAAGCCACGTTTCCAATGACGCTGCTTAGTCTCTAAAGCAACCATCTCAATTTCATCATAGTTCAATAATCCTCCTTCATTGAAGAATTCTCCAAGCTTTATCTCCATCCACCCATCTTTTCTCCTCTCTGGTTTTACAAGATTCTTTCCCCTGTCTCTCCTTCTAAACTGCTCATCCCTAGCCTCATCAAAGCATACATATCTTCGACAATGTTCTTCTAAATCTTGTCCCACCACTCCAACTACAACTTCTACGGCTACATTCTCAAATCCATAACATATATTCACTTTCGTAAACACAATGTAAGCCGAGTAACGTGTTCTTGGAGATAGGACACAACTATTTATTCTGCCACGAATCTCAAACAAACATACTTCAAGTAACTCCGCTACTGTTTCAAACCTGTATGACACATGGTTACATTTTTCATCTATATCATCCGAACGAGTCATTAAAACAGAATTAACGTATAAAGATAGTGAAAAAAGGGTACCTAGCTCCAGGATCTGGAATCCATCGCCAACTCTGAGGAGAATTTCCCCACGCGATTGCAAGGTTCATCGCTGATAACATGATACACCTCTTCGCACTCGCTTTTTCTATCCATAAGGTCTTTGATTTTCGAAAAAAAAACCAAATTAATGTTCATAAAATTTAAAGTTATAAACCAAAATGCTAAAAAAATAACAGAAATTTCTGATTTATATTTGTTGTCATAATTCTCTAACTAAACTCTATGATTCAATACAAACTTTTCATACTATAGATTTTTTTTTTGGCAACCATACTATAGATCTATGGTATGTCTATAATCTATCATACTAGAGATTATAGATATACCTTTTTGCCATCGTCGATTAGAACAGATTCGTCACAAAGAGCAAAATAGAGCTCTTTCTTTGATGAGAAAACTCGCGATTGAGAAATCAAAGATTCATACTCCGGCGGAATAAACTTCTCCCATACGGTATCGGATTGGACCGCGGATCCAAAGGTCCTAGAAACCGAAGCGAAGACACACGCGTCTCGTGGACTTGTGAAAGAGACTATGATGGAGATACATTCTTCCGGTAAGTCATCCAAAGACAACGGCTCCGCATGACTTTTGTCGTAAGATGAGAGTCTAAGAGTCTTCTTAAGTCGTTGTACAAATTTACGAAAATGTTCATGCACGCACCTTTTTTTGGTCATTATAGTCTCAGGATTTGTTGGTTTTGATTTTTTTTTTTTTTTTTGGTATGGGAAAATTCGAACAAACAAACCCAAATTATATAGAGTCAAGCAAGGTGGGCGATTTTGATTAACCGTGTTACAGTGGAATAATATGTCATTCTTATTATAAATATAATCTTGACTCGTTACGCTAACAATTAGAAAAATAAAACTTAAAGAAAGGGAAAGCAAACTCTTTAAAAAAAAAAATCCGAGAAAAAACACGAAACACGTTTGGGTTATAAACAATTAAGAATGATACCTCCATCCACCTATCTTACCTCTCTTCCGGTTTCCTCATAAACTGCTCATCCGAAACCGGTTCAAAGCATACGAAACTGCTAAGACTATACGCATGGTCGTTCCAACGTTTTCAAATGCCTTACACAATAGAATGCTCTTTCCATATTTATACGAAAATAATAATATAAAAACTCAAATAAAATTTCAAAAAGTTACTAAATTCATAAATAGTTTGTAAGTAAAGAAAAAACAGTAATACTAAAATTATATTCTTGAAATTTTTGTCGTCGTTTAGGTTTTAAACCAAAGTTTCACAAACAGAATTTATAAAATTAATAACAACGCACAAAATATTCTTTTAAATTAATAACTATCTTATTAACTTAAAGCATATAATATTAATGTAAAAATCCCAACAAAAATTGGATGCATAGGAAAACCCTATAATTTTACTTTTTTATATAGAAAGGTGAGAATTATTTGTCTAAAATTGAATGCTCTAAGCCATTTTTTAAATAGTTTGTGTTGTGGACCGGACCTGAACATAAGGTTCCCCACTCCAACTAGCAAATCTGAATATATAATCCAATTTCTTAAACACTAATTAAGTAAGTTTGCATGACAAATTTTCAAGGATAGAATACAAGGATTCATCTTGTCGCGAATCTCAAACCAATTTACATCAACCTCTCCTACTCTTTCAAACCTACGAAAACATGGGCAACATTTTTCGGCGTTGATCAAATGAGCCATTACAACCACAAAGGAATCGGATACCATTTCCAAAATGAGGATAATATATGGAATTTCTAGGTCTAACAACGATAATATGAAGCGCTAAAAAATTAATCAGAAATTTTGAATATCTAGCGCTGTGTTTTGGCCTCACTATCGACAAACCGAAAACTCTTGTAGGATATTCGTTGGACGGATTTCAATTCCTAGAATGATCAAACCACGTTTCACCAGGGCGTATTTACACGATAAAGTACTTATCTCAACTTCACCACTATTCAATCGTCCTTCATTCAAGCTCTGTCTCCATCCACCCATCTTCTTTGGCCTCTGGTTTCATTATGTTCTTCCTACTAAAATGCCAATCCTCAAAGCATATTAATCTTCTAGAAGCTTCCTGTCCCACCACCCCCATGTAGATGAAGCAGTCTTGTCGTACTCATTGTACTAGCTCAGAAGTAACACAGGAGGTGATACAGAGGAGCGAAGTGGCAAGATTGTGCATTGGGTGGTGTGGAGCTGCTGTGGTGCGGCGTGTTGCTGTCTTGAGCCATGCGACATGAAAAGAAGCATGGCGACTTGGAAAGAAGCATGGAGTGTTGTTCCTTAGTCAAAAGCAACCTAGGGAAAAGCAAGCATGCACATAAAGAATTAGTTAATCAAGAATAAAAGTGTATTAATTAATTCTTTGTATATTGGTTAGTGGGTCTTGTGGAAGTGTGCCACAAGGTCGGTATATATGTGTGTGATACTGTGTATAGTAGCAGACACACATACACACATATGGGAAACACTTGAGGGTGTATATCTTAGCTAAGGGATTTTGAGGGTTCTCGGTAGAGTCAAAATCTAAGGGTTAAGAGGTGTGTGAGGTCCAATGGGTTGGGTGTAGATCCTTGGACGAGTTAGGCTAGAGCAACAAGTCAAGGTGTGTCTTGAGCTTGTTGCATGTCGTTTGGTTGCGACTTGTAAGTGCAATTAAAGATGATCTAGTAAAGTTTTCTTTGTAAAGAAATTAACTGTGCCAGTGTGTGTCTCAGTTCCTGTACGAGTAGTTCTCACATTTCAATTGGTATCAGAGCGGTCACTTGTACGCATTACAAACAGGTGAGATCCTGTGGAGAAAATGGAGAGCTACCAAGATTTGGTGAATAACTCGAGAGTTATACTAGATTCAGGAAATTATGGATTTTGGAAGTCAAGGATGAAGTCTGTAATCAAAGGCATTGATGCGCTTGCTTGGAAGGCAATAAATGTCGAGTGGAAGGAACCAACAACCACAAATGAAGCTGGAAAGGAAGTACCTAAGTCTGAGGAGAACTGGACGGAAGATGAGCAGAAGAAGTCAAAGTTTAATTCCCGAGCACTCACGGCTATACATTGTAGTGTATCAAAGAAGACGTTTGAATTGATTCAGGGCAGTGAATCAGCTAAAGAGGCGTGGGACACCCTACAGACGCACTTTGAAGGTACCAAAAAGGTTCAAAGCTCAAGGAAAGATCTGCTGGCCTCAAAGTTTGAAAATCTCAGGATGGAAGAACATGAAACCATCTCGGATTTCAGCTCCAAGATAAGTTCTCTAGCGCAAGAAGCTGCAACATTGGGCAAGAAGTACAAAGATAAGAAACTTGTGAAGAAGTTTCTGAGGTGTCTTCCTACATGGTTCATGGCTTACAATTCTGCCTTAAGTGTGTCCTAAAACACAGATTACCTGAGTTTTTGTGAAGTTGTTGGGATGCTGCAGGCTCATGAGATGGAACTAGAGGTGGTAAAGAAACCAAGAAGCTTGGCACTTGTAGCATGTGAAAATAAGTCCACCGAATCTGAAGATGAAGATCCCGTGAGCTTGTTGGTTTGTAGATTTGATCGTGCACTAAGGAAGGTTGAGCGCAGCCAAGAACAAAGGAAGTTTACTCCTACTACAAAGCTAACCGAAGGAGAAAGTTCCTTCAAGAAATACGAGATACAATGCCATGAGTGTAAGGGCTTTGGTCACTTCAAATCCGAATGTCTTACAGCCAAGAGAAGGGAGACCAAATGCTTCAGATGCAAAGGTTTCGGCCACACTCAACAGGAATGTGTCACTGATCAAAAAGGCATAAAGGATAAGTCTCTCCTTGTTGAAGAATACTCCGAAGATGAAAGTGAAGATGAAGAACACGTGAATAATTTTGGTGTATTCTTTGGTATCACGGAGATTGAAGAAGAAGGAGATATGTCAGACTCAGAGTCTGAAGAGGAGATTGAGAAAGAACTAGCTGAAAGCTATCTGCAAGTTTGTCAGACATTGATCAAGATTGGAAAGGAGAATCAAACCTTGATGAAAGAGAAAACATGCCTTGACAAACTGGTTGACTCACTTCAGAACGAGCTGAAAGCGGAGAAGAAGATAAGTCAAGCAAGTGTATCTCTGATAAAGGACAAGCTGAATCTCGCAATTAAAGCTGACAACCTGGAAATGGAGCTGCAGGCGGAAAGGCAAACGTCAGCTAAACTACGGGTAGAACTTGATCTACATCACAAGAAAATTCACATGTTTGCTGGCACGAAGCAACTAGACAAGATTCTCAGTTATGGAAGAACTGAGAAGACTTCGAGAGGTTTGGGATATACTGGACGTGGTGAAACGGGACGTGAGAAAACCAAGTTTGTCTCTGCAGGGTTCTGTCAACAAGAAGGGTATACGACAGGTAGTAGTTCAACTCAGATGAGAAGTTGTTTCTTCTGTGGAAAGAGTGGTCACATCAAAGCCCACTGCAATAGGCTATGGAACAGGGTAAATACTCTCAGAAAACTAAGAAAGTATACATGGAATGGGCATAAGAATCAGATTTGGGTCAAGAAAACAGATTTGCTACAGTCTGGTACAAGGAGTGGTACATGAAGTACTTCAGGACCTGGTTTCCAGTGCAACATGGCGTCTGTTTCAGAATAACAGGGGAGTACATGGCCTTGGTACTTTGATAGTGGTTGCTCACGTCACATGACAGGAGAAGAAAGTAATCTGGAAAGGGTTAGACCAATCAAAGGAGGCAAGGTGACATTTGGAGATGGAGTTCGGGGTGTTATTCAAGGAAAAGAAAGAACTTGTAGCACGAATCTACCTCAACTCACGAACGTGTACTTGGTTCAAGGACTGAAGGCAAATCTTATCAGCGTTAGTTAGTTGTGTGATGATGGACTTACTGTTTTGTTCACAAGCACTTAGTGTAAAGCTATAAATGGAGAAGGAGAAGTCGCTCTAAGAGGAAGCCGGTCAGGAAACAATTGCTACATGTGGGAAGACTCCATCAGCTACTACAGCTCAAGAGACAATCTCAGCCTTTGGCACCAGCGGCTAGGGCACATGAACATGAGGAACCTAACCACCTTGGTTAACAACAAAGTAGTACGGGGAGTACCTCAGATCAAGGGAGGAGAAAATATGGTTTGTGGGCCATGCAACCAAGGCAAGCAGGTTAGAGTACAACACAAGAAGGTACATGAGGTTCAGTCTAAAGTTATTCTTGATTTGATTCACATGGATCTCATGGGGCCAATGCAAACTGAGAGTGTTACCGAGAAGAAGTATGTGTTCGTACTTGTAGATGACTTCTCTAGATTTACATGGGTCAGGTTCCTCCGTGAAAAATCTGAGACAGCTGAGAGCTTCAGGATATGGGCTCTTCAAACGGCCAACGTAAAAGGGAGTATCAAGAGGATACGGAGTGATCATGGTGGAGAGTTTCAAAATGAAACCATGAAAGTTTTTTGTGAGGATCATGGAATATCTCATCAGTTCTCAGCTCCAAGAACTCCACAACAGAATGGTGTAGTGGAAAGGAAGAATCGTACTCTTCAGGAGATGGCCAGGGCAATGATGCATGGGAATCAAGTTCCAAAGAAATTTTGGGTTGAAGCAGTTAATACAGCATGTTATATTATCAACCGTGTCTACGTTAGAAAGGGAACATCAATGACTCCATATGAATTATGGAATGGAAAGACTCCTAACTTGAGCTATTTTCATGTTTTTGGGTGCAGGTGCTATATCTTGAATGATAAAAACCAGCTAGGCAAGTTTGATTCAAGGAGTGATGAAGGAATCTTTCTGGGTTATTCAGGGAATAGTACAGCTTTCAGAATCTACAACAGAAGGTCAGGTGTGTTAATGGAATCTGTCAACGTGGTGTTTGATGATTACTGACCTATGAGATGGGAAGGGGATAGTTTAGAAAGTGACTCAGAACAAGTTGATGATAGACAAATTGAGGATCCTACGGTTGCTGAAGAACCTTCTGTCTCAGAACAGGATCTGGTACAACAGGTACACCGGAATCATTCACCCTCAGATGTGATCGGAGAAGTGACTGAAGTGAGGAAGACTCGTGGTGTTCAGATCAACTTCCGAGACATGGTTAAAATGGGTAAGCTTGCTGAGATGGTTGAGATGGTTCAGTTTGCTTGTTTTGTATCAGTAATTGAGCCAAAGAGTCATGTACAAGCTTTGGAAGACGAATTCTGGATTGTTGCCATGGAACAAGAGCTGGAACAGTTTGAAACAAATGAAGTATGGGAGCTGGTTCCACGACCTGATGGTGTAAATGTTGTGGGAACCAAATGGATCTTCAAGAACAAGATCGATGAAAATAGGGTTGTTGTACGTAACAAGGCAAGGTTAGTGGCACAAGGCTACTCTCAAATTGACGGTGTCGACTTTGAAGAAACATTTGCCCCTGTGGCCAGACTTGAGTCTATAAGACTCTTCTTAGGAATGGTGTGCATTCTGAACTTCATGGTGTATCAGATGGATGTCAAGAGTGTGTTCCTAAATGGGGTTCTTCAAGAAGAAGTCTACGTGGAGCAACCCAAGGGATTTGAAGATCCAACCTTCCCTGAGCATGTCTACAAGCTGAGTAAAGCCTTGTATGGGTTGAAACAGGCTCCGCGTGCATGGTATGAGAGGCTGACGGGGTACCTGTTGCAGAAAGGGTACATCAGAGGAAGTGTTGACAAGACCTTGTTCATTCTTGAGCAAGATGCTGAGATTCTGATGGTGCAGATCTATGTAGATGATATAATCTTTGGAAGTACATCTCAATCCCTCATTGATTGCTTCGTGAAGAACATGACACAAGCATTTGAAATGAGCATGGTCGGTGAGCTGAAGTACTTTCTGGGGTTGCAAGTTACTCAATCAGAATCTGGATCTTTATCTCCCAAAATACTTATGCAAGAAATCTTCTCAAGAGGATTAAGATGGAGAAGTGCAAAGAAGCCAAAACTCCCATGAGTACTACAGCTAAGTTATCAAGAGATGAAGAAGGTGAAGTAGTAGATGAAAAGTTGTACAGAGGAATGATTGGGAGTCTTCTATACCTCACTGCAAGCAGACCTGATCTAAGCTTGAGTGTCGGGATTTGTGCATGGTATCAGGCTAAACCTAAACAGTCACATCTAGAAGCTGTCAAGAGAATCATCAAGTACGTCAGAGGAACAACCAGTCTTGGAATTTGGTATTCCAAAGGATCAAACAAGAACTTGGTGGGATACTGTGATGCAGACTGGGCAGGGAGCTTAGATGACAGAAAGAGTACAAGTGGAGGATGCTTCTTTCTCGGAAATAATATAATCTCTTGGTTAAGCAAAAAGCAGAATTTTGTGTCACTGTCTACAGCAGAGGCTGAATATATTGCTATGGGGAGCTGCTGTACCCAACTCCTTTGGATGAAGCAAATGTCGACTGACTTTGGAATAAATTCAGGGTCACTCCTGGTTCTCTGTGACAACAAGAGTGCTATAAGTATATCAAAGAATCTAGTACAACACTCAAGGACAAAGCACATTGATATTAGGCACCACTTTATCCGAGAATTGGTGGAAGAGAAACAGGTAGTGGTTGAACATATTGTCACTGAGTCACAACTGGCTGATTTGTTCACAAAACCTTTGGATTTTAATCGTTTTATCACTTTGAGAAACATGATTGGTGTTTGTGAAATCTTAAATGTTTTTTAAGTTTGCAGAACTAGTACAGGTAATGGATCAGGGTGTGTACAAAGCTAGATTCTGTTTGGAATTAAATACTACAGTGGAAAAGAGCTACCTCTCATGCTGCCATCTTCAAAATCAGTACAGGTTCCATGTATGGGAGCATACTAAGCTGAAGAGAGAATACCGTAAGAGTAATCTAGTCATGGGGCTGATTTACGTGCGAATCAAGGTTGTTTATAAAAAAAAAACGATGTTAAAAGACTGGGCACCCTTGTACTTGAGAAGTCAAGTGATAGTACAAGGGACTGCAAAAGATGTCCAAGGAATTCTATCTGCTTCCATACAATGGATATATGTTGAAAACTGAATGGAGAAGTGGTTAAGGCATGAGAGTGTGAAAGCTATCCACTGGAGTCAAGACAACCAGATGCTATGAGTCGTGCCAAGCCAAATACACATCCTGGTTTAAGTACCGTATCGGTCTCTGTATCACTTCAGCACAATCCGGTAAAGTATAAATTTCGTATGAGTTTGTATATATAAAATTAAAATGTGTTTAATCTCCAGTTGTGATGGTGAAATGTGGTAAACCATTACTTTATAATTTCCCATTTCTTTTCAGATTAAATGTGGTTGCATAAATGTTTGTGCCTGTGTTGTACTAATGATATGATGTCCTAAGTACCGTCTTAACAGAGGAGTGTTACTGAATCAGTCTTTCCACGATGGAAGTTATGTCTCTTGAGCGGTTTCCAGATTTAATAAAAGGAAAACTGAATGCCTTTATTTTCACCAAAGAGGGAAACTGAAGAATCCCGCCAGTCTGCAAACCTAAAACCTAAAAGGAGAAGAGAGAGAAAGAAAAGAAAAGCGAGAAAGAAAGAAAAGAAGCAAGATAAATCCATAACAAATGGTGAAAGCTTACCAACGAAGAAGCAGACAAGATTCCACTGCTCTTGCTCCTAATGAAACTCGACCTCACTTTGTCGACGAGTCAAGTGACGAAGGAGGAAATCCCAGCAGTTTCTCTCCCAGCTCCGGCGGTCTTGCAATCTCGGCGGCACTTCCTACGGTCAGCAACGAATCCTTCACCTCTGCTAAAGAAGGAGGAGCCCCTGACAAGGAAAAAGAGAAAGTTTCCAAAACGGTTGAAAAAGTGGGATTCCAGATCTGTCTGACCCGGTGACTCACGACAGATCCGAAGTACAGAAAATCGGACATGCAACTGCAGAATCAGAACCTGCTGCAGCAACAAAAGAAAATCCGGTCACCATTGATGACGAGGTAGACGATGCTGATGTTAAATTAGACTTTGATGGCTCTTTAACCCTAGCCTCTGTTCAGAAACATGCACTCGGTGCGAAAAAGAAGAGAAAAACCCTCAAAGAGCAGAGTGTTCTTCCACCTCAGAAGAAAACGAGGTCTCAGTCGGTTGCAGTAACAGGCAAGGAAACCTCTGTCACAGATCCTGTTCAAGCCGCTGAACCAATCTCTGTCACAGACAAGAAACTTCGGTCAAAGAAGTTCAGCTCCCAACTGGCGTTTGACAGGTATCCATCTTTCTCCTCTAGGAACCTAATTGAGGAACGCATTGTGAACTTTGATCAGAAGGATTCTTGGGGTTATCTGGCTGTGATCAACAATGGTGGAATGAAGTCATCTGTTACGGGATTGCCTAGCTATGTTAGAAAAGTAGTGTTTGAGTTTTATGCAAATCTCCCTGCTGAAGAGACTAAGCTGTCATCCCAGAGAATCAAGGTCCATGTGCGTGGACAGGAATACGTGTTCTATCCAGCTATGATCAACCGGTTTCTGAACCGAGAGCCTTTAACACAGTCTGAGCTTGAAGCCGATGCAGAGGTTGACTCAGTGTCTGCTGAGAAGATAGCAAAGTTTCTTACCGATGGCCAGGAGAAAGACTTCACCACTCTCAGCACAACTCGGCTCTCTTCATGCTTTGCAGCCTTGGTTGTGATTGCTGCCTACAACTGGATGCCATCCACACATATGAATCACATCTCCCTTGAACGTGCCCGTATTATCTACAAAATGGCAAATGGGATTAAGTTTGACTTTGGCCAGCGAGTGTTCACCCAAGTAATGGAGTTAACTGTGCAGCAGAAGAATGATAAGCGATGGCTGCTCTTCCCCCGCCTCATCTTTGGACTCCTAGAAATGCAACATCCACCAACAGTCTCTTCCCGAGAGATGTGCATCAAACCCGTCTGGTACAAGAAGGATGTGAGAAGCGGTGAAGCATTTGTGAAACAGGAAGCTGCTAAGATATCACCGAGAGCAAAGGCTAAGACTCAGCTCAAAGCCAAGGCATCTACTAGTCATGGTCCAGCTGAGACAGAGGATACATCATCGACTGATGCAGTGGTGACTCAGCTGATTCAGTTGAGGGACATCCGTGTGCCGGTGAGCAATGCGAGTCCAGAATCAATGCGCACTGCTCTTGAGGGAATTTCTCTGGCACTGTTCACACTCTCAAATGCGGTTCAGACCCTTCTTGTCGCTGTAAAAGGTGAGTACTCTGTTTCGATTTCTCTCCATTATAACTTTGATTTGTTGTTTTTAACTTGTGTGTGCTCACAAGCAGGGGGAGAAAAAGATGTCAGTGACGATGATGACTGTGATTAGCTGAGGGACTTGATTTGTGGGGGAGCTGTTTTTAAAACTTGTTGTTTTTAGTGTTGTGTTGGGTTCTAGAATTATGGGGGAGTTCTAGTTCGTGTTGTTTAACTTTCAAAGCTTGTTGAACTTGGTGTTACATTTGTTATGACATTATGTGTACTTGAATTTGCTTGAATTTGATTTACAATTTCTTAGTCACATTGTGTTGTGTTGGAATCCTTGTACTGTGATTGCTTGCTTGTGGAATGTGAGTTTGATTATAGGTACTTGTGAGCAACAAAGCTAAAAAGGGGGAGATTGTAGATGCAGCAGTCTTGTCGTACTCATTGTACTAGCTCAGAAGTAACACAGGAGGTAATACAGAGGAGCGAAGTGGCAAGATTGTGCATTGGGTGGTGTGTAGCTGTTGTGGTGCGGCGTGTAGCTGCTGTGGTGCGGCGTGTTGCTGTCTTGAGCCATGCGACATGAAAAAAAGCATGGCGACCTCGAAAGAAGCATGGAGTGTTGTTCCTTAGTCAAAAGCAACCTAGGGAAAAGCAAGCATGCACATAAAGAATTAGTTAATCAAGAATAAAAGTGTATTAATTAATTCTTTGTATATTGGTTAGTGGGTCTTGTGGAAGTGTGCCACAAGGTCGGTATATATGTGTGTGATGATGTGTAGAGTAGCAGACACACATACACACATATGGGAAACACTTGAGGGTGTATATCTTAGCTAAGGGATTTTGAGGGTTCTCGGTAGAGTCAAAATCTAAGGGTTAAGAGGTGTGTGAGGTCCAATGGGTTGGGTGTAGATCCTTGGACGAGTTAGGCTAGAGCAACAAGTCAAGGTGTGTCTTGAGCTTGTTGCATGTCGTTTGGTTGAGACTTGTAAGTGCAACTAAAGATGATCTAGTAAAGTTTTCTTTGTAAAGAAATTCACTGTGCCAGTGTGTGTCTCAGTTCCTGTACGAGTAGTTCTCACATTTCACCCCACCCTTAAGCTACCACGACATTTAGACGCTTTCTTGAACACAATGTAGACTGAGTAACGAGTTCTTGTAGACAGGACACAAGTATTCATTCTGCAACAAATCGTCAACGGATATGTTTTAAACCTACACATCACAGGCCAACGTTTTGCAGCATTATTATATGATCCGATTGAGTCAAGACAAGAGAATTAATAATAAGATAATGAAAAAGGAGTACTTACCTAGCTTCAGGACTAGGAATCTAATGCAAGAGTATGATATTCTTCCATGCTTGAGAGGTTCATAGCAGTCGCAGATAACATGATACACCTCTTCCCACTCGCTTTCTCCAACCATATGCTCTTTTATATCCCGGAAAAAACCCCCAAATAATCAGAGAGATTCAGTATAAACACCATATTAGAAACACACAAATTGCTCCTAATATAGCAGAAACATTTTTCAAATAAGCTTGTAATCACATTCTTAATGCCATGATTCAAAGGCTAGATACAGTTTATTTTCCTATAAACAAAGCGCAAAATGACGAATTATACACGAATACCTTTTTGCCATCGTCGATCAGAAGAGGATCGTTACAGAGAGCGAAGGAGATTATATTGGAGATGCAATCCCCCGGCAAAAATACCCCTTATTTGTTTTATGGTCATTATTTTGTGATTTTGTCTTAACATTCGTTGGTTAAGGGTTTAGTTTGGAAAAAATCAAAAAATTTCGTCTTTCTCGGCTATAAATATCTTAGTTAAGGAGGAGTTTAGTATAGTCATAATAACTAAAAAAAGTAGCAAAAAAAAAAACGGTTTGATATTACTTATTTTCGATAAATTCACAAAGTATTTTCATTAAATCTTTTTCAAAGTTGTTTATGAACGTGTTATTCTATTTTTTCTCTTAAAAATTGATTAAAATTTCGTTTAATCAATTCAAAAGATAGTTTAGGATTTAGGAATAAGTGACAATTTGAGAATTATGGTATGTACGAGGATGCTCTTAAGTCTCTTCTAAATCTTTACAAAAATGCCCCTTGGACAAACCGATGCAGCCGTCTACTTCAAGATCCTTTGTTTTCTTTTCTTGTCATTGTCTCAGTGTCAGATGGGCCTTGTACAATAAAGAATCCCAAAGTTACAGAACACAAAAGAGAGAGAGGAGAAAGAAACAAAGAGTGTGTTTTTTTTTTTTAACATCAAAGAGTGTGTTTCTTCATCATCTTATTTATTTTTTCTCTGTAATATCATCAGTAAAAAAAAAAAAAGTGATTTGTGAGAAAGCTTGAAAACTCTATTCGATTATTGGATGTTAGACAAGGACAAGAAGGTCAAGAGTTGTACTGAGTACGTGATCAAGTACTACTTAGATAGGTTAGGAAAGAACAAGCTGCAAGAGTATTGATAAGAACTTTAATGCTGCACTGAAACGGGTACGAGGTCAGGAAACGGGGACGGAAACGGGATGGGAAACGGCACTTTTAAAATTTAAGTATACGAATAGGGTAGACGATCTATATCCTCCCGATAACTTCTATATCACAACGATTCCCCACGAAACTTTGTCCTAGTGCCAAATCCCCCCGACACGAAAGTTCTATATCCAAATCCACCCGAATGTCGGTTTAGATTGATTTATCGGTTTAATATCAAAACCGATCCCTAAACCAGTCAACCTGCGAGTAAACCAAACCGAAACTCATATCTGGTCATAAGATCCAACCCGACAACCCAATTTATCCATTAAAATTCCCAATTTGCTAAGGGAAGAACCCTAATTCCCAATTTCACTTCTAAACCCAAATTCCCAAAAGCAAGTGTAAGTATATTATTGAGTTTGAGTTTGTAATTTTACAATCTATTACCTCGATTTAGTGGTGATTTGTTTCATTTGTCAATAGCTTGCTCGGGTTCTTCGGCGTTGTCGGATTTATTTCGATTTGGATCGTGTTCTCGATTTTGTAGGTTCAAATGAGTAATGCATCAAGTGGATCATCAAGTGCACATACAAGAGAGAGATTAGTAGGTGTACCTAAGAGATGTTGGTGTGGAGAACCAATGGTTTGGAGAATGAGCAAAACCGAAACCAATCCTTACCGGAGATATTTCCGGTGTGCCTTTGCTTCGTCGAATAAGGTGAGAATGACAATAAACGATTCTTGGTGCTTCAGTGTTAAAGTTACAGACATGATTCCTTATGATTCTTGATGTTTTTTATCTTGTAGATGATGAATGACAAACATATCTTCAAATGGGTTGATGAGGCATTAGTGGAAGAGATGGTGCAGTTGGAAATGAAACAATCGAGGTTTGAGAAAGCATTTGAGAAGCTTGCAGCAGAGCGTATGGAGATGGAAATGAAGCTTGAGCAATTGGTTTTTGAGAAGACCATGGAATCTAGGAATGATATGAAGAGGTGTATGATTCTTCTAGGGATTGGTTGTGTTATAATAGTCTCTTGCATTAAACTAGTTGGTTGATGATTGTTGTAGTCTAAGAGACAATGTTATGGTCTCATGAAGTGGATGATCTTTTTAGTTTGTGTCAATCTTGTAATAGATTAAATTGAATGTAATGAATCTTTGATTTGATCGATTATGAAAACTGGTTTTATACCAACAAAAGGTTCACAAGCATACAAATGTCTAAAACCAAGCTTACAAAAAGCTCTAACTTAGCCGATTAAGAAGGTTCATAAACATACAAAATGACCAAACTCATATCCGATTAAGAATGTTCAAAAGAGTAAGTGGAATCAATAGTGGCTGGAGAGTCTTGAGTGGCTTCAGTGAGAGAGGCCTGAGAGGCTTGAGTAGCTTGAGAGGCATTAGTAGCTTGAGAGGCATTAGTAGCTTGAGTGGCTTCATTGAGAGATGTCTGAAACACAAAACAGACGAAGACAATAGAATGACATTAGAACCAAGTTATCAGCAACTTGAAAAACAGAAAGATAGATGGCACAACCTTCTTTTTTTTGAAATGGAATCTGCTATTGTGATTAGCAGCTCCACATACACCACAGTGCATGATCCTCTTTTTTTGTTTTGTGTTTTTCTTACTTGGAGACTCATTAACACCTCTCTTTCTCTTCTTGTCAGCCTTTGTCAGTTTCTTTCTTCCCGGCTGTCGTCGTTCCTGAGGCAGATACACATTAAACCCATCCGTTGAAGGCCAAAACCGAGCACCTCTCAAAGGAACAATCCCATCCGTGTAATTCCTCTTCCACATAGTCGTCCGGAACCAATGACAGACATAATCTTCGGGGACTAGCTTCTTCAACATAATGACTCCATAGGCATGTTCGCAGGGAATTCCACATATGTCCCACTTCCTGCAACTGCAAACTCTCTGTTCCAAGTTGACCTTATAGGAACACCTACTTAGAATTGCTTCATAATTCCCGTTTGTGCTCCTAATAATCTTGCAATCAGAAGCTCTTTTAAGCTCATTCTTCAAAAATCCAGTAACATATGGTGTACAAATTCCTGAGAAATAAGAAGCATCTCCTTGCCATCAATACAAATATCACTTAATTCAAAGAAAAGGAAATCAAGAAGCAAACATTTACTTTTGTGATCATGAGAGATAGCAGATCTTTTTGCAATACGAGCCATTGCAAGTCTCCTCACAGTCTCTAGCATAGGCACAAGAGGCTTCTCTCTTGCCTTGTTGATGGAATTGTTAAAAGACTCTGTGGAATTGTTTTCCACATCTTCACAGAAGTTACCTAACTTGTAGAAAGCTCGACACCATGTCTTCGGCTTTGTCTTCAACACATCATCGTACACCACAGTGTCATAGCATCTAATCCTCTCCAAGTGTTCCTCGTACTCTGATTCATTGTAACTCCATGCCAAGTTCCATATGAATGGCTTCAACTGCTTCTTATCCGCATGTCGCTTCTTCAAGTTTCCATAAATGTGTCTAACACACATTCGATGCTCAATCTGTGGTAACTCCACCTCCACAGCTCGGATCAATCCCTAAAACAAACCATATGTTAATCAATCAGTATGAAACATCAAAGAACTAATTAAAACAAAACATGTTTCTTACCTTTTGCCTATCCGAAACAAGGATAAATCCATCACCCTCTTCAAGCCCCAGATCAGACTTCAGTTTCCTAAAAAACCACAACCAATTTTCTGCGTTTTCCACTTGTACAACACCCCATGCAATTGGATAAATTGCATTATTTGCATCTCTTCCTATAGCAACCAACAACTGACCCTTCATCTTTGATTTCAGAAAGCAGCCATCAACCCCTATTAGTCTCCTACAAGTCTCTCTCCATGTTCTCCTAATCGCATCAACGCAAACGTAAAACCTGTTGAACTCATCTTTACCTTCAGCATTTGTCAGCGTATGAACCTCCACAGTGGACTCCTTGTTCTGCTTAACTATCTCAGCTGCATAATCTCTGAGACGTTGAAACTGAGTATCATACTCTTTCTCAATCCACTTCAATACCTTATTCCTAGCAGCTTGACACTGAGGCCTAGATACAGTAATCGAGTAGTCTTTTTTAATCACTTCTTGAATCTTCTGAGGCATATAAATGTCGGGTTCTTCTCGGATCCTATCTAAAAATAACCTAGCAATTACAGGAACCTTTAACATCTCACAATCTCCATTAACAGTGCATGAATGCTTATCCCTAAACACCCTAACCTTCCACATTACATCATCCGGCAAAGTAGAAGCATAGACCGTCCACTCACAGCCTTCACCGAGACATTTATAACCAATCTTATCCTTGTCATACCTGTATTGTTTCAGATTACGGCCTGTTCTTAAGGCATATTCGACCACAGTCTCCTTGAAAGCAACCCCATTGGAGAATACTTGGTTCGCGAACAAAAGCCCTTCACCATCACCACGTCTAACAAATTTTCGAGCTCTAGCTGGAACACCTCCGTCTCCCTCGTTCTCACTCTCCGGATAGACATCGTGGCGAATCGGAGCTTCATCTTCGAACTTTAGAACCATCTCCTCGATATGATCTTCTTCACGTTCTCCAGCTTCCTCGCCAATGTCTCCTCCGTCAACACCTCCGAGTTGCTCATCTCGAAGGATTAGAGCCATCATTTGTTCGATTTTTGAGAAATTCGCTTCAATTTGGGGTTTCAACTTGATTAGTTTCGAATTGGGATTTCTAGGGTTCTTCTTTTCAAAAGGGGATTTTTGATTTGGGGAGTAAATCAATTTCGGTTTAGTTTTACTCAGGTCTGGGTAAGGTTAAAATCGGGTCTAAACTTGGTTTACAAACAATTAAAATGGTTAAGCATTTTTAGCGGATACAGTAAACCGAGTCTAATCCGGGTTATGGGGTGTCAAGTTTCGAACTTTCATTTCGGGGGGAAAAAAGTCTTGAACTTTCAGATGGGGTGGATTTGGATATAGAACTTTCGTGTCGGGGGAATTTGGCACTAGGACAAAGTTTCGTGGGGAATCGTTGTGATATAGAAGTTATCGGGGGATATAGATCGTCTACCCATACGAATACGTCATAGATACGTCTAAAAAATATAAGAAAAATACTTATGATTTTATAAAAAATATAAGAAAATATATTCAAATTACGTCTATGAATGTAAATATGTGATGAAGATAATAAAAAAAAGGCTTAAGACAATAAGATTCGTGAGTAGAGAGATTAAAAATCTTTAAACCATGATATTTCTTTTTCTTTGATATTTCCTTTTTCTTTTAAGTTTTTTTGAAAAAAATAAGTTAAAATATATTTAAATTTCAAATTTACTCTTAGAAACGTATCCATGGCATTGCCCTAAAAGTACATGTCCCCGAAAAAGACGGGGCGGTATGCGAATTGCCGTCCCCGTGCTACGCTTAGTCATGTCTTACCTATATTTTATTTTTCTTAAAAAGAGCTAACCAAAATATCAGAAATTTTCAATCAATAGAATTAACTGTGTTACGAACTCACTAACGACAAACCGAAAACTCATCTGCCTTTGGCCATGAGTGAACGACGTGTTTTTTTTGCCCCATTGATCTGTAATATAGCTGCATCTATCTAGAAGCTTAAAAGTCCTCTGCCTTCTGACTCTTTCTAAAGTTCCTCTTACGCAATTTTTTGCATCACTGTGCACGTTTCCCAAAATTTCCAATTAGCAAATTGAGGCCATGTTTACATCTATATACCAACATTCTCCACTAAAAAAGAACAAAGCTGGAGCGTAACTTTTAGCCAAGTACGTTGTTGTTCCACCACCTAAATCCTAACTGAACCAATCAATACAACAAACGCAACGAAATACACTTTTATCAGCTGGAATTTACCTCTTCACTCCATCGTATAACCAGCTGACAATAATAATAACAATAGATGAGCGGTTGATCGGAGTGTCATGCCTCATTACTTAAGAGGATTTTCGTAGGGCGGATTTCAATTCCTTGAATGATCAAGCCTCGCTTCCAATTGAGCCGCTTAGTCTCTAAAGCACTCATCTCAATTTCATCACTATTCATTATTTCTCCTTCGTTGAAGAACTCCCCAAGCTCTAACTCCATCCACCCATCTTCTCTCTCTTCTGGTATCAAAACGCTCCTCCTTCGCCCTTCTCTCAGCACACTAGTCATAGCTCCACCAAAGCATATGCATCTTCTAGAAGATTCCTGTCCCACCACTCCAACTGCAGCTTCTATGGGCACATTCTCAAAGCCATAAATTCTACCCACTTTCTTGAACACAATGTAAGCAGAGTAACGAGTTCTTGGAGACAAGACACGAGTATTCGTTGTGCCACGAATCTCGAACCAACATACATGTAGAAGCTTCGCTACTTTTTCAAACCTTCATAACATAGGACAACAGTTTTCCAGCATCATCATCATCCCAACCAGTCATTGCAACCAAAACTAACGCAAAGATAATGAAACAAGAGTACCTAGATTCAGGAATTGGAACCCATTGCCAATTTTGAGGAATATCTCCCCACACGATAGAGAGGTCCATAGCAGATAACATGATACACCTCTTCCCACTCGCTTTCTCTAACCATATGCTCTTTTATATCCCGAAAAAAATCCCAATTAATCAGAGAGATTCAGTATCAGCACCCAAATTGCTCCAACCAAATAAGCTTGTAATCACATTTCTTATTGCTATAATTATATACACAAATTGCAATTCGAAGGCGAGATACAGTTCAGTATCCTCAAATCCTATAAACAAAGCGCAAAGTCGATGAATCATACACAAATACCTTTTTGCCATCGTCGATCAGAAGAGGATCGTTACAGAGAGCGAAATAGTGTTCCTTCTTGGATGAGAAAACTCGCGATGGAGGAACCAGAGATTCATACTCCGCCGGAAGAAACTTCTCCCATAGAATATCTGACTTCACCGCCGATTCAAAGGTTTTTGAAACCGTAGCAGCGACGCACGCATCGCGTGGACTTGTGAAGGAGATTATATTGGATATGCAATCCTCCGGCAAGGAATCGAACGGAAAAAGCACCGAAACGATCTCTCCTCTGTCTTTGCATCGAGGTTTAACGCTGCGTTTTCTCCCCATCGATGCTTGTATTGTATCTGTGTCATCGTCTTCGTCGCGCAAGCTTAACGTGTAAAAGACTCTTATTAAAATCATAAGTCATACTATGAAATACCAAAATACCCCTTATTTGTTTTATGGTCATTATTATTTTTCTTAGCATCTGGTGGTTAAGGATTTGGTTAGGAAAAAATCAAAAATTCAAAACTAATTATTATATTATAAAGTCAAGTCAGGTATGCATCATATGGATCAACCGGTGGGAATATTATTTTTAAATTTATTTAATAATATAGTCTGCTCTGACTCGTTATTCCAGAAAAGTAGAGCTTAAGCTAACAAATAGAAAAATTAAATTAAAAATGAAAAAAAAAAAGTAAAAGCAAGGAAACAAACTCTTTTTCAATTTGAATTTCTTAAAAAACAAACACAAAACACGCTTCTTGTTTAGAAGCAAACGACACTAAACCTGAGAACCAACGTAAATCCGCCGCAACAACCCACTTTTTCCGACGGTGTACAAGCTTCCTCCGCCGTTACGCCGTCGTTTACCACCAAGAAGAAGCTTGATTAGGTTGCCGTAGTGTATGATTTTGGTGAGATTCGTTAAACCCTAGCTCTCTACTTTATAAATCCTGTCGTTTGATGATCTTTAGCTAGATTGAGAGATCTAAATGATTTTGATTACTCTGATGAGTGCTGTATTTGATTTTTTGATTCTAAATGGATTTTGATTTTTTTCCCTTTTTAGCCGTAATCTGAAATTTCTATGTTCAGAGAGTTTTGATTCTCTTTGTAATTAACTTTACTTCTTCGTTATCGTTTCCTTGTGTGTCTTTTGAAGTTGCTTAAGTTTTTGGCAATACTATGATTTTATAAGCTAATCATCTTTGCCTTCTCCAATTTCTTGACATTATCTAGGGTTTGTTTCTGTTTTGGTTGCTCTCATTTTGTTATTGAACAGTGTTTGTTCCTATTTTGTGTCTCTGATATCGACTTTTGGTTCAATTTGTGGCTTCAGTTTTAAGGTTCTGAACACTGATGTCAAACCCATTGAAAGAGTCAAGAGAGGATATTACAGATTCTGTTGCTCACATGAGGGAAGATAATGAGTATGTTCGGCTGGTTGTGGCTCATGAAGCTTCTGCACCTGAAACGGTGTTGTCTCTATCTCAGTCAGAGGTGCGGAGTGAGAAATTGATGTGGTGGGTGAAAGCTTTGGGAATATTTGCAGTTGCTCTCTTGCTTACGCTTATTTTCGGCAAATGGGGAGTTCCATTTGTGTTCCAAAAGGTAATTTCTTTACTCAAGTCTCAAGTTTCAGTGACGGTTATTTATGATCCATGTCCCAAACTCTGCTCTCTTGATTGTAATAGTTTGTTTCAATTGAAGGTTCTTATTCCAATTTTGCAATGGGAAGCCACTGCATTTGGCCGTCCTATGCTCGCGATTGTCCTTGTTGTTTCCCTGGCTTTGTTTCCTGTGTTCTTGATACCTTCTGGTCCTTCCATGTGGTTAGCTGGGATGATTTTTGGTTATGGTCTCGGTTTTGTTATAATCATGGTTGGAACCACCATCGGCATGGTTCTTCCTTACCTAATCGGGCTTATGTTCCGTGATCGCCTCCATGTAAGAACCCTTTACTTCTATTTTTTTTCAAGTCTTATGATGATTTCTTACAAGATCAGTAACTTGTAGATTTGATTTGTTTTTACTAAAATGCAGCAATGGTTAAAAAGGTGGCCTCGTCAAGCTGCTGTTCTTAGACTAGCGGCAGAAGGAAGCTGGTTCCATCAGTTCAGAGTTGTGGCAATCTTTCGGGTTTCCCCATTTCCTTACACGATTTTCAACTACGCAATCGTTGTGACAAGCATGAGATTCTGGCCTTACTTCTTCGGATCCATAGCAGGAATGATACCAGAAGCTTTCATCTACATTTACAGGTCAGTCTTACTCTCCCTAGATTTAAACAGTTAAAAGTCACAAACTCGAAAACCTAATTCTAAAACTGGATGTATATGCAGTGGTCGGTTGATCAGAACATTTGCGGATGTGCAATATGGACATCAACGTTTGACAACAGTGGAGATTGTGTACAACATAATCTCATTGATCATTGCGGTTGTGACCACTGTAGCTTTCACTGTGTACGCGAAAAGAGCTTTGAGAGAGCTTCAAAACGCAGAAGCTAATGAAGATAATGAAGAAAGTCCAGTAAGAAAGGCAAGATTTGAGATGAAGAATGTTGTTGAACTCGAAGAAGATAACAATCGGCATTTGCCTTAACCAAAAGTTGACAAGAAGCTATGATAGGTTTAAGAGTAAATAACAAAAAGGGTAAGAAAGATGTCTGATCCGATGTAGTAGGAAAGACTAGCAAGATTGGATTATGTTAGTGTCACTGATTCCAATTATTGAATTAAATAAAACAAGCATTTAGGCTTAATAGTGTAAATCTGGATGCTCTATGGGATGTAGTACTGTATTTTAATTACTTATACGGTTGTCCTGAAATTTGTAGATTTGTTTTCAGGTATTACTTAAGATAAACCACATTTGTACAGTTTGATGTCGTGGCGTCACAAGTCTATAATCAGATCGATTTATACCGGCTCTCTTCAATATTTCACTACTAAACCAAGTTAAGAATTCCGGTTCAATTTGATGTTACAAAAACCAACGTTTACCGTTCAAATTTGAGTTCATCATTACTTCACTGAACTCTTAAGATGGCATTAGCATTGTATAAGTATCTTGTTCATATCTATACTATATATCGGAAAACATATGCGGATTTTATGCGGTGGACAATTGGGTTAGATCCGTAACAGAAAATCAAACAGAATACTAGATTAAGACCCGTGTGATTAAATGGGTTAATCGATAAAAAATTATTAGAAAGTTTCATAAAATATTTGTAAATTTTATGCTGAACTTCAGACGAACGAACCAACTATTAATCTTATTATATATATGAATTTGCAATCGTAAAATATATTTTTTAAGGTTCACTTATAGTAAGATTGTTTTGTTATAAGAGTTAAAATGAGTTGGTATTAGAAGTTTCAGAATCGAAAATAGATTTTTATTTTATTTTATTTAGTTATATAACTTAATTTAAAAAAAATGAAATCGATTTTTGAGAATAATTTAAGAAATAAATATTGTTACTAATATCACATACAATTTATTTTAACATAAAATATCCATGAAACTTAATTACAATTTTGTAAAAATGATTACCAACCTATCAGAATTGGTTGCACAATTGTTTTAGATAGAAAGTTTAGAAGAACACAAATTTAAAAATGAATATATTATTAATATATGAGAAAATTGAATATATTATAATTACACCATATTTATTTAGTTATTTAAATTAAAAATGAATTACAAATTTTAAGGATTTTTAAATTTTTATTTGTATATATATCACATCATTCATTTGTCAAAACAACAGCCGTTAATATCATATCAATTTTATTATTACTAGGATATCTTGCTCTTGCTCTGTATTTCTCTCATAATTATTTAAATAATGAAATATACATACCGATAAATAGATTTTATTACAAATTTTGATTTTTATAAAATTAAGCTTATATCTATGCAAACCAATATTGAAATTGTTTTGGAAAAATCTCTGATTTTTTGTTTTATAGGATGATTCTTACCATTAGACAATAGTGGAGATAATTAAACATCGAGCGATTATAGGACAAAGTAACAATATCAAATTCTTAAGCATCCAACAGTAAACATGCGGTTTGATATTTGTCCAATGTTGGTTGTACATTCGAGGTAATGACCTCGAATGTGTAAAAATTTCTCTCAATTGGCTACTAGTGTTTTCAACATGCTTATGAAACTGAGTTCTTTTTTTGTCTGAAACAAACTACGTAGCTGATAAGTACCTTCTTAAAAGGATGTTGAAAGCAATTGACAACAAGAAGAACATCCTTAATAGTTTCTTGTGATATCAATTATGTGAATACTCTTCATGGTTTGAAAAAAGAGATATATTTATGATATTAGCTATGTTGGGAGAGTTTGCAAGAAGACATCATCAAGATTTTGCAAACTCTTCCAAATCCAATTTTCTATATTAGACTCGAACAAAGAAATTACTCAATATCAAGTCTCCATCCAATACATGTAAGCTGGTAGTTGTCGTTATCATATGGATCTCTGGCACGTGTTACTATCTCATATAGCGTGTTGCCACTATTCGTCTTGGAAACATAATACATTAAATTAATTAATAAATTATACTTGATAAATTAAATTACTTTTTTGTTCGAAATCATAATTTTGGTATACTTTATAATATAAAATATTATCATGTGTCCAGCGGAGTTGATATGTTGCATCGGACGCTGCTCGTAAATGTGACCGTCGTTTTCCATCCTATTCCAAAGTGCTATGGGATACACGATCAGACCTCCCATAAATTTTCAAGAGGATTTTCATATAAATATATTTACGTGTGTGTGTTTCTCAAATTTTCATGACTCGTATTTTGTCAAACCATCATAAATGTATTTATTAGATATTTTTCTCAAACCGTCATTAAAGAGGTACATATATGATGTTAGCTCTGCTAAATATATTTATCAAGAGAACTTGTAAGGAAATATTTTTTCAAACCATCTTAAGTATAGCTATGCCTGAAAGTTCGAGTCTAAAGTTGAATGGACGTGCCAAACCAACTTCGGTTTGGAAGAGTTTGCAACCTCTCTTCTTACAAACACTTCGAGCAAAGTCTACATCACAAATATATATTTTTCTCAAACCGTCAAGAGTACTCACAAAATCGATATCACCAAGAATTATTAGGACATTCTTCTCCTTGGCAATTGCTTTTAACAACATCTTCTTAAAAAGGTATTTATCAGCTACATAGTTTGTTCTAAAAAAAACTCATTTTCATAAGCCTATTGAAATCACTAGAATCTAATCGAGAGAAACTTTTTATACATTCGCGGTCATTACGGACACAAGAATGTACAACCAACATTGAACAAGTATCACACTGCATGTTTACTGTAGGGATGCTTAAGAATTTGATATTGTTACTTTGCCCAACAATCGCTCAATGTTTATCTCCACCGCTATGTCCAATTGCAATAATCATCTCTTGGACAAAACAATCAGCCTGGATTTTGTTTCGGAGCAACTTTAATATTGGCGTTAAATGTACTAAGGTAAGAGCTATGGGGGATCCAAGAATTCTCGAAGTTCTACAATTTTTTGACCCTGCGTAACAAATTACGTAACAAAACCATCATAATGCACATTTGGAGGTTTGGATGGACCATTAAAATACGTAACAAAATCATCATAATGCACATTTGAACTATCATGATTATACCATGCATCAACCAAGTGAACAAAATCCTTTTCACCCATGATTTTTCTCTCACTCGTTCCAGGCTCTAAGTGGCTATGATACCACTTATTGTTTTGTCTATTTTATTTTATAAAAATTTGATATCTAAAGCCCTTCCTTCACGTGCTTTAATCTAGGACCGAGCTTGACCAAATCAAATACTAAACTGAATACTATACTGAATATTATACTGATATGAGTTCGGGTTTTAAATGATATACCAAATCAAATGTTTACAAACATATGAGTCGATAGTTTTTTACTGTAAACTTTTGGTTGCCGAGAAATTGGCTGTAAAGACTATTGGTTATAACTTAAAAATATTTTTAAAAGTCTGACTGGTAAGGAATATTGTAGAAATTATGACTTTAAATATTTATTAATGTTTGATTGGTAATAAAAAATTGTAGAAACTGTGACTGTTATTTTTTTTTTTAATTGTGCCGATACAACAAAAAGAATTACTAATATTAAAATTTAAGAACAAATTACAAATGATTAGAAATAAACTATTAATATTAATATTTATTATTTCATGCCGAATAAAATATCTAGCGGCAAGTAGCCCACAAATCATTAGCAATCTCATCACGGATACTTTCCATGTATTGTCTGAAACAAAAAATTTCAAATCAATCTAATATAATACATACATATATTTATATAATCCACATACAAATAGTAGAAACACATGAAGAAAAATATGGAAAAAGTACTGGTTGGATTTGAGAGTTACAAAAAAACTCGATCGGTCATTCTATTTATAATGTTAGTGATCATGATCTAAAAATAGTATATTATATTTATTTTAATTTTAAATTATATTTTAAATATTTTTAATGATAGGTATGCTATAAAATTAGTGACTTTTTAAATTATTTTTGAATGATTCTTGATCTAATATTATTATGAACTAATTTGATTTGTGTAGAATTTTTTTTTTTGACTATTATTGTTTATTATCAGCCAACATGATTTTAAAGAAGAAAGAATTTTAAAACAATATACAGACTATTAATATAATTTTGTTTTTGATATATTGACTATTAATATTAAAACGTAGTAAAATATACAAAGAGAATGTTAGAAAAAAAAATAACGTTTAATAATAGAGGCCACGTTTCTACTATGTGGTTTATATAAATACCAATCACCAATCACCTCCATAACCTCTTAGGTACGTACGGGTCCGATGTTAATAACAATGAATTACGAACGCAACCAACATCTATGTTCACAATTTGAGTTCATCACTTCATTGAACTTTTAAGATGGCATTATCTTGTTTATATTTGAATTAGTTTTTTTTTTTTCGATTGAATACATAGAAACCAGTATAAACTCAAAATCAAACTCAATACCATTGACAGGCCCAAATTTCTTTTAAGACTAACGAATCCCAATGCTAAGTAGTAAGAGCAATTTATTAGTAATCTCCAATAAAATAATAATAAACTTTTAAAATTATACGAAAGAAAAGAAGAGTTTTTTATAAGAATTCATGTGTTCTAGTTTAAGAATTCATGGATTCTTATTAAGAAATTCTCTTTACACTTATCACAAAATTATTAGTCAAATGTTTATAAAAATTATAAATTTAATTAAATATATAAAATTATTAAAAATATTATTAGTTTTTTTTTGGGTAAGTGAGACGAGACGAGTCTCCCTCAAATATTATTTAGAAAATGGAAACAACTACATACGAACATTTCTCGGGTAGTCAGACCCATTAAGATCCTCTATCAAAATTGAACTAACCACATCCAGTCTAAATGAATACCCAAAGGTATCGAAAATGCATAGTTAACCAAACAATCTGCGAGACGATTTACTTCTCTATATACATGTGAAATACGAACTATCCAGTTCGTGGATAAAATGCCATAGCACAATCGCACTAGAAATGACAAAAGACGAGACTTGCAAATCCTCATCTTGAGAAAACTTACCACCATCTCCGAATCCATTTCCAACTCGACCATTCGAGATCTAAGTGACCATTCGACGAATGTCTTCCTTTTTTTTTTTTTTTGTCAACAAGGCCCAAAGGTCTCTTTGACTTAACAAATCCCATTATTTGTGGTGTCACATTATATTTACCTTAAGAACGTTGATGCGTAATCGATAAACAATTGCATCGCATCAGAGAACAAGTGTTGTGTTGATTCACTTTGACGCTAAAAGACAAATTTTGAAAATTTTGGTTTTTCCAGTGTCGTCTCCGAATTCGCCACTTCTTCTTCTTCTTCTTCTTCTTTCTTCTATTCAAATACAAATAAGTCGAAAGGAGAAGCTGAAGAAGCTCAACTCTTTCTGCACAATCTGCGAAGTACAACACTCCTTCCTAAGAGATTTCATGGTATAAATCTCTCTTTATCTAATTTGTAATCCACTCAATTTCTCCGTGACTTTTTTGGGTTTTTTTTTTCCGATTTGAACAGGCGAATTCTGGCGCAGAGAAGTTGAAGCTCTACTCTTACTGGAGAAGCTCGTGTGCTCATCGTGTTCGTATCGCCCTCGCTTTAAAAGGTCTCGTCTATGATTTTGCTTTCGCTCTCCGGCTCATTTTGTGAACAATAGTGTTGTTCTTTGATCTTGTTCGATTTTTATTTTTTAGGGCTTGATTATGAGTATATACGAGTGAATTTGCTCAAAGGGGATCAATTCGATCCAGGTGCGTAATTTTCAGATTTACTTGCTTTTGATTTGGATTCAAGGTTATAGTGAACTTGATTGAACTATATGAGAATGTTCAGGATGAGGTGATTATGAACCATTTTACAGCATTCACTGATGATTGGTTTCTTATGTTAAAAGTTTATCGTTTTGATCCTCAAGATTTCAAGAAGATCAATCCAATGGGTACTGTACCAGCGCTTGTTGATGGAGATGTTGTAATTACTGATTCTTTTGCCATTATAATGGTCAGTAATACAATCTTAGAGGTTTTCTTTTCTTGTGGTTTTTGTGGATTAAAAGAAACTTTTCATCAATCTCGAGTTTTGTGGTTTTTGATTGACAGTATCTGGATGAGAAGTATCCTGAGCCACCTTTGTTACCTCGTGACCTCCATAAGCGGGCGGTGAATTACCAGGTATTTCAATCTTTACTTTGGTCAAATCTCGGCTTCTCGGTTTCTTTTTTCGGATCATGCCTTGCTACATGTGTCGCCACCTTATAGTGTCCTCCTTCTGAGTCTGATGCATTTGTATTTTGTATATTTCAGGCGATGAGTATTGTCTTGTCTGGCATACAACCGCATCAAAATCTGGCTGTTATTGTGAGGACATGAGATTGATTCAGTTTCTTAGATTCTACTGTTGGAGTTTCTAGATTGAGTAACTTAGCTGCGTTTCTTCCTTTTTTACAGAGGTATATCGAGGAAAAGATAAATGCAGAGGAGAAAACTGCTTGGGTTAATAACGCTATCACAAAAGGATTTACAGGTAGAGATCACTTATCTATCCTTATCTGCAACATTCTTATATTGGCATAAGTAATAAGATACAGAAACGTAATCAAGAACCTAGACATTGTTGTGAAAATGTTTTTATTTGATATACGGTGGTTGAAGAGTGAAAGTCTTACTCACTTCTCAGTTAAACATATCCATGTTTTATGCTTGGAATACCAAGTTGGTAACATTCACCTCTTTGATGTTTACTGTTAATTTTTGCTGCCTTTAAAAGGTGTATACTGACCTATCTAAGTATGTCTCGTTCCTCTTTCAGCTCTCGAGAAATTGTTGGTTAATAGCGCTGGGAAACATGCGACTGGTGATGAAATTTACCTGGTACTGCTTTTAATCTCTCTTGGTTTTCTCGATGCTACTCTCTTCCAGGATTTTAGAAACATCTCAGTGATTCTTTGTTCATATAGAATAATACCCTTTATTACAAATCAGTAAGTAGACAAGTGTTGAAGCCATGAACCATTCTTTGCAGGCTGATCTCTTTTTAGCACCCCAGATTCACGGAGCAATCAACAGATTCCAGATTGACATGGTATTTTTCCTTCTCTAAACTCTTTTTTCGTTACCCAACATTGTTTCAGGTCTCGAATTTTTGCATACTGTGTATGTTATCAAACTGAATTAGTTTTATGGTAGCATGAATATATGTTATCTGTCTCAGACTCACCGATACAAAGATAGTCGGTTTCTTAACTTCTCCCTCCCATCACTCAGTTTCTATTTCGACCATTTTGTAAAACATGTTTTCCTCTGTTATAGGAACCATATCCAACTCTTGCAAAGTGTTACGAGTCATACAACGAACTGCCTGCGTTTCAAAATGCAGTCCCAGAGAAGCAGCCAGATGCTCCTTCGTCCACCGTCTAATTCTGTGAACCGTAAGCTTCTCTCAGCTCAATAAATCCTCCTGGAAAACAACAACAGTGATAATAATGCCTTGTACTAATACATGTATCATATAAACCAGTTTACTTCTTAGTTCCTCTACTTGTATCATACAATAAAGGTCACAGAGTTTGAAATTTGCAAATGATAACTTCTACATTCTCAGAGGAAGCCTTTGTCTCTAAGACTCTGGACAGTCTCCTTAACCGCATCTTCCACATCAGTAAAACCCAGCCCGAGCTCAATCAATCTCTTAGCCGCATCATTACACGACGTAAGCCCGGGTTGAGTTTCTTTATCAAACTTGTGAATAGGAAACTCAGGGAAGAGTTTGGACACAAGAGCAGCGAACTCACTGAACTGATAAATCCCATTAGTGCATAGAAACCGACCAGAAGCTTCAGGTGTCTCGAATAGCATCATGTGACCTTTAGCGACATCTCTCACATGCACCACGCCGAGCCAGTGATGCTCTTGTGTCTCGGTCGAGCCTTGTAAAAGCTGTAACAAAACGGCGCAGCTTGCATTTAGGTTCGGTTGCAGAAGTGGTCCGAGACATGTTGATGGATGGATCGTCACAATGTTGATTCCATGCTTCTCCGAAAATTCCCAAGCCGCTTCCTCAGCTAATGTCTTCGAAATTGGATACCATTTCTATAATCGAAATTGTACATAATTTGTTACAAATACAAAAAGAGAAATTGATTGTAAAATCTCGGAAACAATCACTAACTAATTGGTAATTGTTTTGTTTATTGCCAAATATACTACAAATCATTTCAGTGAAATGACAGAATTAAGACAAAATGATAAGGTCGTGCACTTTATTAACAAAACCAAAACAATTAAGGTAGTTTAAAAATTAAGATTAGTGAGTATAAGAAAAGTACATAAAAGCTCACTTTCATCTTCAGAATGATTGATAACAGTCTACTCTTAATAAATCTACATATCTAAATTTTTTGTCATTAAAATTTTAAAAATATATTTATCTAAATAAAATTTAATTTAATATAAATAAATATATAAAAAATTCGAATATATTAATAAAAATAATTAAAAATAAATTTTTTGAAAATTCAAGAATTTTTTTTAAATTAAATCACTAATTAAAAATAAAAAATTATGAAAAATCTATTTAGATAGTTTAATTATTTTTTTACCATTTAGTTTTGAGAAAAAATATTTTAAAAATACCTAAATTAAGAGAAAAAAAAGACTATTTAAAATATTTTTAAAATCAAAAAGTTAAATTACTTCTAAAAAAACAAAAAAAAAACTATTTAGATAGTTTTCTTATAATTTTGTGGAGATAAAGTTTGTTTATTTTTGTTATTTTAAATTTTATTAAAAAACTTATATGATATAGAGGTTATATGTATTTTAACTCTTAAAAATGTTTTCTTTAATTTTTATTTTATATTAAAATAATGTTACGATATATATGGAAGATTCTTTAAATAGATCGAATTAATCTAAATCCAAATTAAGTTAATATTCAGCTCTACATAAACTTTATCAAACAATACAACTTTTTGGAAACAAAAATGTTATATTCCGCTACTATTTTTTCATATTATGTCTTTAATGAATCCATCTATTTAAATATTTTGCCATTTGCATTAAACAATATAAAAAATAAATAAAATTAAATTATTATAAAAAAAAATTTATGTCTAAATTACATTTTAATTTTATCATAAATAATTCAATTATTTTTTCTAAATTACATTTTAATGTTATCATAAATGATTCATCAGAATATACATATTGTTGGGGTATCGGAACTGAATTTTTTTGTTCATCAGTGAACCATATGAGTCAAAAATTTCAGAAAATTCAAAATATCAAATATGTTTGAAAAGTTTTTTCACCTCATCATTATAGATGAACATGTCTATTCTTATTTATATTTATTTTTTTAAGATAAAATTTGAGGTTTAGAATTTAATTTTTAGAATTATGCAATAATTGATCTGTTTTCGTTTTTTCTTCTATTTCATGATAAAAAAAATTGATGCTCTAATAGATGAGGTATTCATTGGTCGTTACTCTAAAAGAGTTATTGAAGGCACTTAGATAAGTTTAGCAAACTTTATTGTGGTTCATTACCACTCTATTCTTAATAAATTTATTTGACTAAAATTTTCATTTAGATTTAAAAAAAAAACTTAAAAAAAATATTCGTATAACAGTTAAATTACTATAAAAAAATCACGAAATTTTGTTAATAGCATAAAAATTTATTTTCCTTGGTTCAGATATAGTTTATTATATCATAGATATATTGCTTTTTAAAATATTTTAACTTTATTGTAAGATAATTATATAAGGATTAAAAAATTAAAGAAATTGAAAATTTATATTTCTACAAAAAAACAAAATACGGAAAATATAATATTGTGATATTATGTTTTTAAAAAATCGTCTCATGCCTTACCAAGACATATATATATATATATATATATATATATATTTTTTTTTTTTTTTGATATATTGAACAAATTAAGATATATTGAAAATTTTATGAAGTATTAACTATTGGTTTGAGATAATTATAATGTATAGTTGTCGTTATCTTACATTTATAATAGATTTAAAAATGTCAAGATAATTACATATAAAAATATTCAATAAAGATTATACCATATATAAAAAATTTTGAACATTCATTTGTTATACTAAAACTAAACATAACACGCAAGAATTTGAATCAATAGACAATTGTTAAGATTTTTTTAATATGTTATCAATTAAGGATGAATAGCTAGCAATAAAATAAAATTGAAAATGTGAGATATCACATTTACTACCATCAGAAACAAAAATATCATCATCTGTTACTATTTTATTCCCGCATATTGTGCGGGGTAGTTCCCTAGTTAAACTAAACTAAAAGTTTTGTTCTTTTATATTATGAAAATAGTGAATTCTAATAAGACAGGGTTAAAGGTGTACTAAAATTGAAATATATTAAACCGAAATAAACGAACCTGCATCGACTTGCAAAAATCGAGATCGGTCCACGAGGACTCATCGACGGGCACTCTTTGCGGCCAATTAGGGTTAGGAACCAAGGCGGAGATAGATGACGTGATCACCACGCGTCTCACATTAAACCTCTTAGCTGCTTCCAAGACATTGATCGTTCCCTTAACCGCCGGTTCGACCAGCTCCTTCTCTGGATCTACAGGTGGATCCAACGTACAAGGTGACGCCACGTGGAAAACTCCCGTACATCCATCAATAGCTCTGGAGATTGCATCGGAGTCTAAGAGATCCGCTTCGAAGATCTTGATCTTGGAATCGCATCCGGGTAGTTTCAGGAGATGGGTCGGGTCGGATCCTGGGTAAATTGAAGCGTGGATTTGGGTATATCCTTTCTCAATCAACGTTCGGATTATCCAAGATCCGATAAAACCATTAGCTCCGGTTACACACACTGTCTCCTTCGCCATTGATGATCTGTAAAAGCTCTCAAAGAGTTTTTTTGGTTATTCTTGAAGATAGGAAATAAACACTTTTTGCAGTAAAAAAAGGATCCTTTTTTCTTACTCGAAATAAAAATTTGATTTTTTTTCTTAAAGATATAATGTGTTGATAAAAAAAACATAACGTTGACATGATATTATCCACTAGTTGAGTTATATAGACTTTTCGTGACGATTTAAAACACTAGTCAATAGATGAAAACCGCCGGAGCGCCGCCGCATAGAGGTGGTTCCTCCTCCTCCTCCGCCGCTTACTTTTACCGGTCTTCATCATCTTGCTCCTCCGATAGATGTAGAGTTTTGGTGGTGAAAATGGGAGGAAAAAGCAAGAAGCCTCAATCTTCTTCTTTTAAGGTCCACACACGATACACAATTATGTAAAGGTTTCGTCTTTGAGAACTATAAGTGTGTCTTCAATCCAATCAACTGAGATTTCGAAAGAGGCATTTTTTACCATTAAGTTCATAGATTTGAATGAATTCTGAAAATTGCCAATCCTTTTTCTTGGTTTATGATCAATTTGGTTGCCTTTAAGATCTCTGTTATTGGAGATATAGATATGATGGATGTCCTTTGAGCATTTTGCAATCATTGATTTGATTTTGGTATGATAATTCAGTTCATAGATTTGTAAGAATTCTGAAATTCTCAATTTTTTTTCTTAGTTTATGATCAATTTTTGGATCTCTAGCATCAGAGTTATGGATATAATGAATGTCCATTAAGCATTTGCAACCATTGATTTGATTTTGGCTTTTCATAACAGGATTCAGAGCCAGAACCACCGAGAATCAAATCGAATGTGAAGCATAACTTACAGCTTCTGAAGTTGTGGAAGGCATGTAGTATTGTGAATCAACTATCTCTGAACAATTGCATTAAGGATTGTGTCTAAATTCAAATCCTTGGAATGTTATGTTATTATATATGTAGGAGTTTAAGAGCAGAGGATCTGGTACAGCTAAGCCAGCGACTAGTTACAGGAAAAAGAAAGCAGAAAAAGACGAGTTACCGGATGATAGCGAGCTCTACCGTGATCCTACAACTACACTTTACTAGTAATTACACTGTTTGAATGTCTCTCATTTTATCATCTTTATTTTGTCTCAAAAACGGTTTTGAGGTTTGAAATACTAAGGGATGTTTGTGTTTCCCTGAAAGCGGTTTTACAGCACGAACCAGGGTCTATTGGACGATGCAGTTCCTGTTTTGCTTGTTGATGGTTATAATGTGTGTGGATATTGGATGAAGCTAAAGAAACATTTTATGAAAGGAAGGCTTGACGTTGCTCGGCAGAAGTTAGTTGATGAACTTGTGTCCTTCAGTATGGTTAAAGGTACAACCTTTCGAATAATCTACATTTGAGTTCATCTATGGCTCATTTCGGCTAATGCGACAATTTGATTCGAATTTAGAGGTTAAGGTGGTGGTTGTGTTTGATGCTCTCATGTCTGGTCTCCCTACTCACAAGGAAGACTTTGCTGGGTAATGTAAACTGGCTTAGTTTTTTCTGTGCTCAACCATTGTTTTCGATATCGTTCTTTACTTTTAAACTCAAAAAACCCTTTTTGCCAGTGTTGATGTGATATTCTCAGGAGAAACTTGCGCTGACGCTTGGATTGAAAAGGAGGCAAGGAAAACTGATCTCTTTACCCCAAAGACAGTTCAAATAGACAGGTTTTCTAAAATCATCGCGGATGTTTCTTAATTTGTGATAAGATTCCTGATATTGATAGGTGGTTGCGTTGAGAGAAGATGGATGCCCCAAGGTTTGGGTCGTAACATCTGATGTCTGTCAACAACAAGCAGCACATGGAGCGGTAATGCTTATCATCTCGATGTTATAAACTGGTTATGCTCATATCTTGTTCTTGATTTTGGTGACTAATTCTCAACAGGGAGCTTATATTTGGAGTAGCAAGGCACTGGTTTCTGAGGTATGATCACCAAAGCAGTTGCTTTTTCCTATTTTTGTGATTTGATTTTCATGTGATATTGTGAAACATTATATTGTAGATCAAATCAATGCATAAAGAAGTTGAAAGAATGATGCAAGAAACAAGGTTACATTGGACTTTTCTCATTTTTTGGTTCTGCGGTTTAAAATCTGCGTTTGGAGCTAACAGAAAAACTCTGGACTACTTTTTACTACACAGGTCAACATCTTTCCAAGGGAGATTGCTGAAACACAATCTTGATTCTGAAGTCGTCGGTGCTCTTAAAGATCTAAGAGACAAACTATCAGAAAATGAAACAAAGAGATGACAAAGATCAATCCGGATTACAGCAAGGCTTGGTCTCTCCATGTAACTTCTGTCCTAAGTAAGCAAGCTAATCTGACTTATAAGAAAACAGAGGTTGTAGAGGAAACGAGAGAGAGATCTCAAAGGCTTTGTTATTGTTGTATTTGTATCTGAATTCTTTTTGACTAATCTGTAGATTCTTTTTCTTTGCTCCAAACATTTGGTTTGAGATGTTCTGAATTTTATTTTAGCTTCATGCATAAAAAATCGTCTTAACCTAAGCTTGTTATGTTCCAATAATGTAAATATGTAACAATTTAAGTTAAATAATGAACCAAATCATTTGATAGTTTTTGTGGATTTTTATTTTTTATACTTATTCTGTTTTGTTATTTGGTTGTCTTTAAGATCTCTATTATTGGAGATATGAGTATGATGGATGTCCCTTGAGCATTTTGCAACCATTGATTTGTATGATCATTAAGTTCATAGATTTGTAAGAATTCTGAAATTCTGGATTATTTTTCTTAGTTTATGATCAATTTTTTGGTTCATTTTAGATCTCTAGTATCGGAGTTATGGATATGATGAATGTCTGTTGATGACTTTGCAAAAATTGATTTGATTTTGGTTTATATTAAATCACAACAGGGGTAAACAAAAAAGTCTGATGTAATAGGAAGACTAAGACTAGTCATGCATGATTGGATTATATTAGTGGCTCTGATTCCAATTATTAAAATAAATAAAAGAAGCATATAGGCGAAATAGTGTATGAAAATCTGGATGCTTATGCGATCTAGTAGTGTATTTTAATACTACAAATACATATATTGTTGACCAGATTATTGATCTTGTAAGTAATCATCAAATGACTTGAAAAATATATTTGTTCATCTTGTAAGGAGAAGCTGAATTATACACCCATTGCACACAAATTGGATACCATTTCTAATTTTCTATAATCGACTGTACACAAGTTGTTACAAATACAAAATTGCAAAATCTCATAAATAATTACGAACTTATTGGCGATGTAAAAAAAAATGTATACAATTTTTTTTGTTTATCAACAAATCATTCTGACTCATTTCACGATAATAATAGAATTAGGACAAAATTATAAGGTTGTTCATTTTAGCTGAATTATATCTAAGCGAACGGAAGATATCATTCTAGCATTGCAGGATTCTTACTGTTTAATCTTTCCCATTATTTTTTTTTCTTTTGTCAGATGGTTTAATAATAGTAACGGCTAAATGCGGTCGTCTCAAAAGTGATTAACAAAGAGGAACGCAAATTTTAACGTCTTCTTAGAACTCAATACTGTTAGTTTTGCCTAAACTTTAATCCAGTAAGAAAGATGGATGTGAAGATATATTTCTATAGTTGGATAGTTGCGTATATAACATATAAATTTTCCAAAATTTTTGAGTTATTGAATGTCATGGTGTAAACTTAAACTGTGGTGCGTAACATCACGAAAGAAATAACAGAAAAGTCACCAATAACTAAGTTGAAGATGCTTGCGGATATCGATTTGCACGTCATGGATATAAAAGCTAAAGCTAAAATGTGGATTCAAAATTCTCTAGAGAATACCTATGAGTATGGTTGGAATTCAGTATTTCAATTACATTTCCTCTTTGTTTCACTTTCAGTTGTATTTCATGATTGAAGTAGTCAATTTCTTGAAATACTTTTTGGCTCTTCTATCATCCTTTTTGTATTCCATGTTGTATCATACTTATTATTCACACTCATATCCAAAATGGTTACCACCATTTTTTTTGTTTCTTGCTTTCTACACGCATCCGTATCTACCACTGGAAAATATTTAAGTTACATATAATTTGCACAAAAACTGGTCAAAAATACCCATAAAATTGCATACTAAATATGTATAATATAATTGAAGTTAGAAGACACGAATTTTAATAAATAAAATTTTATGAAATGAATTTATGTGTTTGTACGAACCAAAACAGTAAGATAAAAGTGTACTAGTTTTCATATAATATCAAAATTTTCACAATTCATTTATGATGATACGAGAAGGTGTTGTATGTTATTCGTATTCACAATTTATTTATTAGAAATATACATTCTCAAATCTCTAGTAACTTTACGGTAAGACACAAACTAACAACTTCCAATCATTACAACGACACCAACTTCCACAAATTTCATAAGTCAATAAACCAAATCGTGGCTTACAGATTGCTGTTTTTGAGTAATTACACAATAAACTTCACTATTTAGCGGATATGTTTAGAAAACCAATGTTTTAAAAGTCCGTATGGTCTAACGATTGATATTGTTGGTTTGTGTAATACGATGACTAAACAAAAAAATCTGGACAAAACCTAAGACACATGATCGAAAATACAAGTATACCATCGACTTGCAAAGTACACATGATCGAAACTGGGCTTAGAGTATTTGCGCTGTGCTTATATCTTGAAAAAATCGTCGGTTTTGGTGATACTAATCAGTTTAAAGAGGCCGATCTGAACTATCTCATGACAAAGTGCCAGAAGTGTGAAATCAATCATGTAGAACCAAGACCTAATAATTGCATGAACTGTAATCATCCTCCAGGTCCAGGTATGTATAGTTTTTCATGCCTAAAAATCACTGAATATATATGTTACTTATGTTATGAATATCATATGGATGCCCATTATGACCCATTAGAATGTTCTAGATTATTTAGTTCCTAAGTTAAACCCTAATTGTATTCCTATATATACTCTTTTATTCTCATGAATAATACATACTCTCAAATCCTAAAACCTTTTGCTTCACAACACGTTATCAGCACGAAACCCTACCCACTTAAGCCAGCACGAAACTCTAGCCACCTGAGCCAGCACAAAACTTTGTCACAACTCGTCTTAGATCTTCGATCTCACCATCACAACCTAGCAACGAGGTAAGTCACTTGTTTATAATTAAATCTATTACTAAACCATGCTTATTTGTTTGTTTATCTTTAATTAAAGCATGAGATCAGTTTGTTTGTTGTTTGTTTCGTTGTAAGCATGAAATAGGTTTTGTTTTGTTTAATGTTGTTTGTTAACGAGTTGTTGATGTGTGATCTATTTTGTTATCACATAATATTTACATAATTAAAGCATGAGATTTTGTTACAGTTTATATCGATTATTTTATTAGTGATTTATTATTATATAATTGGATTCGATCACTGTTTAACCTTGTTTGTATATTCAATCACATGCCATCGTTATTGTTTATTGTATTGATTCTATAATATTGATTAGAATCATATATCATATAGTATTGATTAAAATCATATATCCTATAGTATTGGCTAGAATCATGAATCATGGATCATATAATATTTGATATTGTAGTATTATTTGAGTATATTTAAATATTGTATATTTAAGTATAAATCGATCATTGTTTAATGATATAGTTATCATATCATAGTCAATATCATATCTATATCATATCGTCCATGTATTTATCGATATTTGGTTATCATATCATATCATTCACAAGCACATCCCTTTAATAATATAGTATTGGACAAATACATGTGAATAATATAGTTATCGAGCAAATTTAGTTTATTGCATTATCCCGTTTGATGTTTTAATTATGTAGTATAGTTATCGTATCATGTGTTTTAATCATTAAACCATATATGTATTATTTAGTTAAGTTCTTTTGGTGTTATAGTATGGTTCGTACGTAACAATGATAATAATATAGTCTGGTTCGTACGTAGCAATGAAAATAATATAGTCTGGTTCGTACGTAGCAATGAAAATAATCTAGTATGGTAATCCAGTACACTATGTTAGAATTGTTAAGTAAATAGATTAGTAATATTCCAATCTTATAGATCAAAATCTAAAGTATATAGAATAGTTATCACCCATGATGGTGTGTTTTAGATCTAGATTCACAATCACTATTTAACTGATGTAATCCTCTTTTGATTAAGTATCAAACTATACAAAGCTATATCATCTCGTACATGGTATCAGAGCTCTCCTTCTAAAGGACCTCTACAATTCATTTTTCGTATTACAACAAAAAAAAAAAAAAAAAAAAAAATATGACAACTTCGTCTCTTTCCTCCACTTCAATATCTTCCTCTGCTTCCGCTGATGGATCTCCTCTCATCATAAACCCAAATGATCAGAAATATCCCATTCTCTCTATCAACATGAGCACTATCACAAGGCTCACACCTTCCAATTACATCACCTGGAATCTCCAGGTTTCTCTTTTTCTCGATGGGCATGACCTCAAGCAATTCATCTCCGTTGATGCTCCTATCCCATCACCCACGATTCAATCCGACAAAGGTACAGTTGTGAATCCTGCTCATGCCGCCTGGGTTCGTCAGGATAAGCTGATTTTCGCAGCCCTCCTTGGATCGATCTCCATCTCTCAACAATCGCTTGTTTCTATGGCCAACACGTCACTTGAAGCCTGGAATACTCTCAAATCCACTTTTGGCCGTCCTTCCCGAGGACATATGAAGCAAATTAAAGAGCAACTCAAGAAAGGAATCAAGGGTCAAAGGTCCATTGATGAGTATCTTCAGTCGGTGAAAGCAAAAGCGGATCAATTGGCTCTACTGGGTAAACCTCTGGACCATGAAGACATCATAGAGTATGTTCTTGATGGTTTAGATGAAAACTACAGAGGCATCACTGAACAAATCAATGGCCGTGATGTACCTCCTTCCTTCGATGAGCTTCGCGATAAACTCGTCAACAGAGAAGCTGCCATTCTCTGTGCTTCTCCTGTCTCCACACTGCCCATTACCGCAAATGCCGCTGTCACGAAATTGAGGCAGTTTGAATCACGCAATTCTCAGCACAATGATTCACGCAATTCAAATCAGTATTTGAATCAGTCCGGTCCTCCTCGACAACCCTTCAATCCGCGATACTCAAAGCCGTATTTGGGGAAGTGCTAGGCTTGTGGTGTCCAAGGCCATAGTGTGCAGCGTTGTACTCGGTTCCGTATTGTGGCTCACGATACATCAGCTCAACATCAACCTTCGTCATTTAATTGGCAACCCCGAGCTAACCACATCACGCTTTCCGACCCTCATGACACTTCATCATGGATTCTTGACTCTGGTGCATCTCATCACATCACCTCGGATTTGAATAACTTAGCAAGCCATTCACCATATCAAGGCACTGATTCAGTTGTCATTGGAGATGGCTCAGGACATTCCATCACTCATACGGGTTCAGCATTACTACCTCTACCTTCTCGATCAATTGCACTAAATAATGTGTTATATGCTCCGAACATTGAAAAAAATCTAATGTCCGTCTATCAGACTTGTACTGATAATGGTGTCTCGATCATGTTTGATCCTTGGTGTTTTCAGGTGCGGGATCTAACCACGGGGGCGCTTCTCAAAACAGGACGCACTAACAACGGGATGTATGAGTGGCTAGAGTCTATCCCTCGTTCTTTTTCGGTTTCTGTTCTTTCAGCCATCAAAACATCAATGATCGAATGGCACTCTCGTCTCGGTCATCCTTCTTTTCATGTTTTGCAACGTGTTCTTTCAAAATGTTTGTTGCCTTTTTCTAATAAGATTTCTGAGCCTTTGTTATGCAATTCTTGTTCGATCAATAAAAGTCACAAACTTCCTTTTGGCACCAATACTTTGTCCTCTTCGTGTCCTCTTGAAATCATCTTCTCAGATGTTTGGACATCACCAATTCTATCGTTTGATGGTTTCAAATATTATTTAGTTTTGATTGATCATTTTACAAGATATACATGGCTTTATCCTATGCAACGAAAATCTCAAGTTTTTGAAATTTTCCCGCGTTTTAAAGAACTTGTTGAAAATCGTTTTGCCTCTCGTATTCTAACCTTTTATTCGGATAATGGAGGGGAGTTTGTTGCTCTCACACCTTTTCTTTCAAAAGTCGGTATCACTCATCGTACCTCTCCTCCACACACTCCTGAGCACAATGGCATTTCAGAACGAAAACACCGACATATTGTCGAAACAGGTCTTGCTCTTCTTTCTCAGGCGCATATTCCGGTTGAATTTTGGTCTTTTGCGTTCACTACAGCCGTGTATCTGATCAATCGCCTTCCCAGTTCCTCCTTAGAGTTTAAGATTCCGTTAGAACTCCTATTTCATGAAAAACCAAATTTTTCAAAATTAAGAGTTTTTGGGTGTCTATGCTATCCATGGCTCAGACCTTATTCCACTCATAAGTTAGATTCTAGATCTGCTCCTTGTGTTTTTCTGGGTTACTCCTCCACGCAAAGTGCGTACATTTGTTTTCATCGCCAAACATCTAGAATATATATCTCACGGCATGTTGAATTTTTTGAGAAAGAATTTCCTTTTTCCTCTATCTCTTCGCAACCTTCAGCTTCGGACTTGCAGACATAATCAGGTTTATCTTGATCAATAAAACCAGGTGGTTGAGCCATAAACACCTCTTCCTTGAGTTCTCCTTGTAGAAAAGCATTGTTTACGTCTAGTTGCCGAAGAACCCAACCTCGAGCAGCAGCTTGACCCAAAACAAGACGAATAGTAGGATGCTTGATTACCGGACTGAAGGTTTCAAAATAATCGATACCAGGTCTCTGATTATAGCCTTTAGCAACCAATCTGGACTTGAAGCGATCGACCGAGCCATCTGCTTTTCTCTTTATCCAGTAAACCCAACGACATCCGACAAGGTTTTGAGTCGAAGCTGGCGGAACCAAGTCCCATGTGAAATTCTTAACTTGGGAGTTAATTTCATCGCACATAGAACCACGCCATCTAGGATCCTTAAGCGCCTGAATGTGTGTGTTTGGCTCAATCTCATCATTTGCAATTTTTGAAACAATCATTGCGTACCTCGGATTTGGTTTGGAAATTTGATGTTTGAGGCGAGTCATCATAGGATGTGTGTTGGTAGGAGAATTTGTATGGCCTACAGAATCGGAGAGCACAATCGCAGCCACCTCTGTTTCGTCTGCCAGCACTTGTGGATTGGATTCTGTTGAAGGTGCCAAGCGACCTGTCAGAGAGGCAAAGTTAGGAGACATGGTTGACTCCTCTGTCGGAGTGGCGGCGAACTTAGACGATTCAGTGATAGAGTGATCCGCTTCTACCGTTGGTGGTGCGAGATCTAAACCAGCAGGTTGGACCGCGGGGGATGTAGGGAGTATCGGAGGAAGAAGAGAAGTAGACGATGAAAAGTCTTGAAAAGCGATTTACGGTCTAAAGCAAGCGCCGAGGGCTTGGTATAATGCGCTTCGTGACTTCCTTCTTCAAGTTGGTTTCATAAATTCAGTTGCTGACACGTCTCTATTCATCCTACACTCTCAAGGAACTATGCTTTTTGTCCTTGTCTATGTCGATGATATAGTCATAACAGGCAATTCACCGGAACGAGTGACGCAGTTCATCTCTCTCATTGCTGCTCGGTTTTCCTTAAAGGATATGGGTAATTTGAGTTATTTCTTGGGGATCGAGGTTACACGCACTGAGTTGGGTATCACACTTACACAGACCAAGTACATTAATGACTTGTTACATCGTACAAATATGGTTTCAGCAAAACCAGTCTCTACTCCAATGGTTGATTCAACACCCCTGCTGCTCAACTCGGGTTCCCTTCTTGATGATGCCGCTGCGTACAGGTCAGTCATTGGGAGCCTCTAGTATCTTCTCTTTACTCGACCTGATATAGCCTTCGCCGTGAATAAGTTATCACAGTTTATGCACCAGCCACGTGAAGAGCATTGGAATGCAGTTAAAAGAGTTCTTCGATATCTCTGTGGAACGAAAACGATGGGACTCTTCTTCTCTGCATCCAATCCACTAACTGTTCATGCATTCTCCGATGCGGATTGGGCTGGGGATCATAACGATTATAAATCCACAGGTGCTTATCTTGTATATGTTGGCAATCATCTTATCTCCTGGTCATCAAAGAAGCAGCGCACTGTAGCTCGTTCGTCTACAGAGGCTGAATACAAGTCCGTCTCCGACACAGCATCGAAAGTTGAGTGGGTGGTCACACTTCTTAACGAGCTTGGTTTCTCTTCATCCACAACACCGGTAATCTATTGTGATAATATAGGTGCGACCTATCTCTCCGCAAATCCAGTTTTCCATTCACGAATGAAGCATGTCGCCGTGGATTTCCATGTCATTCGTGGTTTGGTCCAGTCTGGTTCCTTACGAGTTGCGCATGTCACCTCAGCAGATCAGCTAGCCGACAGCCTAACAAAGCCGTTATCTAGAGCCAAGTTTCTTCCACTACGAATCAAGATTGGTCTCGCTTCGCTAGGTCCATCTTGAGGGGGCGTGTTAGAATTGTTAAGTAAATAGATTAGTAATATTCCCATCATGCTATGTTATAGATCTAAATCTAAAGTATATAGAATAGTTATCACCCATGATGGTGTGTTTTAGATCTAGATTCACAATCACTATTTAACTGATGTAATCCTCTTTTGATTACGTATCAAACTATACAAAGCTATATCATCTCGTACACACTATGGCTTCACCTCTTTATTGCATAATTGTTTGTTTAGTTTATAGATAGATACATGTATAAATGTGGGCAGTCTTTGAAGTAGTATGTAACATGTACAATTATTAGTTATTTTATCTATATTTGTTTAGTTATGGTGAAAAAGGTTTATTTGATAATTTTGTGAAACTGTGATCATGATTTCGCTACTTTAATTATTGTATTGGTTTTAATGTTGTTAACTAACTTTCTATTGATTATTGATCTTTGTTTCTTTTAAGATTTAAGCATGTTTATTATACTAAATTTTTATTTGAGAAATCATTGATTATTTAATCCCATTTTCTTAATTTCAGCAAAATACCGAACCTCTCAAATGTTGAGTTCGAAGCTCTTAACATCTCTGGGAAGAATTATTGGTCATGGGTGTTAGATGCTGAAATGCACCTAGTTTCTGAAGAATTAGGTGATGTTATCAGTGAGGGAAGTACGACCTCCAACAAAATCAAAACTAAGACTATGATTTTTCTTAGATATCACCTTCATGAGGACCTTAAGAATGAATATCTGACCGTCAAAGATCCAGAAGTTCTTTGAAAAGATCTTAAGGACAGATTTGATCACCAAAGAATTGTGGTATTGCCCAAGCCCGCTATGACTAGCTACATTTAAGGCTCCAAGACTTTAAGTCTGTAACTGCATACAACTCAACAATGTTCAAAATCACTTCTAAGTTGAAATTGTGTAGAGAAAATGTTACGGATGCAGACATGCTAGAGAAAACATTCTCTATTTTTCATGCTAATATTGTTGTCCTGTAGACACAATATCGTGAAAAAGGATACAAGAAGTATTCAGAGCTTATATCCTCCCTTCTTGCAGTTGAGTAGAACAACGAGTTGTTGATGCAAAACCATGACTCACGTCCAACTGGGTCTACTCCATTCTCTGAAGCGAATGTGACATCTTACAATGACAAAGGAAATTGCCACCATCAACATGGTCATGGACATGGTCGTGGACGTGGACGAGGACGAAGTCGAAGTGTTTCTTTCAAGAACACAAAATCTCACCACAGGTGAGAAAAGAAGGATGATAACAAACATGAGAAAATAAATGGCTGTGTAGCCAACGCATGTTATCCCTATGGAGGAAAAGGTCATTGGCCTAGTAAAGGTCATTGGCCTAGTACTGTAACCGAAACAAAAGGGAAAGAACACGGAAACAAATCTTGTGTACGAAGATGTTTGATACGTTGTGTTTTTGACGTCTTTTATCCCATATTTTAGTATGGTTTTCTAGTTCGTATTGTCCCCTTAGCGTCTTTTAGTGTCTTTTTTGGTCGAGTCTTGAGTTTTTTACAGATAACGGGACAATTACGGGACAACGCTAGCATGAACGAGAAGAGACCGATAGATTCATACCAGGATCGATCAATCAAAGCCCACAGATAAAAGAAGAGAGACCGATCGATCGACCAGGATCGATCGATCAAAACCGCCAGATGAAGGAAGAAGGAAGGGACTGACCGATCCACGAGTAGACCGATCAATCGGATCTGTCGGATGTGCACCAAAGGAAGAGATCGGCCAATCCTAAGGTGGATCGATCGATCCGATCGTGCAACAAATTAGACTTATCCTATTTTGTAATTTATTTTTGCAAAAATGTTTAAATACCCAAAAACCTAATTTTATTTCTTACGTTTCCTTTTAGGCTTCTTTTGATTTTTTGGAGAAATTTTTCACCTTGTAAAACTACTCCCTGGGATCTGAAATTCATTCTTGCGACAATTTGGAGAAGATTTCTAAACCATATTTTTTAATCTATTGCAATTCTATTATGTCTTCTTCTCTAATTTTTGTTATTTCTTTTGTTATGTCTAAGTAATCTCTTAATTGGGTTCTAGGGTTCTAAGTAGGGGATTCAATGGTTTGATGATTTGATTGATTCTATGAAACTCTAACTCTTTGATTCTTTAATTCACATGTCTTTAATGCTAGAATAGGATTGATCACCCTGTTTTAGATCCTAGGTTTATCTATGCATGAAAGTGTTGATAGGTTGCCTGAATTAATGTGAATTAAGCAATATGCTCTTAGCCAACGGTAGTTGATAATGCAATTTTGAACTTGATTGATAATGCTCTTAGCCAACGGTAGTTGATGTTAGGAAGTATTTTGAACCTAGTGAACTTGATTGATAATGCAATTTTGACTAGGAGATCTCAAACGACAGTTTGTAAAATTGATTAGTCAAGTTTAGGGATTAATGTCTTGAAAGAGAATTAGTCTAATTAAGTGTTCATGTTCGAGAGTAGTTTTATCTATTGAGTTTCTTGATTCATTCATCATGTTGATCATTATTTCTCTGAAATACCCTATAGTCCAATGTCTTTAATTTATTAGTTTACATCGTTTATTTTCTGTATTTTTATTTACAATCCTAAAAATCAAAACACATCTTCTACGCTTTAGCTATTTACGAATCTCGCAAGTCTATAGAGTACCATTGGTCCTTGTGGATCGACCCCGAACATACTACTGCGTACTTCACCGTGCCCTTACGGTTCAAGTATTTCGGGTTAATTACTCGAGCAATCAATGTTGAAGGTGACACGACTCATATGGAAGTGGATGATTTTTTCACCCCGAAGGGAAACATTGATTCTCAAATTTAGTTATTGTTTTCTAGCATTCATATTATTTAGGTTTTGCTTTGATATTATTTTGGTGCTATTTTAGTTTTATCCTTTTATTTGTTTCAATAGAACATGGTTGAATTTGGATTATTTTATTAGATTATTTTATTGAATTATTTTATTAGATTATTAAGTTATTCTTATATTTTATTTATTTGAAGATTATGAAACCTCCTCAAATTCAGATTACAATGAATGGTGAAGATTTATGCTAAGTCGATCGTGCAACTACTCACATCATACTGAAAAACAAGAGATTTTTCTCTCATTTGAGGATGAAAGAAACTAGTGTAAGTACTATATCTGGTAGTACAAACATGATTGAAGGCTCCGTAAGAGCATACATAATATTGCCGATGGGAACAAAATTTGAAATCATTGATGCATTATACTCTCCTAAGTCTGAGAGAAATTTATTGAGGTTTAAAGATATTCACCGAAATGGATATCATGTTGAGACAATAAGTGAAAGAGATGATGAATACCTCCAAATCACGAGTATTATCCAAAATATAATAGAGAAACTACTTGCATTCTCTACTGGATTATACTACGCGAAGATTAGTATAATAGAGACAGATGTTATAAAAAACCCAAAGTTTAATGAAATCTCATTGTATGGCATGACATGTTAGGCCATCCCGGTTCAATAATAATGCAAAAAATAGTAAGAAATTTATGTGGACATCCATTAAAGAACTTGAAGATTCCTCCTCATGATTTCTCATGTGTTGCTTGCTCACAAGACAAGCTGATCATATGGCTTTCACTAGCCAAAGTAAATTTGGAATCAATAAATTTTCTGGAACGGATACAAAGAGATATTTGTGGACCAATTCACCCACCATGTGGAACCTTTAGATATTTTATTGTTTTAATCGATGCATCGACTAGATGGTCACATGTATCCTTGTTATCGACTCGTAACATGGCGTTTGCAAGACTACTTGCTCAATTGATTAGATTACGAGCACATTTTCCAGATTTTTCTCTAAAGACAATTCGTCTTGATAATGCTGGTGAATTCACATCTCAAGCTTTTAATGATTATTGCATGTCTGTTGAGATAAGTGTTGAACATCCCGTAGCACATGTTCATACACAAAATGGTTTGGCCGAATCATTGATCAAACGTCTCCAGTTGATTGCTAGACCATTACTTATGAAATCTGAATTCCCAACTTCTACTTGGGAACATGCTATATTACATGCAACATCATTAATTCGTATTAAATCTACGAGTAACATTGAGTTCTCCTCACTATAATTAGTTTTTGGTCAGGAATCAAATATTGCCCATCAGAATTTTTTTGGATGTGATGTATATGTTCTAGTTGCTTCACCACAACACTCTAAGATGAATTACCTCAAAGGAGGTTAGGGATATATTTTGGATATGAATCACCCTCGATAATTAAATATCTAGACCTATTTATAAGAGACATATTTAAGACTCGATTTGCAGATTGTCATTTCATTGAGTATGTTTTTCCAACATTAGAGAGAGAAAATAAACTAGGACTCGGCACATATACTAGATACTTGTCCCGTACTCGTTATTTGTCCCATACCCACCTTAAAAAAACAAGTACTTGTCATTGACAAGCCAAGTAACAAGTAACAAAATTTTAAATTTTATTACTTGCAAGTACGGGTCAAATATCAAGTCTTAAAAATAAATCTATGACCCGCCTTGTATCTACCCGTTACTTGCTTTGATACGAAGTTTTGTTTTTGTTTTTAAATGATTGAGACTTGATATTTTTTGCCCGATAATATCATTGAGGCTTGATAATTTTTTGGCCACATAAGAAAATATTTTATATTAAATATGAGCTTAAATTTTAATAACAAACAATTGACGGGCCTACAGCCCAACTACCATGTTGACAAAAAAGCCCAACTACCAGTTTTTTATACATCCCACATCGGTTAAAAGTTGTAAAGGAGAAAGAGGTTTCTTGCTATAAATAGGTGAATTAATCAAAGATTTGATTAGGGTTCCAAATTATTTGGCCTACTCGCTAGGGGTTCTTGTCTTTTAAACAAGATTCGGGGCGGGTCAAGTAACCCGCAAGTGAGTAAAATTTTGGGGCACTTGAAATATCTAAGTACTTGAATTTGGTGGGTCAAGTACAAGTACAAGTATAAAATACTTGAAAATAGCGGGTCAAGTATCAAATTTTGCGAAAACATTGAGTACTTGACCTGTGCCTACCTCTAAAATAGACGGCTGGTAGATATTAGTTGGAAGGAATCATCATTAGCTTATAAAGTTCAAAAGATAATACATTTGCAAAGCTTAGTTAATAAGTTGCCAGAATCATTTATTGACCTGAATAGAATGACTAAGTCACATATATCAGTGAGTCTAGAGCACGCATGAAGCATAGTAGACCTCTTGGTTCCAAAGATAAAAATCTTCGAAAAAGAAAAAGAGTAGAAATTAATAATGGCAAGACCGAGGAAGAAAAAGATTTTAAAGAATATCTGGAAGAGACATTAGACATGACGAATGATGAGATTCAGGTACCTGATGATGAAAATGAGAAAGATAATGAAGAGATCTCTACTAGTTATGTCATGTCTGAGATAAAATGGAACCGAAAACAAACGACGTTGATGATATTTTTGCATGCAATGGAGCAGTTGATGTTATGAATGAAGAAGAGGATCAAGAACCACGGTTTATTGAAGAGTGTACACAACGTGGCGATTGGTTAAAATGGAAAGAAGCCATAAAGGCAAAATTAAAATCTTTTAGAAAAAGAAAAGTATTTGAACCAGTAGTCTGTACACCTAAAAGTGTAAAAAAAGTGGGACATAAATGAGTCTTTGTGCGAAAAAAAATAAAAATGGTGAAATTGTGAGATACAAAGCACGTCTAGTAGCACACGGATTCTCACAAAGACTTGAAATTGACTATGAAGAGACATACTCTCATGTGGTGGATGCAACTACTTTAGATTTCTTATTAGTCTGGCAATAAGAGAAAAACTTGATTTACGCCTAATGGTTGTAGTCACAACCTACTTATATGGACCACTGGACAATGATATTTATATGACAGTTCCGAAAGGATTTAAACTGTTTGAAGCAGCAAATAATAGTTCTCGAGAACAATATTGCATAAAATTGAATCGATATCTTTATGGATTGAAATAATCGGGGAGAATGTGGTAGAACCGTCTCAGCGAGTATTTGATAAGAGAAGGCTAAAAGAATGACCCCATTAGTCCATGTATTTTTATAAAGAGATTTGGATCGGAATTTGTTATCATTGTTATGTATGTTGATGATTTAAACATTATGGGGACTCCTGCAGAGATTTCAGTGACAGTTGAATATTTAAAGAAATAATTTGAGGTGAAAAATCTTAGAAAGACAATTTTATCTAGGATTGCAGACTGAGCATCTGAAGAATGGAATTCTTGTGCACCAAACTACATACACTAAAAATGTGCTTAAGAGGTTCTCTATGGACAAAGCACATCCATTAAATGGTTGTAAGAGCACTTGATGTGGATAAAGATCCTTTCCGTCTTCGGAAGAGAATGAAGAAGTTATTGGTCCTGAAGTACCATACTTAAGTGCAATAAGAGCATTAATATACCTTGCTAGTCATACAAGACCTGATATATCATTTTCGGTAAATTTGTTAGCAAGATTTAGCTCATGCGCAACCCGAAGGCACTGGAGTGGAATCAAACATTTACTTCGTTTCCTTCAGGGTACACAAAATATGGGTTTATTCTTCTCTAACTTGTCCAAAGATGATTTGATTGGTTTTACAGATGCATGATATTGATCTGACCCCCATAATGCTCGATCACAGACATGTTCTGCGGTGGTACTGCTATTTATTGGCATTCTATGAAGCAGACCATTACAGCCACTTCTTATAACCATGCAGAGATTTTGGCTATCCATGAAGCTAGTCGCAAATGTGTATAGTTAAGATCGGTTATACACTATATACGAGAAGATTGTGGTATACGTACATGAAAAGAAGTTCCAACAGTCATGCACGAAGATAATGCAGCATGCATCGGACAACTCAAGGGAAGTTATATCAAGGGCGATAGGACAAATCATATTTCACCAAAATTCTTCTTCACCCATGAAATTTAGAAGAATGGCGAGGTACATGTCACACAAATTCGTTCAAGTGAAAATTTGGCAGACTTGTTTACCAAGGCGCTTCCGCCTGCTACTTTCAACAAGCTAGTTTCATCATATTGAACTGCGTTGTCTCACAGATCAAGGATGTTTTCATGAGGGGGAGTAAATGCGTGCTACGCTCTTTTTCCTTTAACCATGGTTTTTCCCACTAAGTTTTTCTGATAAGGTTTTTAATGAGACAACATTTCTCACATGCGCATTTAAGATTATGTTATCATAATGGTCAACAGAGTGAGTGTTATGAATATCATATCATACCCATTATATATCCAGTAGAATGTTCTAGGTTATTTTGTTCTTAAGTTAAACCCTAATTGTATTCCTCTATATATATTCTCTTATTCTCGTGAATTATACATCCTTTCAAATCCAAAAGATGCTATTTACACGTATGATTTCAAGGCCACTGGTAATATCTTAATTGTTACCGGAGATAAAGATTTCGCTAGTACCATACGAGGACTAAAGGAGAGAGGCTTTTTTTATGATGATAGCTCATCTGAGTGTCCATAACAGTTAAGACTAGATGAGTCTTCAACGCGCATGTGGATTTGGGAAGAATTAATTAAAGGAAGAGGACCCAGACCCAGACCCAACCAGAGATGTGACGACATCAAAAAATATCATGTGTCTTAGGTTTCGGACATTGTAAGTCGATGGCATAAGTTGAGATGATTGACACAAGCCAACCCTTTAGTGAGACTAAAAGAGAAGATGGGTGTATGGAGACACAACTTGAGAATTTCTTCAATGAAGAAGCACTAATGGATTGTGAATTTGTGTTATTTTTTAGCGAGATATTAAGTGCTCTTATTGGAACCGCGGTTTGATCATTCTAAGAAATGACCTCTGCCCTATCAAATGTCCATAAAATATATAGAACCTGAGAGAGCGCTTGGATGGTGTTAGTACAATTATATCATACTTACGATGGACTCAAATCAAAACTTATGTTGGATCAACCACAACTACCGCAAAATGTTGTTTGCAAAACAAAAGATCTTGCTATCTCTCACTTCAAATTCACCCCAAATTAAGGTGTGATCATGCTAGCTCAAAACAAGGGATATTACTTCTGCCATATCTAAAGAGATCGTAATAGCTAGCAAAGCTGATGCTTCAGAATTAAGTTCTCGCTTTATTGCTTAATCAATCATAATATCCTGGAATCCCTTGTTTCAACGACTTTTTTATATCTTGAACATGTCGTTATCTTACTGACAAGCCTTTGACTTAACAAAAAAACAAAAAACTAAAGTTTTGTATAGAGTTTATCGACATGTATGTTTAAAGATACTAGAAGTGTGAAATATCGTGTAGCAAAAACAAATTAAAAGTTGTGGATTTTTTGAGTAGAATCTTACTTTTACTCTTACACCGAAGATATTCTTTGTGGTATATAATTGTGGTTTTTCATATCGAAATTTTAACAATAAATCATTTATTGAAATCTCAGTGGAAAATCTGAATTCTGACATACAAAATAATTAGTTTTTCACCACATATTTTAAATCATGGAACTATTTCAGTAATCATGATTTGCTGCAAGCCTACAAAAGCCCACTAACCTACGTTTCTTCACAATCCAAATTCTAAATATTAACTTTGCAAAATTAATTATTTTTTTATTTTTTTATTGGTACAATAGTTTTTAATTATATAAAAATAATGTTTTAAATTAAAAAATAACAAATTAAATGATTCTTGAATCTATGTGTCAAACCCTTAAACATCAAATAAATTGAAATAGAGGGAGTACAATTTTATATAATTAATTTGATATGAGAATAAATCAATTTTATATCACACGGCTAATTGGGCAATGTGATTTAGATACTCATTTTGTAATCATAATTAATTTATCCTACTTGTTTATACTTATTGTATAAATGTAATTTTTAATTTTGCAATAAAACATATCTTAATTATTAAAAACTATAAAGTATTGTATGAGGCTTTGGATTTACCGGGTTGGCTTCAGCTGTATATACTTACGGATAAACCGATAAATTCCATTTCCGATCAATAATTTTTTTTTAATTTCAGATTAGAAAAAGAGTGAATTCATAGAATATCAATCTACTTATTTTATTTGGGGGATAAAAGAGAGAGAAAGTGGACTTTGGGGGTGAGATTATTTTTTCAGACGAAACTGCCCTCAGTAAAATGGACGGGAAGACTCGAGTTCCAATTTCCGTAGGGGACACAATCGACTGTAGCGCGTCAGAACTGAGTCCAACAGAGTCGCCGCTTTCGCATCTTATTAATACTCGTCATCATCGTTTCTGCAATATAAATATATAACGAGATATATGAGAGTACACATAAATACATCAATGCTATTCCACGGATAGTGGAGCCCACTTTAGCCTTCGATAAACGCAAATCCTTCTGCCTAATGCACACAGTATACTGGCGCAACTTAGAACAATTAATGCAAAAGCCATCATTATGAACGAATACATCATTTCGTATCCAGGTATAATGGCGCAAAGCGGATTTAACACAACTTGGCTATATATCTCTCGTTCTACCACCATTAGCAACCCTGTAAACAAAAATATAACGACTTCCATCACCAAACCGACATTAATACGTTTGATACTCTTTAATGCAAGATGGTTATACTGAAAGAGCTAATGACAAGGGTGGTTTCCGTAGAGATGGGACATTGGGAACGTGACGGCGTAGGGGTGTGAGACTTCCAAGCCGGCCGCCATGAAAGACCAAGAAAGATGAGGCTGCGGGAGGGTAATGGAGTAGAAACTATAAAGGCTCTTCTAAAAGAAGAATACAACATCGCCGAGGTCACCTCCAGACTGAAACTGAGTTTCCGGTGGCCATCCTGGATGCTCAAAGGAGACGCCCTCACTACGAGGCCGCATACAATCAAATCAGACAGCGATATGGATCTCTTCCGTACCATGAAAGTAGACGAGCCCGAGATAACACTTTATGTCACTCAGAGGACTTGTCCTGAGGCTGGAGTATTACCTAAACACATCCCCGAAGGTGAAACTACGAGTCCAAGGCAGGGATTATCAAAATAACTGGCGATAGTGTTGAGTTCATTGACCTAGCTTCTAGTGATTCCGACGAGAACAATAGCGGTCCAATGGTGCTTTACGAATCTAGCTACGATCAAGGTGAATCAAGCTCTAAAGACTCCTCCACCGAGAAATTATGACACGTTTTTTGGCTCTAACTACCCCATGGGAATGTTTAAGAGAGACGTAACCCCTGTTTTAGATGACCACATTGATGGAGGTATGTTTTGGTACGCAGATCTACACATATTTATGTCGGGTTATACGTAAATGTGTTGTGATATAGTTATATATGTGTATTACAACTGTTTATGACTAAATGTTTATTTCTTGATATAGTTACATATGTCGTGTTACGATAATATATGACCTGAGATTTTGAAATTCCCATATTGTTTTGAATCGTAGATCTAAAAATATCTATGTCGTGTTGTATTTACATGTGCCATGTTAATACTTTGTATGACCTGATAGTTTCATATTTAATTGATACTAAGAATTACATATACACAATACTGCATGACATACTGTGGTGGACAAGGCCATTGACGATGCATCGTATAATGGGGAAAAAATATTTGTCGGACGTGTTTATAAAAGCAAGGAGGACTTGAAATTCAAGATGGCCATCCACGCACTGGAAAGGAAGTTCAGTTTTCGGCACACAAGATCAGACAGTAAAGTAGTTCTACTAAACTGTATAGAAGAGACTTGTCCTTGGAGGGTGTATGTGGTCAGACTTGAAGACAATGAAAACTATCAAGTACGTCGGGCTTGCCTAGACCACACGTGCAGCGTAGAAGCCCTTAGTAACTACCACAAACATGCTACAGAAAGGGTTATGAGTCAGTTCATACAAGGCAGTGGAGCAGTGACGGGTCCAACCCCAACAAATGTGCAAAGAATGTGTTTGAACGCACACATCGTCGCTATATCGTACTGAAAGGATTGGTAAGCCAGGTTAATGGCTGTTGAAGGAGGTATGAGATCAACAGCAGGAAACTACTCCTTGCTACCCGCATACATGCGGTGCTCAAGCTAGCAAACCCGGGGACATTGACAGATTTAGAAATAACACTCGACGAATTTGGAAACAATAGGTTTAAATACATGTTCTTCGCACTAGCTGCATCACTAAACGGATTGAAGTTTTTGAGAAAGGTGGTAATTATAGACGAAGCACATCTAAGAAGGCAGTACATAGGCTGCATAGTTACCGCGAGCGCACAAGATGGAAACTTCCAGATTTTTCCTCTCGCTTTCTAGATTGTTGACAGTGAGAACGATCATGCCTGGGAATGGTTTCTAACAAGGTTAAGGCAAATTCTACCAAATGGACCAGCCGTGACATTTGTCTCCGACATGCACTCATCCATATACTCGGCTCTGCGAAAGGTAATATCAAAACATTTGCATTTATAGCGTGTTGTATAACCATGTAACCTGTCATACATGTTTATATCAATACTGATATGTGGCCATGCTCTACACAAACCTTAGGTTTTCCCAAATGCAACACACGCAGCTTGCATAGTGCATATGCAGAGGAACATTGTCTCCATATTCAAGGTGAATACCTTATCATTTTTGGTGTCCAGAGCTACCCATGCATACCGTAAAAATTTTCATGGGGTTTTAACCATTTAATAAATGGTGAATAATACCTATTATTATAAAAACTAGGTAAAAATTAAATAAATTATTATATAACAATAGAAAGAAATAAAAATAATTTACTTTATTATTTATTAATTTTTCAAAATCAAGTTTGCGATTTTTCTTTCTAATAAATATTTCTTGCAGTATAAAAACTCATTTAACATTTAGTTGAGATTAAGCAAATCAATTTTGTCACCATTAGAAGTTATGATATGTAAACTATAAAAAATTAGGATAGCACATTCGATTTGTTTCGAATTTATTCGAGTTTTCAGGTTTTGATTTAAAAATAGAGGTCAAAATTAAAACAAAATTCAAACCTTGTTTAATATGGTTCAATTTTGGATAAGTTATAGTTAAATAATGATAAATTAAAGAAAATTCATATTTTTTAAGTATATCTTAATTTATCTATTTAATGTTGATAAATGTTTATTTTGTTTATTTTGTTTGATGAAAATATTTTGGTTTGGAATTTATATTATTTTTGCAGTGTTACAAAATTTGGTATGATTCACGTTAGTAAATTTGCGTGATAAAAATTAACATTGATTCATATTCGGTTTGGTATAAAATTTAATATAGCTCGTACTATTACAAAATTGATTTGATTTTATGATGATGATCGAAACAAGAAAACCATCATTAACATACATTCATATTTGGTAGAAAATTTAATATCGCTCGTATTACTACAAAATTGATCTTATTTACATTGATGAATTTTTGTATCACAGACTAATAAATATTTATTAATTAACATTTTCAATTAAATATATATATATATATATATATATATATAATTTAAAATATAATCAAATGTCATATAGAACATAACATAATTACTTAAATCCAAAACCGAATCAAACCTAAACTCGAACCAAAATTAATGTTGGATATAGTTTAAACAAATTGTCCAAACTAATAGATTTAAATAGTTTACATGATAAAAAAAAGTATGATAACAAAACTGATTTACTACATCTCAACTTGATATTGAATTAATTTTATATAATTTTTTACATCATGATTCATGATTAAAAAATTTAATTTGGAACGAAAAATTGTAAATTAAAATTTTAATTTAAAAAATGCTAAGCAATTTTCACTGCTGAGGTATCGGGGAGTTTTGACTAATGTACCTATTTCCCCCGTTTGCCGTAGCTGTCTCTCAGTGTTACAGTCCGGTTAAACACAAGCTTTCCTGGGCTAGAGTCCTTGTCAACCGCAAAATAACCTAGTACATCGCAATCCAACGCTGTCAGTGTTGATTTCAGGACTAGAAAAAATATGACTTCTTGTTCATTGAACACTAAAAACAAATATACCTAGCCTTTCAAACTGGAATGTGTCCCCGACCACAGCATCTTTAATGGTTGAAAGAGCATAGGCATTAGAAACTACCACTTTGGAGTTAGGGTTAATGTCAGTGAGCCATCCATCACTGAGTTCAGCTGGATTCTGTTATGGTTAAGAACATTAGTTTTCAGCTCACTTCTATTCAACCAGAAATTACAAATACAACAAAAGCAGAGTGAACAATTACCTCGGAATTAAAGAGTTTCTCAAATAACCGGACTTCAACCTTTACGGGATCTCTTCCCGGTGAAGATTCAGGGACCCAGTGTAGAACTCCCTGCAGACGAAGGACACAATTGATAAGTGCCATGCAATGCCAATATTTATGGAGATGGTCGGAGAAAGAACCTTCAGCTTTGTCTTATTCTCAGGATCATACTCCGCATGAATCTCACAAACGGTTTCATTGTCATCAGCAAAGACAACGTTGGTGCACTTGATTTGAAAAGCATATCTTCAAACAGCAGAAAACGAATTGAGTCTCAGATTAATCATATACTTAATGCCAAAGTGGTAAATGACACGTGTGTATATCATACCTAAGCCATACAGATTTACCGGGAGCAAGTCCATAGTAATCTTTTGAATCCTTCTTTCGGAAGTCAGACTGCTCAATGTATACAACTCTAGAGAACGGAACCTATATCCAAGGGAATTTTTTTTTATCAAAACAGGAAACGTATCCTCCGTGTGCACAAACAGTTAGTACTTTGTGAAACTTAGTTCACCTTGTAGGTTGCCGAGGGATCATCCTTCCGAGTATCAGCCCACCTTTTCGCATCAACCTCGATAACCTTGCCTGGTTCCACATTGGTAATGACCACCTTAAGAGGATTCAACACCACCATGGAGCGGGGAGCTGTTATATTCAACTCCTCTCTAATATGATGCTCAAGACGACTCACATGTATCATGCTACCATCACTTCAGCAAACAACAATAGATAGCAGACAGATTTAATGAAATTTTAAACATATTCCAAACCGTAAGAAGCCATTTCATTATTTCATATATATGTATAGCAAACCTTCTGGTAATTCCAAGTCCTCTTACAAATGCATTAATTGATGATGGAGTTACACCTCGTCTCCTCAAGCCAGCAAGTGTCAAAAGGCGGGGATCATCCCAACCATCAACATACTTGTTTGTCACAATGTAGTTCAGCTGCAGCAAAAGAAAACAAATGATCCAACCAGCATGATTCGGTGCAGAGAATGCTTAAAAAGGTTTTTTTAACTGACATAGTATATAGTTCACCAACCTTACGCTTGGACATTACAGTGTTTGTGATATTCAGCCGTGAATATTCCCACACGTACGGCATGTAGAGACCCAGGGAATGTAATAACCAGTAGTATGAAGCACGCCGGGTATCAAATTCAAGAGTACAGAGCTACATAAAAGAAAATGTCAGAAACCACCAAAGCAGATTTTCAGATATTGAATGTGAATAACAGGTCCCAGAATGCAGGATTCAAAAAACTCATGCATTATATTCAACACCAAAACGAGTTAGAAAGGGACAAACCGAATGCGTTATATTCTCAAGAGAATCAACAATGCAGTGAGCATAATCATAGGTAGGATAAATACACCACTTGTCACCAGCATGAGGATGAGGTGAGAACTGCAAAGCATATAAAACATGTCAGTCAGGTAAAGAGATTAAAGATCCTATAGGTAACCAGAGATAAATTTAGTTTCACTTGCCTTTATACGGTAGGCAATAAGGTCATACATATTATAATTATCATTTTGCATGTCTTGTTTCATTCTAAGTGTTGCGTGACCTTCCTTAATCACTCCTCGTCTCATTTCGTCAAAAAGCTTTAGAGATTCTTCCATGGGCCTTTCTCTCCAGGGGCTGTTTATTTTCTTCTCTCTGTACTCTTTTATCTCCTCGGCATTCTGGAAGTAGATGAAAAATTCTTCGATAGAATAAGTCTTAGAACAAAAGCATACAAATCAATTGGATAAACAAAAAGGTATACATATATGAGTAATGTTTAAATCAATCCAACCTGATGATCAACATAGGCGTGACCTCTTCGAATCAACTCCACTGCCAAATCGTACAGTTCTTGGAAATAGTCACTAGTGTACGTAATCTAGAAGCAAACAACAATGGGAACTGTCACATGAATTTTCAATAGTAAAAGTAACCTATTCGTACAGCATAAAATAACAATACCTTGAAGGGTTCCCAACCCATCCATTTAACTATGTCTTCAATGTGATCAATGTACTCTTTCTTCTCAGCCTCAGGGTTTGTATCATCATACCTTGAAATCAGATTTTCACAGAAGTCAATAAGAAGAAGAAAAAAAAGCAAGAGATGTAACCTTAGATAGGTTCTTTAACCTTAGATAACAGCATCCCCCGCGGTCCTTTGCAAGACCAAAATCAACAAACATAGCCTGAAAATACAACCAGTAATTAAATGAACATGAAAAAAATAAGAGGGCCTGACTAAATTACGACATAGCAAGAGTATATTTTACCTTAGCATGTCCAATATGTAGATAGCCGTTTGGTTCAGGGGGAAAGCGAGTATAAACTTTACCTCCAGTCACCTTGAGATGTTTGTCAAGCAGTTCCTTGATATTTTTGCATCTGAGCACAGAGCCGTCACTGAAAGAGACTTCTGTGTGAACCTGAGAATGAAAACGAACAAGAACTTTCATGGTCACACAACATTTCTTCCCTAAGAAAGAAGTTCATATCATTTATATTGGCATCTTCCAAGCTATTTTTGTTTTCCAGCATATTAAAAGGCAATAAAATAGAGACCATATCACTCAATCAGCACAGAGATGAAAAATTAGCAAGGGGACTAAAGAAAAGAAACATAAACAAATGCGATGAGTTACCATAAAATTTTGGTCTGGCTGAGGGAATATAGAATATGGATTGAGCTCCTCTTCAGATGGATTTGGGACAGCTTCCCCAGCATGGTTATTCTTGTAAAGTAGCCACATCAAATGAAGTATTAAGGTGGAAGCATACACAGAAGAAGATACGTTGAAAATGAGAGGAAACCTGGGCTCACCTCTACTTTGGCAGGCTTATCTTTCTTCTCCTTTTTTTTGGTAGGCTTTTCATTGTCAGCAGCAGTTCTCGGGCCAAGCAATTCATACATTTTTTCATCTATGACTCTCTGTCACAAACACAGGGACCATATAAGAAAAGCTAGGACATCATATGTGGTTGGCAAAGAACATAGCGGATGAAGTCACCTTGACAGTCATGGGATCTGCCCATGGCAGAGATTTGCGGACATGTCCGATATATTCACCCACTATATGAAAAAAAGGAAACATGGTAAGCTGGTTGACCATAGGGGAGGAGAGCAAGATGATATGCCTGAAAGAGATAGAAAGGTAGAGAGAAACAGCTAACCATTAGTTCGGTAACGCAGCGTCAATACGGTATTCATATTCTCTTGAAGGATATGTTCAACTGTTTTCTCAATATCTTCTAGGGAAACCTCAACCCCTGCACCAAAAACCATAAATAGAAAAAATCAGGTTCAAGTCCATAGGAATACACATAAAATTTGAGTTTAAAGTAGAATCATAAAAGTCCCTACCAACACCACAGGCTTCCTCAAATAAATTTAGGTTCAAGTCCTTTGGATCAATATTGCTCAGAAACGAGTATGCAGTATCCAACTGGGCTGGAGTTTTAATTTGCAGATGGCATGGTAAACAGAGTTAGCCAGAGTCTCAACCAAAGAAAGAGCAGTTGTGGCAGCCAACATTAGCTCATCAACCTTAGAAGAGACAATGTAGTTGAGCAATGTATGATGATGCACAAGAGCCTTTCTATTGTACTTAGTTTCTTTTTTTATTGCAAGGAAATAATCAGAATTATATTATTGTGCAAAGTTAGAAAAACAGTAGAACTGAGGTTTAGATTAATCAGACCGTGTACAACAGATATCCAACAGTTCGGTCGCAGCCATCAGCGACACCAGCCTGTACATAATTTTAGGTAATCCAATTGAGGAGACATAGAATCAATGTAAGTGGGGGGAAAAGAATTGAAACTGGAAGCGAAAAAAACGGAGCCTTTCGATAACTAATTGCGATTTGAATAGATAGAAGAGAGAAGAAGGAGACCTGGTGGATGACGGCAATGAGATCGGAGGTGATCTTGCTGTTGTTTTCGACGGTGTCCTTAACAGTTCGTTCGTCCAAACTAATTTTGCGGAAGAGCTCGACAGGGTTGTCGTCCATGTATGCCGGCGAGAGAGAGAGAGAGTTTAGGGTTTGATGTTTACTGAATGAAATAAACTGATTTCTCCTGCCTCCACGACTCTGTTTTACATGGAGGCTAGCCCAAAGTCACGCCCCGCGTCATATAAGATAGGCTTTCACGTGTAATAATTTGATAACAAATGTTATGTCCCAAAATCTGTATTCTCAGATTCGAGCAATCTCCTGGCGACTTTTTCACCCATTTCCATGGATCTTTCAAGCACTCAGCAGAGCTCCTAACATGATATGATCTAGTTACCCAGGCCCGGCTCATAAACAAAGGGGCCCATAAAAAAAAAATTTGTATGGCTGTAGATTTTTTTTCCCTAGAGGTTGTGTCATGTGCGTCTCCCTCTTACGATCACAAGACAAATAAAACCTTTCAACTTTCACACGACTACAATCACAATCAATATTATCAATTAATCTTCTTCACCGAGTCATCGTCCCTTTTATCGTGATTCATGAATCCTAATACTCTTGCTTTCGCCAGCCGCCGCAGTGATCGTTTGTCTCAGTTTGCACTCAATCGTGAGTCTACCTGTGAATCTTCAATCATAGAAATTCAATGGCATAGATGATAGATCACCTGTTTTTATAATTGTATTGTTCTGTTTTATAACTTATTGTTTATGTTCACTCTTTGCTCTTGTCTTTTGATTTTTGATTTGAAAAACTTATCTTCTATAACATGAACATATATTTAAAATAGTAAGAAACTTAAAACAGATATAGGAAAAATGACCATTTAATTCCTCAAGTATTTGCAATTAGCAAATTTATTCCCCAACTATGACTAGCATAAATTAAACTTCAATTTTGCGTTGATTTCGTCAATTAAGCCTAATATATTGTCAACATTTGATTAAATTAACAGACGTTAACTGTGTCGATTAAAACACAAATCAAAAATGCTCATTTAATTATAGAAATATTTGTAATCGACGATTTTATTCTCCAACTATAACTCGCACACATTATTCCTCAATTTGTTGTTGACTTATTAATTTTAGACGAAAAATTAGTCAACATTTGTTGAATTAATAGATCTGTCAAGTGGTCGATCAAAAACAAATCAAACCCACAAAATCTCTATTTTTTCCAAATTCAAACCATAAAACCCTAGAAAAAAATAAAAAAAAGAATTCTAGAAAGATTTAATAATTAGATTAAAAAGTATACAAAAAGTAACATTAATCGTTCTAAATAAAAACCGAAGATAGTGAGAATTAAAACTCATTTACAATTATATAATACAAGCATAATTCGATTACAAAAAAAAATGTTGATTCAAAGACACAGAGCATTCTCGTGATTGACCTGCGATAGTCGTAATCCAGCGGTGGCGAAGGACCTGTTTTCGTTCATTTAAGACCAAAAATTAGAAAGGAAATTTAGGGTTCATCTTGTCCATCGATTGTATTCATCTTACCCATCAATTAATACATAATGAATTTAGAAAAAAAATTCATCTTGTCCATTGATTGTATTCGATTCTGGGTGGGATTCAAGTTGTGGCATGAGATCTTCAGAAAATGTTGTTGGTCAATAATATGTTCGCTATTAGATATTATATTCATCACACTAATCCTCCAAGTGTCTTCATCTTGTCTCATCTTGTGTGATGAGTGATTACTCATCTTCTTCATAGCTTAGTCATTAATACATGTGTCATCACATGATGAGTTTTAGTTTAGTATAAATATGTGTGTATGTGTGTGTGACATTTTGATAACATAATCAATAAGAAATAAAAAGATCATCACTCTCTCTCTCTGCTTTGTTACTTTCTCTCTCTCTCTCTCTAAAATTCAAACACATATGCAAATACCTATATAAACTAGGTAGTTGCCCACGCGCTGCGTGGGTTATATGTTTAATTAAATTTGATCGTTACTTTATTAAAAAGAATGTTTTTGTTATTGATAAGACTTTCCTACTGTGTTTATCTTTAGAAATAATAATCACAACTAAACGTGTAATTAATAGAAATTATTGTTCTTATATATGTTTATTTTAAAAATGAGAATATGAAAAGGTAAAATAGAGAAATAGTTAAAATGAAGGTTAAAAAAGGATGACACGTGTCAGCTTGTGGTTAAACGAACTTTACTTTATTATATAAGATGTTCACTTGATATTCTCCATCATAAAAAACATATACAAAGACACGTGTCATCCTTCATTTTAATTATTTCTCTATTTTAATTTTTGATATTCTCATTCCTAAAAAAAACATATATAAAAAACACATTTACAAAGATAATAATGTCTCTTGATTCAAATTTTAAATCGTTTTTCTTTTCACGTTGATTTTCTCTTCTATATAAGTAATGTAGTACGAGCATATAACCCCTAACAAATGTAAAACAATTATTACAATGTGTAATTAACACAAATTATTGTTCTTATATATGTTTTTTTTAGAAATGAGAATATGAAAAGGTAATCGCTTATATAGAAGAGGAAATCAACTTGAAAAGAAGAACAATTTGAAAATTTTCTAATTAATTAATTAGTTATTGTAAATTGTATTAATGAGTTAAGTTATGGTCAATTAAGAGAAATTATTATCTTTATATATGTCTTTTTGTTATATATGTTTTTTTTAAGAATGAGAATATCAAAAAGTAAAATAGAGAAATAATTAAAATAAAAGATGACAAATTATAATAATTGATTTCTTTTGTATATTTATTTTGTTAAATTATTGTCAAATTGTAATAATTAATTTTAAATGTGTAATTAATAGAAATTATTGTTCTTATATATGTTTATTTTAGAAATGAGAATATGAAAAGGTAAAATAGAGAAATAGTTAAAATGAAAGTTAAAAGAAGGATGACACGTGTCACATTGTGGTTAAACGAACCTTACTTTATTATATAAGATATATATAAACACACACACACACATATATATATTGATTTCACAACACGTTATATGAAACGACTGCACCCGGTTTTTTTTTTTAAACAGATAATATTATTCTCCTTAAAAATAATATTAATGTCAAGCATCAAACCAAACAAGAATCTTCCCGCAATTACCAATCAATTAAACTGATACTTAAACCACAAATCACTTTTAACAATTCTAAACCAACGGAAAGCAACACAACACATAACAACCCGAGACTTAGATCATCCTCCTCTCCTCGCCATGATTCCACGATCACAATTTATCTTTACCTGCATCATACACACAAAGAGATGCGTAAGTATTACCAAAAATACTTAGTGAGGCTGTCCTTCCATCTACGAGCTATACACACAAGCAATTAAGATCACAATCAACGAATAAACATCAAACCACAACCAGACCAATGAGCACCAAGACACTGAAATAATCACCACATGAATTCGTTTATGGGCCCAACACAATTCCAACCTAAACATCACAACAAGACCAACATACAATTTCAATCGCTTATATAAGCTCATGGTCACGCACTCACCTCGATTCACAGGAGATTTTTGGAACAAGGAAAACACTACACCCTCAGCAAAGACTTCACACACACAACCTCACAACAGCTAACCCACCCTACAGCCAACCACAACAACAAAAACCACAAGTTAGCAAAACTGGGCAAAAACTGACAGGAATCCAGAACGCTCGACGTGAAAGATAGAGTCACAACTCACAATCTAACCGTCCACTTTCAAATCCCACATTGAAAGTAAGCCCTAGATGTCCGGAATCTGCTCACAAAATTTCGTGATGATCCAACCATAGACGAATCGGCGATCACACTTTGAATCACCACTGGTCAAGACTGCGTCTGAAACAGAACACCTCCACGAAAACAAGCATAACTCTTAGACCAGTGACTCAAATCCAATTCCACAAAAAGGCACATCTAGTTCTAGGGCTTAACTACAACTCCATCAAAAATTATTACCTTTGGAGACGATTTGCTAGGTCGAATCTCCTTTTCCCCCAGACTCTGTCTGCTGTCTCTGGATTTCTCCTTCAAAGTTTTGCCCTTTCTCCTCACACAAGGTATAAACTCCTCTCACTCTCTTTCTTTCTCACTCAGCAGCACGAAAAAGACACAAGGAGAAGAGAAAATCGAGTTTATATAGAGGTGATTAGGGTGTTTTTCTGGTTTAAACCCATTAACCCAGAGATTTTTAAACTGAAACCGGCAATTTTTGGTGAAAACCGAGAATCGGATCGATCCAGCCTCCTGTTCCCGAAACATACACAATTAACCGTTTTCCCAGGACACATGCATTACATTATATAACCTTGCTACCCGGTTGTCACTCTTTCCGATCGTCATACCGTTATTCCGTCATCAAATATCACACTGTTATTCCGCCCGTATAAAAGGTACGACTTAATTTATGTTGAGTTCATGCCAAATTATAACAGTCATATATGCTCGTTAAATTCATATTAAAATATACGGAGTGAGAGGTTATGCCTCTTCCTTAATCGAAAACATGAATATGTTAGTTATAATAAATAATATTTAAGTTTTCATAAAAGTAAAAAGAAAAATATAAAGATAACTTTTGAACCAAGTTTTATAATTTTGTAACTTAACATTTAGTTTGATTATTTATATAGAATTTGTCAAATTTGGCAAAGCTCGATATCATTACCCTTGATATATCTGGAAAAAATTATATGACATGGGCATCAGATGCTAAGATGCATTTGAGATCGAATGGGCTTCTCAACACCATCGATCAGGCGAAAACGACATCAGATGAAAATAAAGCTAAGGCTATGGTATTTTTACGCCACCATCTCCACGATAATTTAAAGAATGAATACATCACGAAAGAAGATCTTGCGGATCTTTGGCAGTCACTCGAAGATAGGTTGGATCACCATAAAATAAACATGAGTGGCTGAATCTGCGGTTCCTGGACTATAAAAGTGTTAGTGAATATAATTCCGCTATGTTCTGAATTACTTCCAGGATGATATTATGTGGTGAAAAGTGAGCGATTATGATATGATTGAAAAAACGCTCTCTCCTTTTCATCCTGGAAATGTAATCCTCCAAGAACAGTACCGGACCAAAGGGTACACTCGCTACTCGGAGTTGATGCAGGTCCTCCTTGTAGCAGAGTAGAATAATGAACTCGTGATGTTAAACCATCAAACTCGTCCTGCCGGATTAGATCTATTCCCGAAAGCGAATGTCGTAGCATCCAGCAACAATGATAATTATCAAGGACGTAGACATGGACGCGATAGAGGCCGCAGTCAAAGTCGTGGACGTGGACAAGAAAGAGGTTTCAACATTGGGAAAAACAAAAATTTCCAAGTAAATGAAAATGGTCGTACAATAAAGAAATGGATAGAGACTACTTGTTACAGATGCGGCAAGAAAGGACATTGGGAACGTACATGTCGTACGCCAAAAACATTTTATCGATATGTATCAAGAATCACAAAAGACCAAGGTTCATAATGTTGAAACTAACTTCATCGGTGATGAAGCCGAACCTTCCGTTAATGGCTTAAGTGATGATACACATCTGAATTTCGCAGATTTCCTTGATCCCGAAAATACCAGTGGAAAACAAAGCGACTGATGTCGATGAAGTCCAATGAGCTGCCAAAAAGACTAGAAAACTAAGAAATTAATGTTTTCCTTATATAATATGCTTTTGTATCAAATATTAACGACGATTTATAAATAGATTGTGTAATATGTTTGCTTTTATAATAATATGTTAAGATTGAGTTTTTGTTATAATATAAAGTAACTTGTATGACTTTGTTTCATTTTATTATAAATATGATGACACAAAAAATGTCACAAATCGAGATTCAGGATGGAGATATATGTCTAGCAGATAGTGCTACAACGCACACTATACTAAAAGATAAACGATATTTCTCCTGTCTCGAAATCAAAGACTCCGCTGGTAGCGTGAGTACCATATCCGATAATGCAAATATCATAAAAAGCTCCGAAAGAGCTAATATTTTTATGCCAAGGGGAACAAAGTTTGAAATAAATAATGCATTATATTCTCCCAAGTCTCAAAGAAACTTGTAAAGTTTTCGAGATATCCGCAGAAACGGTTATCACATAGACTATGAATAAGATTGGTATTGAATATCTTTGCATTACATCAAAGAGGAAACATATATTAGAAGAGTTATCGATGTTATCCTCTAGATTATACAACACAAAATAAACATGACTCAATCATACATTACAGTAAACGAGAAGTTTACTAATACATTCAAAGTCAGGCACAAAAGGCTAGGACATCAAGGATCAGTCATAATGAGAAGAATTGTGCAAAATTCAAATGGTCACCCGTTGAAAACCGAAAGGATTTTTCAATTAGGGAAGTTTCCATGTAATGCTTATTTTTAAGGGAAACTTATCACTCGACCATCACCAGCTAATTAAAGTTGGGAATGAATTTCCAGTATTTTTAGAAAGAATACATGGTGATATATATGGACCTATCCTTCCACCGTGCGGGCTATTTCGATATTTTATGGTATTAATTATCAAGCAGATGTATTAATTATCAAGCACATGGGACGCATCAAGCAGATGGTCCCATGTGTGTCTTTTGACCACAACAGATACGGCTTTCACAAGATTCATTGCCTAAATAATCAGGTTGAGAACACAGTTTCCTGATTATACCATAAAGAAAGTAAGGCTTGATAACACTGGAGAATTCACTTCAAAAGATTTTGATGATTATTATATGTTAATGGGGATCGATGTGGAGCATCCACTGCCCCATGTGCATACACAAAAAAGCATGGCTGAGAGTTTTATAAAAAAAAGTTGCAACTGATTGCAAGACCATTGATATTGAGAACAAAACTCCAGATTTATGTATGGGGACATGCTATATTGCATGTAGGCGCATTGGTCCAGATTAGGCCAAGTGCATATAATAAATATTCCACATTACAGTTGGCATATGGCCAAGGAGATTGGAGATATATGTCAGGTATTTTTCACTAAGTATAATAAGGTATCTAGAACCATACAACAATGATATGTTTACTAGCACGGTTTGTTGAATGCCATTTTAATGAAGATGAAATCCAAGCGTTAGGGGGAGGCTATCAAAAAATGTCAAAAGACGTTACATGGCTTACACCATCTTTGGTGCATCTTGATCCCCCTACGAATCAATGTGAACTCGAAGTTCAGAAACTTATACATTTACAAAGTATGGCAAATCAATTAACAGATGCATTCACAGATACAAAGAGGGTGACTAAGTCATATATACCTGCTGCAAATGCTCCATCTATAATTGAAATTCCAACAAAGCCAATTGATTGGAGCAATGCAAATGAACCTAGAGTTCAATTGAAAAGGAGGAGGCCGATGGGCTATAAAGATAAAAATCCCCGAAAGAAAAAGTAGTTGGGAGAACAAAATAAAAAGGTTCAAGAAGAACAAGATAAAGAGAAAATCCTCGAAGTCGAGCATGATACAGAAAGTATGAGATTTCCATTAATTACACCCAAGATAGAAATGTATGGGTTAAATACAAAATTAATGATGAGGATGAAACATCCTCTTTTTTGTATCCAAAAAAAATTGATAATAAAAATGATGATCCAAACCCAAAATCCGTATCTGAATGCCAGAAAAGGCCTGATTGGAAGAAATGACAAGGAGCCATGAGAAATGAATTACTCTTCCTAAATAAGAGAAATATTTTTGGACCTATTGTTATTACACCTGAATATGTAATACCAGTTGGAAGCAAATGAGTTTTTGTAAGAAAAAGAAATGAGAATAATGAGGTCACAAGATATAAAGCTCGACTTGTGGTACAAGAATTTTTTCAAAGACCGGCAATTGATTATGTTGAAACATATTCACCGGTTATGGATACAATCACATTCATGTACTTGATAAGTCTAACGACATCGAAAAATTTAGATATGTACCTTATGGATATTGTGACTGCATACCTATATGTAGACTTGCGACTTCGGGTAATTTGGTTTAATCGGGTCGGGTATTTTGATTTTCGGTTTTTTTTGTTTTTAATGTATTCTTAATGTAACCAAAATCATAAACGGTTCGGGTCGGTTCAGGTTTTGGGTAAGTTGGGTTTTAGGTTTAAAACCAAAATTAACCAAAATCAATTTTGTTGCTGAAAAAAATGGCCCAAAATTAATACAGAAAAAATTTGGCCCGCAAAAAGAACTAGCCCAAAAATCAATTGTAAAAAAGTAGAAAAGATTTGGCCCGTAAAAAAGAAGAGGCCCATTTCTTTTAAACCTAATTTTTGTTAGATCTTTCATCTTCTGCTTCCTCCAACGATGGCGACAACGCATCTCTCATCTTCACCGCTTCTATTCTCTCGTTTTTCACCGGTGGCTTTGCCATGTTGAGATCAAGCAAGGACGACTCCACTGCTTCTCAGAGAAGAATTAAAGAATCGAAGAAGAAGAAGAAGAAGAAGAAGAAAGAAGATTTCTAGTTTTTGTCAGATGTTGTGTAGGCTGAAATGAGACGAGCGAATATTAGATTTCTTAGGTTTTTGGTTTTAGATCAGATTTCGGTTATCCTCTGCCGAACCGAACTGAATGGTTAACAGAATCAAATAAATATATTGTCCGATCAGTTTACTTGATATAACCGATCCCGAACCGATTTGCCTAAACTTGGCTGGTTCGGTTCGGCAAAATCAGCTTGGTTTATATTCTCAGGCCTACCTATGTGGATCACTGGATAATGACATTTATATGAAACTTTCAGAAGGATTCAAAATCCCGGAAGGATCAAAAATCCCTAAAGGATCCAAGGACATTTGTTCGGTCAAATTACAACGATCACTATACGGATTAAAACAATTCGGACGCATGTGGCATAATCGCTTAAGCGAATATTTGTTAGGGATATATCAATAATGCAATATGCCTTTTTGTGTTCATTAAGAAATCTCAAAGTGGATTTGTGATCATAGATGTTTATGTTGACGACTTGAACATAATAAGAACTCAAAAGGAAATTGATGATGCAAGAACTCATATGAAAGAAGAGTTCGAAATGAGAGATCTTGGAAAGACAAAGTTTTGTCTCGGTGTTCAAATAGAGAATTTCCAAGATGGAATATTTGTGCATCAGTCACATTACACCAAAAGGGTGAAGAGAAGAAGAAAGAAGATTTCTGGTTTTTGTCAGATGTTGTGTAGGCTGTAATGAGACGAGAAAATATTTGGTTTCTTTAGGTTTTTGGTTTTAGATCAGATTTCGGTTATCCTCTGCCAAACCGAACCGAATGGTTAACCAAATCAAATAAATATATTTTCCAATCGGTTTACTTGATATAACCGTTCCCGAACCGATTTGCCTAAACCTTGGTTTGGTTCGGTTTGGCAAAATTGGTTCGGTTTATATTCTCAGGCCTACCTATATGGATCACTAGATAATGACATTTATATAAAAATTTCAGAAGGATTCAAAGTCCCGGAAGGATCAAAAATCCCTAAAGGATCAGACATTTGTTCGGTGAAATTACAGCGATCACTATACGGATTAAAACAATCCGGACGCACGTGGCATAATCGCTTAAGCGAATATTTGTTAGGGATATATCAATAATGCGATATGCCTTTCTGTGTTCATTAAGAAATCTCAAATTGGATTTGTGNAATATTTGTTAGGGATATATCAATAATGCGATATGCCTTTCTGTGTTCATTAAGAAATCTCAAATTGGATTTGTGATCATAGATGTTTATGTTGATTACTTGAACATAATAGGAACTCAAAAAGAAATTGATGATGCAAGAACTCATATGAAAGAAGAGTTCGAAATGAAAGACCTTGGAAAGACAATTTTGTCTCGGGGTTCAAATAGAGAATTTACAAGATGGAATATTTGTGCATCAGTCACATTACACCAAAAGGGTGAAGAGAAGAAGAAAGAAGATTTTTGGTTTTTGTGAGATGTTGTGTAGGCTGAAATGAGACAAGAGAATATTAAGTTTCTTTAAGTTTTTGGTTTTAGATCAGATTTCGGTTATCCTCTGCCGAACCGAATCGAAAGGTTAACCGAATCAAATATATATATTTTCAGATCGGTTTACTTGATATAACCGATCGCGAACCGATTTACCTAAACCTTGGTTCGGTTCGGCAAAATTGGTTTGGTTTATATTCCCAAGCCTACCTATATGTGTCACTAGATAATGACATTTATATGAAAATTTCAGAAGGATTCAAAATCCCGAAAATATCAAAAATCCCTAAAGGATCCAAGGACATTTTTTCGGTTAAATTACAGCGATCAATATACGGAGTAAAACAATATGGACGCATGTGGCATAATCGCTTAAGCGAATATTTGTTAGGGATATATCAATAATGCGATATGCCTTTCTGTGTTCATTAAGAAATCTCAATTTGGATTTGTGATCATTGTTGTTTATGTTGATGACTTGAACATAATAAGAACTCAAAAGGAAATTGATGATGCAAGAACTCATATGAAAGAAGATTTCAAAATGAAAGACCTTGGAAAGACAAAGTTTTGTCTCGGGGTTCAAATAGAGAATTTCCAAAATGGAATATTTATGCAGAAAGAGGATTTATGGTTTTTGTCAGATGTTGTGTAGGCTAAAATGAGACGAGAGAATATTAGGTTTCTTTAGGTTTTTGGTTTTAGATCAGTTTGGTTATCCTCTGTTGAACCCTTAAATGATTTGGTTTGACCAAGATTCGGTTTGACCTTATTTTTAGCTTCTTAAACTGCCAAGAACTGATCACGCCACCAATACCCAAGCAACCCATGCGTTATTTTTCCTGAATCTTAGTAAATCGCAAAATTTATTGATGGTTAATATTCAAAACAAGATTATAGAGTTAAATTCTTGAAATGAGAGAGGAGATCGACAAAAATGGAGCTTTTAGCTCAGTTTTAGAGCATTAAAATATTTTAATTCGGTTGTTTGAAGCATTTAGAGCTCTATTTTATTTTGTAAGGGTGGTTGCGAACTATTGAAGACAATGGTATTTTCGTTATTACGTAAGAATCTTTGGGTTATTATTTTCAATCACAACCACGTTATTTTTGTGAAAAAAGAAGGTGTGAAGAGTATTTTAAGGCATTTTTAAAGAAAAGGGAAAATGGGTCTAGTTTTGGAATTAGTTTCAAATAAGGGTATAGTTTAGCAAGAAACATTTAAATGATGACAAGTGTGATATGGATTTCTTGTTTAGAATTCATGGGTTCTTAAACAAGAACTCATGGGTTCTTAAACAAGAACTCATGGGTTCTTAAACAAGAACCCTTCTCACATGAGTTTCTAAACTTATTATTATTTTAATATGGATTCATATTATTATTTTAATATAAGAAAGTCCCATTAAAAATGGTCTAAAATCACTCCTTAATTTTCTCATAGCCAATATCCTTTTATTTGTTCTTGTTAGGCCCTTTTCTTTTTTAAAGCCTTCAATTTGTTACTTTTATATTCTTTTTAAATAAAGGTGGTGATTAGCATAAGGCTCTGATAGTTGTAAATACAGTTTATTTTTCACTAATGAGATTTTTATAACTTTTTTTTGTTTTATAATCCAATAAAACCATTTTTTTAAAAACAAAAACCCAAATTTTTATTTCTTACCCTAATAAAAACAAAAAATTGGTACAAATCTATATGCATTTTATTACATAATATTTTTGATTAATTAATTATAAACATTTTATTCTTGTTCTATGCAGATCCATTTTAATCACTTTTTAAGGGTATTTGTGATAAACACTTGTTTTTTTAGGGTTCGCAACCCAATTCGCACTTGTAATAACTATGAACCATCCCTGGTAAAATAACAACTACGAAATCTTGGTCCTATGTTTTAATTGTAACTTCCTCTATGATGTGATGATAATTATCCTGACATAAACACCTATGATGCAATAATTCTCATTGTCACCGATGTCCTTTCTGATTGGTATAACCGTTTCAATCTATCAGTGATAGGCAGATACCACATACGTTGGTATGGGACACGGCTCCTTCCGGTAGTTGGTTGATATCTTGGCTTCCCACAAAATCGACATTCCTGTAGCTTATCATCGTCTTTCCAGAAAATCATGCAATTGTCAATGCAAACATCAATAATTTCCGAAGGTAGCCCCAGACTAGCAACTAATTTCTGCATTTCATAGTAACTCCCTGCAGGCTCGTGAAACATCCGTGCTACCTCCAGATCCTTTGCCGCCAAATAGCTGAACATCTGATCGAACTTCGAGATCTTCTCAGACTGAGTCACGATCAGCTGGGCTTGCGACTCAATGATGCCCTGGAGGTAGGCGGCGGACTCCGCTTCTGCTGCTCCCGAGGAAGAAGAAGTGCACGAGTCGATCTGCGATTGCAGAGAACCGACTCCGTAAATTCTCCCTTTTTTACGGGGAGCGACCTGAAAATTAAGAATAAGTTTAATTAGTTGAAATTATTGTAAAAAATAAATATAAAACATTAATATTCATACCTCGGTAAAGATCTTGTTCTTCACGGTGGGAGTCAAAGGGGTAGAGGCGCTCTCATCGCCCTCCGAATGCTGAGTCAACTCCTGCATCTTCGAAGTAACGTCGTTGTAGATCTTCTCAGACTTCCCGTCGACAAAAGTCCCATCTGGTCGCCTCTTTGTCTCCTCGAGGACAGCTAGCAAATCCGGGATCGAATCTCCGCGATCATTTGCCTGATTTGTTTTTTTATAAATATCACAAAAAATTTAATTAATAATTAAAAGAAATGAAAAACTTACGATTTTCCGTCCGCTTGCCATGTAGGAAAGCTGTCCAGACCGATGCTTGGCATACCCGTCCCCATCAGGATCAGCGTACCGGGCCGCCCGACTGTTAGCGCTCTTGATCTCGCTCGCCGGATCCTGCCAATAAGCCACAAGGCCTGCCCAGACATCTGGATCAAACCACCTAGGCATCGGAAGGTCGCCTTCTTTCTTCCACTTCTTCTTCCACCGTCCCACCTGGTCGGCCATGCGTTCCTTCAGCTTCGCTTCAAACTCCTTTCGGACCTTGCTCGTAATACTGTACTCCCAATGATAGTGTTGCTACAAAAAAAAAAATTATCATGGAAAATTCAAACAATAAGTTATATAAATTATAAAATAATTAATTTTAAATATTAAAAAACTTACAGCAAAAGTCTGAAACCCAACGTCTTCTGACATGCTCCGGTGTTTGCCTCCAATTGGCATGAGGCTCTTTGAAATCTCTTTCAAAGATCGAGCGGACCGAAGCGCCACGCATCCGTCTTGATCAAACCTGAAATGTAAAATAATAAAAAACAAATAATATGACTTTATTTGTTTTAAAAAACTTAAAATTAAATTAATAAATTAAAAAAAAAAACCTTACCAATACGTATTATGAGGACGTCTTGGATCAAGGCGGGGAAGAAGGTCATGACCTGGAGACTCGAGGATCACCTTAACGACAAGATCATCATTGTCGTTATCATACTGTGCCACCGGTGGGGGATCTGAGAATGCGGGTGGAGGCGGTGAATAGTACTGACTCCCGGGGATGTCGTCATGTCGTCCCATCTGAGAAGTGAAACTCGTTCCGAGGAGTTTCTGGAATAGGCGTCCACTCCTCCGAGGCGTGCCACCCCTCGAGAGATAACGAGAGTACTCGTTATTAACTCCAAACATCTGAAAAACAAAATTTAAAAAATTAGTAAAATAATTAAAAGATATATATTAAAACTTATAAATTTTAAAAATCAATTACTAAATTAATTATAAAATTATAAAACCTAATTTAACAAATCTAAATCTAAAACTAACAAAACTAATTCTAAAAACAAAACTAACTATTAACAAAAACTAATTTAAATCTAACAAATTAATCTAAATCTAACACAACTAATCTAACAAACCTAAATCTAACAAAACTAATCTAACAAACCTAAATCTAACCAACCTAAAAATAACAAATCTAACAAATTTAAACAAACTAATCATCAAACCTAACAAATCTAACCAACCTAAAAATCTACAAAATTTAAAAAATCTAACAAAATTTAAAAAATCTAACAAAATTAAACAATCTAACAAATTTTACAAATTCAATAAATTTCTAAATTCTAACAAAATCTAATTCTAAAATTTTTATAATTTCTAAAAATTAATTATAAAATTTTATAACAAATAATTTCTAAATCTAACAAAACTAATCTAACAACCTAAATCTAACAAACCTAAATCTAACAATTCTAAATATAACAAAACTAATCTAACAAACCTAAATCTAACAAACCTAAATCTAACAAATATTAAAACTAAATTAATCTAACAATTTCACTAATTTTTAAACTAATCTAAACTAAAATCAAACTCAAAACTAATCTAATCTAACAAACTAATCTAACATAATCAAACCCCAAATATCAAACTAAACTAATCTAACAAAATCAAACTCAAAATTCTAACAAAATCAAACTAAAACTAAAAACTAAACCAAATCTAACAAAATCTAACAAAAATCAAACTCCTAACCTTGGTTTAGAGTAGAGATTGGTCGGCTGGAGAAGGATGGAGTAGAGATCGGCGACTGGAGAGGAGGAGAGAGGAACGCGGCGGCTCGTGGGCTGGAGAAATCGGAGATCGGCGGTGGAGATCGGAGAAGATGAAAGAAAATGAAAAGGAAGAAGATGATTCGCGACTTTATTCTGTTTTTTCACAGTCCATCGCAATTCCGTCGCAAATCCATCGCAAATTAGGTTTTGGATTACCAATTTGCGATGGATTTGCGAGGAAACTTTCGGTCCATCGCAATTCCATCGCAAATCAAAATAATTCAAACGATTTAAAAAAAATTGTATCGCGGTTAAACAATAAAATGATTAGAGCCGCAATTCCCTCGCAAATTTGCGACGGCATTGCGAGGAAAACTGTTTGCGAGGGAGTTGCGTCTATTTTTATTTTACTCGCAAGTCACTCGGCAAATTTGCGACGGAACTGCGTTGAACAAGACGTTTCCCTCGCAATTCCGTCGCAAATTTGGTAAAATGTGATTAAAAAATTTAACCATCTAGTTTAGAAATAAATTTGTTTTTGGATATGTTTGGATACGATGCAAATTCATTACTACTTGAGCTATTAGACTTCATAACTTTTATATTTAGTTACGGTTCTTGTTACCTAACTTTTGGATCTATATAGTTACAGTTTCTTATATCTTGGGAAGGTTTGTTGAGAGACGTGTTCCTTATCAACCTTGGATATGTTTAGATGTAAATCATTACTACTTGAGCTATTGGACTCTGTAACATTTGACGTTTTAAGTTACGGTTCTTGTTAGCATAACTTTTGTACTAGTTACGGTTCTTGTATCTTGGGGAAGTGTTGCTTATCAACCTTGAATATAGACTCGAAGCAAATGAGATATCTCCAAAATGAGCAATCAACCACAAAATGTATATTGGATCATACTTAATCATTGATAACCATCTTGTCGGGGCTAACATCTTGAATGAGTGTAAAATATTCATCGATTGCTGATTTTTCAAATTAATTCCAAGCAATTCCCTAGCAAATTGCGAGGACATTGCGTGGAATTAGACACTTTCCTCGCAATTATCTCGCAAATTTGTGAGGGCATTTCGTGGAATTTGATGTTTCCATCGCAATTCCCTCGCAAATTTGCGAGGGAGTTGCGACGATTTCAGATAGTTCATCGCAAATCCCTCGCAAATTTGGAAAAATTTGATTAAAAAAAAACTTTATTTAAAATTGAAATTGCTTAAAAACATTTAAAAATATTCAGAATCCTTTTCAGATTCATTGGAGTGTTCACTATGATCAGTGTCTTCTTCATCATCAGTCTCCTCGAACTCGTCAGATTCTTCATCTTCCTTCGTCTCATCAACTATTATGTCTTCCTCTTCTCTGGTTTCTGGATCAATATGTAAGATATTCTCGGTTGATTCGATTGCTACAAAGACTTCTGGTGATCTTTCATGTTGCATAACCACATCGTCAACTTCCCCGACTATACGACCTCTCGGATTCACTTTTATCACTGATAACCACGTCTCCCGCATTTGCCTTTTCCGAGGGTAAGGAATATAACACACTTGTTCTGCTTGACATGCTAGGATAAAAGGTTCGAAGTTAGAAAATTTTTTGTTTGCATTGACATCGGTTACCCCTAATGTGTTTGTGCGGTTCAATTTTAGATTTTCGTTTGTATAATAAATTTTAGTTTCTTTTAATTTTAATGTTTCAACAATTTAATTTTATTTATAAAATTTTAATTTTGAAAAAAAAATTTATTTATAATTAATAAATTTATAATTATTAATTATAATAAATAATTAAAAATTTTATTTATTATATAAATCAGATGCCGCCGCAATTCCCTCGAAATTTGCGACGGATTTGCGAGGGAGATAAGAACGGTAGCCTCGCAAATCCGTCGCAAATTGCGAGGGAATTGCGACCCCATTTACGAACTGTTCCACGCAATTCCGTCGCAATGTTTCTTCGCAACTCCGAAGCAATTATTGCGACGTGTTTGCGGGTACTATTGGTAACGTATTTTGCGATTAATTTGCGATGAACGGTTTTGCGATGAACTCGTCGTTCACGCACTTCCGTCGCAAATTTGCGACGATATTGCGGGGTATTATTTGCGACGAGATTGCGACTACGTTGTTTTCTCGCAAATTTGCGAGGGATTTGCGACGGATATTGATTTGCGAAACGGGATTTGCGACGGAATGGTGCGTCTCGCAAATCCATCGCGAAAGGCCATATGCGACGGAATTGCGACGCCACTGTCCATCGCAAATTGCCTGTTTTCTTGTAGTGACAAGACTCATCATACCACTGTGGCCAGACATGTTGGATACAGGGGGTCCCTGCTTGTTACGAATGGGTTTGCAGGTACAAAATCTTGGAAGTGCGGGAATACTTGACGAACAACATAAGGTAGCATCTGTGCCAGCGGTTCGAGCTCTTTGCAAAGCCTGATTTCACGAAAAACCCTTTGATTGCAATCGAAAACATAAAGAACTCTGTTTCTAATAGCAGCGCATATGCCTACCCGGTGGTGTTGATCAAAATTAAAAGGGAAGTAGAGACGATTAAACTCCCTTGCAAGGCACTCCAACAGCTCATCATCAAAAGAATATTTTTTCTTCATTGACTTGTCAAATTTTGTCCGATGCTTGTTGACTGGCACTCTGCTTCCCTCCACCTGTCATGAAAATATAAGATAAAGGAATCCATGGCCTGATAGGTAAATAATAATAAATACATAAGTACAACACAAATAACATAATGTGGTTGCTTGTACCAACCCATGGAGACATGACACCATTATTATCTACGATATCTTCGTTCTTCAATATCCTCGGCCCCAAGACGAAGATCATTCCCTAACTCTAGTGTCCTGGAAAAAAAACACGCCACAGAGAGAGGTATAATAAAACATATCCTGATATATTGAAAAATATTTTAAAATTGAGAGCAATACAAAGAAATATCTGGATATGAAGAGAAATAGAGAAAAATGTTTCGATATGGAGAGCAATAGAGAGAAATGTCTGGATATGAAGAACAATAGAGAAAATAAAATTACCAGTCATTTTCATATTTCATAACATCCAACCACCTACGAGATTCCGATAATGCTAGAGTTCCCTCAGGACTAGAAGAGGCAGGTGCCTCAAGGACAATTTTGGGCTAGCCAATAGCAGAACGGGGAGATTTTAGCAAATGTCAGCCCTTGGATGCAGGCATAAAATCAATTATTCTATCCCACCAAGACTACCATCCGGCTCATTAGAGAAGAGTAGGAGAGTATCAGGAGTATTGCTAACCTCCTCTGCTTTAGAGGCAGCAATATTTACCTTCACATCTACCGCGTCAATTTGGTCACTCCCTTGACAATCCAATACATCACTTATATTATCCAACTGCGCTACATCATCAACATTGCAGTCATCATCATCTACTGGATACCTCCCATTGCCAACTACACCACTTGATTGGTTTCATGCACACGAGCACCTTCGGATTCCCTGGGGGGAAGGTTTCATTGTCAACATCATTCTTCCGTTTCCCCCTAGTAGAAAGCTTACGTGAAAACTCCCCATGGTCTTTCCCTGACTTCTTTCTAACGCCGGAAGCTTTAGTTTTCTCCTTGGAAATTGGTGAAGCAGATTTAGTAACACGAGTGGTACTACATTTACCCTTTAAATGAGACACTAGTCGATCTTCCATACTATTCAAAGCAATACTGACTCGGGTGCTAATCATTTTTCCTAGCACATCAATTTGGGCAACAGAAAAAAGTGCTTCTGCTTCACCACCGGAAAGACTAGTTCCCCCCATAGTTGGTTTCTTTAGCCTTTTAGCCTTACCAATCTTTTTCTCTTCAGCTTTGCATTGGGGTACAATAGGCATAACAGAGAGGACAACACCTCCCCCAAATTCATCAGCAGACCAGTTATGGCCTTGTTCAACTAGACTAACAAGATAGTCTACTTTGAGGTCTTCAACTTCATCAGGGAACGAGAAATCATCACCAGCAACAAAATCAGGAACAACTATAATGGATTCAACAGAGACCTGCATGCATGTGAAACAGAGACATAACTTATTACACCGTGCGACACAGCAATATAACGGGGACATAATAAAAATGCCAGGATAGCTAGATTAATAACTAACCTCTTCTTCTTTATCAATCACCCATATCGACTCCAATTTCAACTTGGCCAATGCTATAGACCCAATAACTACACCATCTTCATCATCAGAATTTTGGTCGTCATAAACAGGGCTTTCAACGGGCATACTCCGCTCGATGTCAGGGACAGCTTCCAATAGCACAAGCTAAAGGGCATGCACGAATCCTTTTACAGCAAAGCTAGTCTTTGCAAGTGCAGTGGCTGCACGGGATTTGATACCAAACATTGTCAGCTCGAAAGAAGCCTTGCCCCATGGGTACTTTAAGAAATAATCAACATCCCTCATAAGCTCAACAGTTTCCTCTTAAATCCTCATATTCAATTACCGTGGGCACAATACACCATCAACAAGGACAAAAAGCGCATACTTCAACCGTGTCTCCTTATCACCAACTACCTTCCCTTTAAGCCGCTTAACAAGCATTTACGGCGTAATTCTCTGAGACCAAACCTAATAGGCTTACCGGCGAATACAAACCAAATCTCGTGCTTCTTCTCTATTAGAAGCTGCCTAGTGAGCAAAAAGAGGCATAATTTTTTGAAAAAGAAACTTTCTGACAAATATCAAACAATTTCTCGAGACGAGAGGATTTGATTTTCGCCAATTCATCAGCCTTTAAATACTCCACCAAGTCATTTACGAAGTAAAGATTAAAATATATGTGGAACCTCTCTCTGTTTGGTTCTTTGTCGGCTTTAAACACTCTTTCCGAGAAATTTTCTATCGGTTTGCGCCAAATCAAACTCTCGCCGCGAATAAACTAGAAGTCGAAAAGATGTTGCAAAACAAAAACGAAACAAACCACTGAATACATAGGGTAAACAGAGCTTATCCACTCCAAACGTGATAAATGCTCGGTCAAAAAGACTTCTTTCTCGTTTTACAAGAAGAACCGTTGCGTATGTCGAAGCGATTTCAAAAATATCATGATGACTCTATATATAACAGAACGCTAAAGACTATAACTGGGATAGGGATAGTATCATCTTTCCCTCACGAAACAGAAGCAAGTAACAACATCAATTTTATTACATTATTGCCATCTATCTTTTGATTAATTATTTTACAGTCTTAGTTTTAGGATATATAGCACAAATTTTCTTTAAAAAATCTAAAAGTAATTGATCGTTCTCAAAATAAACTCACTCTATAAAAAATAATTTATAGGATTATACGTCGATTCATCTTATATTTTAACATATTAAAGAAGAAGTACATAAAAGTTCAAAACAATATCACTTGATTATCCAAATTTCGAATGCCTCTATTATTTCCAATACTCGTTGACCTTCAGAAGAAGATAGAAAAAAGATCCGTGAGAGACTTTAATAATACACAAAAGTACATGAATCCATATTGTAAGCTATATATACAGAGCTAGATACAGAGACAAAACCTAATATTGTCGTTTAGAACACGTTGACTTTCCATAAGAAACTTCCATAAAAACACGTGTATAGACAAAGTTACACACACGTAGATACATATCATGACAGAACAGAAGATGGATGTACGAGAGAAGTGACGATAAACAGAGAATAATAGATCCAAAAAGAACATGGAAATATATATTACAGAAATAAATTTTATTAAAATGTAGAGAAATAAGAAAAAAGTGTAATTATTTTGGTAATAATAAATTAAGTCAACGGAAGAAACAGACGAAGAGATTCACGAGATATCCGCCTTATCATTTAATCTTGTTTGTCCTACAAAGAGACATTTCTCTATATCAGTACACTCCATGGCCCGACTTTTCCGACCATAATATGTCCTAATAGTACTTCTTATTTATTTCACTTTAACAAACTTATTGGATGCTCCATTCAAATCTTTGAGAATGTTTACGATCAATGGGAAACACATATTTTGAATCGTGTGCATAAGTTCTTAAAACTGAATTTAGAAGTTAACTAAATTATTTTTTCTATTGTTGGATAAGAAAATCAAATCGATCAGATCATAGATCAACTGTAAAATAGTTTTTTTTTGTCTTATAGCTATGTCTCAATATTATTTTGTATTTTGAAAAGATCTCTTCATGATATTTATGAAAATACTACTACATACGTATTTGTGTCGATTCTTATGAAAACAACTAAAATAATAAGGTCCCCTACATCGTGATTCTTGGAGAAGAACAATCTAGAGCTAAAATGAATTAAGGGATACTAAAAGACACTCAACGAGAAGTTGGTTTTTTGTTATTAATATGGGGGAAAAAACATATATATATATTTGTAGTAGAGAGATATGTGTAATCCAATTACTTTAAAAGTCAGAGAGTCAACGGACTGTCAGAGTCGAGTCCTGGGTCCGTCTAGTCAGAGAGTCAAGCATTTTTTTTCATTGACCCCATCGTCATTAAATCCGACGGTGGTGGTGGGCCTCTTGTCTTGTTGTCTATCGTCCGATGAGATCCTCCCACGTCATTTATCCATTTCCATGACGTCACGATCACATTCTCGTTTTCTTCTCTATGTTTTTGAACTCTCAGTCTCACGTTCTTGATATTTTGACTAACAAACCAATGGACTATAGCTTTCACTAAACATAAAAAAAAATTAGTAAAACAATTGACAGAAACAAGTTTTTAAATTCTTTGTCCACCATAACGTTGTTTTCAAATTTTTTTTTTTTTTTGATAACCCAGGTATCCTAATGCTCCCCGACAGAGCAGGGTTCCACGTGTTAGCTATTGGTTTTCCAACAGAGCAGGGGTCCACGTGTTAGCTATCGGTTCGCTCAGACTAGCCACGTGGTTGGCCAAATGGCTCTTCACGTGTCGGCTCCTGGAGTGCTGCAGCCCACATGTAAATACCGCAGTGGCCGGGATTCGAACCCAGGTGGCGGAACTCACAGCTGTGAGCCCTTTACCACCAGAGCTAGAAGCCCGGGTTGTTGTTTTCAAATTCTATCCGTAAAATGAATCAATCGCATTTGAATCCAAAGAAAAAGAAAATTGGAATTTTCAAATACGAGTAAACGACGAATATTTGTTTTCAACTTGTAATGCAATTACAAAAATTGCTAAATATGTAACCAGAAAAGAATAATCACTATTTTTTTCTTATATACTGTATTTTGGTATGTTACACGCAACTAAAAGCTATATTCATCAATTCATAATCAATTCTATCGAATTTATATAGATAAGAACATTTATTATCGCAATCTCTAACGTTCTGTAATTTCTTATTATAGACTTAAGCTCTCGAATCTCTCCACGAGGTTATGCTGCCTGGTCGGTCCTAACAAATTCTTGAGCACATAAAGATTCTATATATTCGAAAAATATTGTAAACTGTCAAAAGTATCTTATATATTGAAGATCTGGCTGGATCGTAGAAGAGATGCTTCATGTATATGTCATTTTCGTGCATTAAGTTTTGTCCCCACAATTAAAATTAAAAAAGTTAGGATTTGTAATTTTGTGTAAATGAAGACAAATCATTCTGCGATCAACTTGTGGCTGCATTATTGGTTGGGCGGTCCATACAACACACACATAAGATAAACATAAAATTGTACGTCGGTCTTATTCTTCCATGCAATTTGGTCGTTTTCTTCTATGGCAATCTCTCAGAAACCCCATGTTTTGGTGTATTTATTTAATTATGGCCATTCCAAAATAATATCGTCAATCGTTAAAACTTAGAATAAATAACACAACTTAAAATGCATAATACATCATATCCAATTTAGTTTAAAAATTTTAGAGAAAAACATCAGGAAGAAAAAAATTTCAATTTATTAATAGTCGATCAAGGATAAAGAAAAAAAAGACTAATTAATGATGGATATACAACTTACAAATTAGTAAACTCACGAGCTATAGAGTTGGGATCTAGGATCTTTTTCCAGAAAACAACGAGAGCATGATCGATCGAGAAAGAGTTTTGCAGAAGGCACATCAGCAGATAAATTACGGGAACAACAACACCACTCATAGGTAACTAACTGTCCAATAATTGTCCCAAAATTTTCAAGAATCATATTACTAACTATTATTCTTTAAATATTGTACTCCAATCTTTTTTAAATATATGCATTCCAAATTAATATGTCAAAACTTTAGTTATTAAAATATTAGCGCGGAACAACCTTTAGCAACAGTAAAAAAAAGGTAAGTTTTGTGGACGAAATTTACAGGTTTTGATTGATAGTATTTTACCATTGATCACTTAAAGTGTAACCATTCAGCAAAGCGGCAAGAAAATGGTGACCGTATGAAAAGCTGGTACCATTGTTTTGTATCATATCATACTTTCGTAAAAAAAATTATAACAAACTTACCACAAATTTTGTGATATATTATCAATGTCAATTTTGTTAGGGATTAATCTGTTGTAAGTTTTCACAAATTTTTCACAGATTACCACAAAGATCCATTTGCTGTGATGATATAACCACATAACAAATTTCGTGACAAATTTCTAATTTTTCATGGATTTTGGCTTTTGCCACACACAAAATCAGCGGTAATACACATTTTTTCTTGTAGTATTTTTTAGCACTAGTTCAACTATTTAATCTCGTATATATAAGTCTGAACATAACCTTGGATTATACTAATTAATATTGGCTTTGATTAGTGTTGAATTGAAACAAGAAGAAAAGAGAGGAAAAACTTATCTTTATTGTAAGAACAAAAACATACTTTTGGAGCTTTGTTATTGAAAGAAACAATTTTCATCACATTTTTGACCTACAATGATATTTTTGAAAGAAATAGTTTAATATAATTATATTATCGCTATATTGTATGTCCAGTCATTCCTTAATTTTACTTTTCCTCCTATCATTTTCTAACAACTTGCAAATATCTTATCAATCAAGCACGATGCCTTTGTATTCATAGGCCGGCTCATTGTGATATAAGATGTTGGCGTCACATATTGCTCACATTTATAGAGCATATTTTTTTTTCCTTTTAGAAATATTGAATATTTGTTTCTTTTTGTCAAGTTGCATGTATATATATATATATATATATGTTATTTTTTCTGTAAATCTATTATTTTGTAAATTCTTTCGCTTACGCCTTACGAAGATGACGAGCATTTAAGGAAGCATTTCGTTTATTTTAAATGACTCATTTATGAAACTTTCAAAATCAGTTAGACGAATCGGTAATTCTTGTATGAGACGTAACTATTCATAACTCATATGGAGGGATATTTAGTTTTGGATATGGAAACCAAAGTGTGGGATATGCAAAAAAATATGAAAGTGAAATGGGACATGTAAGATATTAATTAATACATAAAAATACAAACAATTGAGTAAATGCAAAAAGAGCCAAGAGAAAGGGTTGACAACCGCCAAGAAGGCCAAGTCCACGAAATGTCTGTGGCACCCAAGACATGATTATGTGTATAATTACACGATATTATATTGACATATATACTTCAGAAAATTAAAATAGACATATTTCTACCCGAACGAAGAGTCAATATCATGTATTTAGTTGAATTTTTATCTTTTCGGATAGTCTCTTAATAGCAAATATATAAAGATAGCATGTTTAAATTTTAAATTAAAATATAAATCATTTTAGATATTAAAACAAATTTAAAATAAATGTATATTCTATACTAACAAAACATAAATCCATTTTAGATATTAACAAAGATAAATCCATTTTTAGATTATGATTAACAATATTTTTTCAATTGTGATTAAAATCTAGCTTAGAGAAACTTTCTGCCAACAAGAGTCTTAGCAAACTTAAATCATTAGTAACTCGTGACATATCTTAGTCTTCAAATCTAATAATATGATTTATTGCTCGTTTTTCACTGTAAATAGTGTATATACATATATATAAGTTGATTACTAGTTGAGCTTTTTAAAAAAAAATTGAGGCTTTTAGTGATTTCAATGAATATTAAAAGCTTTATCTAAACACCTGTGAAGAAACAGTTAGCGAACTATGAAGAAAAAGCAGTTACTGTTCAAGATATTTTCCGAGTACGTGAGACCAAGACCAAAATAAACCAATCATGAGGAAAGGTATAGACTTCTTATTCTTATTATTATATCAAAGTTATTATATTACGAGGAAAAATATAGTCATGGTTCAACCAACAAAAGCTTAATATGAATTATTATTATTGTTATTATATTGTAGTTGAAAATGTATGTTTTAACTACAACATTCTACTCGAAAAAAAAAAACTACAACATTCTAGTAAGAGAGACTTTGAAAGTGAAGAATACTAGATTATACAAATCTGATATATCACTACTAAATAATGTTGATGAAGGGTCAATATTGAAAGCTTGACTAATTATGCAGTATTAATTTAAGAATGAAGTTGGTGGATTGAATAAAAATCAAAGATCCACAATTATTTTATTATTATAAATTATTTGACTACAAAATTTGATGACCAATGAGATAGTGTTGATGGTTAACCATTCAAAATTATGTTTTAGTAAGTGACCGAAATTTTAGAACACACAAAAAAGTACGTACGATCCGAATCTTGATTGGAGAGCATAGATTTTATACTTAGAAAAGTCGGTCCATGCAATTCACTAGAATCTAGATACATCACAAAAAAAATCCGAAATATATTTAAATAATTGCGGAAAAGAAGGGTCAGTAATAATTATAAGAGTGTGACTATTATACTAGTATAATAATAAAGTTGGTGGAATAATGAAATACTAAACTTCAATTATTTCTTGTAAAAGTAACCTAAATCACCTAACTACTAAAATTGGTGACCAATGAGATTGTATTGATGGGTAACCAAATCCAATTAAGTTCTATTCTGGGAAAAAACGAACGACTATTGGTTAAATGTGTGTTATTTTAGTTAGGACAAGACTTTTGATAGTGATCGCATAAGACTTTTAGGGTTTTTGTTACTGAACAAATTCTAGCATCTTCTTTCTTAAACCTATTTCAAATCCTTAAATTCTTGTTCTCGAACCCGCTTGAATATTTTTTTCTCGTTTCATATTATATTTAATTTAAGCTAAGGCGTGATTGGTAGGAATTTTTTACAGCTATTAAGAACTTTTACTTGTTTTCCAAACAGTTCAGCTAGGGCTAAGTTCAACTTTCAAGTGTATAAGTGCGTACAATTTAAAAGTCAGAACTTCTATAACTATATACTATATTTTACTACCACGTTTTTGTTTTTTTGTTTTTTTAGAGCAAGAAAAATGAGGAGTACCAGACGCCTAATCTTTACACAACTTGGTTAAATCAATTGCTAGGTGAAATAATTGGTTTTTTACTCCGGGGTATAGCATGCATATTGGCTCAATCTCTCTCTCTCTCTTTTTTTTTTTTTTTTTTTTTACAATCAGTCTAATTAACTCGTATTGCTCAAAACAATAACTTAAAATATGAAGAGGAGTGCCAAAACTAATGAGTAGAAAACTATCGTTCAAACTCTTCAAGTTATTTTTTGTTATTTTATATCATTTTCGATTTGACTTTTTTATATTAATTGTTAATACTGTAAAAAGAAAAGTGGTAAGAAATAATTAAATATAGGGAGTTAAAAGTTTTTTTCATATATGATTCTCCTACAACAAGCATCAATCAGTTGCATATGTATAAATATGCAACTGATTATAGTATATAGATAATGAAACATACATACTATAATCAAACCAGGAAATATTTGTTAATAATACATGCATAGCCATAAATAACAAAAATACATGTTTATTCAGATTAAATATTAAAAAAATTACACTTACGAAAACCAAATTTTACTTTAAAATCGACTTTATGGGTTTAAAAAATGATAAAATTAATCTTCTGGCAGTTACTAATATAATTCTCGCCTCCCTACTTGCAACCCCCTAGTTAAAAGCCAAGGAAGACTCGTTTGCATTAATTATGCATTAGCTTAATCTTTCTAATTCCTTATATTTATCCCTTTATATATTTTTGTTGGTATCAATACTCGAAGGGTCCATGTCTATGACTCAATGTTATGCACAATCTTTCCTTTCATACCTGTATTCTCTTTTTGATTATAAGAAAACCCTAAACCGAAACTGAAACTATAATTAAATTAATCTATGTAAATTTAATTGGTACACATATTTTTCTACATTTCATTATTAGTTTTGGTAAGCGCGACATTCATATAGAAAAGGGTCTATTTACACTGATTTTGTTGTGAATGAATACATGCATTCACAGATTTCTTCTGAATTGAAACATTTGAGAAAATAAAAATATAATATATGAAGTCATTAAAACGTAGAGTAAGGTTTCCAGAAGCCCCACTCTCGTTTCGTAGAAGCCCCACTACCACCTCACTTTCATTCATTCCCTCATTTACGTTGATACTTTTAATTCATTTTTCTATTTCAAACTTACGATGAAATTTTTTTACGTAATACTATTTTTCTAAAGTGAACATATAAATATATTACAGTTTGAATAGAGTTTTTAGCTCAGTTATATATGCTAGCGCCGTTACGATGTCATAACATAATTAAATAGATTTTAACTCTGAAGTTAGAAACAAATAGTTAAACTTTATAATATGAATGTGTAAATTATAGACAAAAACAAATTAATAGTTTATACAGTAACATTTATATAATAACTTTTGAATGGTATATGCTAAGATATTATACGATGATATAGGACAGTGATGAATGATTGTTACGTTATTTAACGAGCTGCCGAATTTAACTCTAATATTTATTAATTTAAAAGAATTGTGACCACAATAAACTATAGGCTCAAATATCTAATTTATGAAAGAAATAAAATAATAAAGTCAATTTCTGTATATCAGTACTGAAATTATACAGTTTTACAATGAAAAAAAAGTATTTAAAAGGAAAACTAATTCATTTATTAGAAATAACAGAATTATATGCATTTTCGAAGTAAAAATTCACCTACTATGATGGAGGGAAATGCGTGAACACAATTATTCTTCTATCACTCATCGCTTATATATCTTGATTTCAAATTTTCGAATGTTTATTATTTAGTGTATATATCTTATAATTAAATAATTTTTTCATTTACCAACAAAATGGAATATTTATACATATACATGCATTTCAGTACGTAAGCAAATATTTTTGCTAATTATTTACGTACTGTTAAGTAGGAGTATTATATTATGTTGTTGGGTTAACTAGTTAACCGTTTCTACAGTATGGGTAAATCACTTAGTATCATGTGTTAAAGAACTGGTGGGTTTCTAACATATATACTGTAAGTTTAGTTTATTGATAAGTTATAGAAGCATGGAGAGCGTTGGCAAAAAAAAAAAAAAGACATGGTCAGTTTGTTTTGCATTCATAATTGTTGAAATAATATCACGTAAGGAAGATATGGTGGGCCAAATATATCATTTAAAATATAGCGAAACAATAAGAGAACGTTCGTGAAGCATATGAAAAACACGTAAATTTATTTATGACGAGTGAAATAGTAGACATACGTGATATTATGATTTAATTAGTAATATAGGTCACCAATCAGAATTTTTTGGCTCAATCAATGAATAAAATAACTAGACGAATAATCCAAAAAATTAACATATTTTAATGAATATCCAATATTCAATAAGTCTACCTATAAGCTATAGCAATGAATTATTATGGAACCTTAATCGCCATGGGAGGATTATATTAAACTACAATTTCGCAACTTTTATATCAATGGATTATATAATATACAAAAACAAAATATAGACTATTTATACATAAATTATATATGGAATCAACTTAATTTATTATTCTCTATAGTTTAGATAGTCTTTTTAAAATACCAATCATATACCTACCGAAATTAATGGATATTTAACGTGCAATAGTGCATGTGGAAGAAAACTATAAAGCAAACCATGATATCCTTTTTTGTATTGATAAATTTTGGAAACTTCAGATTTATGGTCTATAATTTTCGTCGATGTTCAAGTCAGTTGTTAATTATACAATGTTCAAATTTGTTATTACCTTTTTCAAGTGGAATTGAACTAGTAACCATGATATTTATTTGAAAAATGTCAATTAGTTATCTTTCAAATATTTTTCAGTTTATAATAGATAATATTTTAGTTTTCCAACAAAATTTTAATTTTTCGTTTTCTAGTGTGTTAAAACAACAATCACTAAATATTTTAAACCACAGTATCTAGAAGAAAAAAAATGTAGATACGAATTCTTAAAATATCAATATATAAGATTTGTAAAACTAATAGATAGATACTTTTTTCTTGATGATGAAAACTAGAAATGGAGAGTGAGAGAAAGGTCCAAAGGCACGGCTAAGAAAACAAAACCGTGGACACCCTGTCCTCAATTTGACATGTCTTTATCTCCTCCTTAACTCTCTTCTTCTCTCTCTTTGTCTTATTCTAGTTTGGTCTCAACTCCCAAACACGACGACGTTTCATTCCTACACAGTCGTCTTTTCTTCTCCTCCTCCTCTTATCTCTACCCAACACCACTCAATTTCATCTCTCTTTTTCCTTTCTTTTGTTAGTATAAAAACCAAACAAACCCTTAATCTCTTTTCATCATATCATCTTAATCCACATGCATACACATATACATATATAGTCTCTTTTTCTATATGGCAATTGTATCCTCCACAACAAGCATCATCCCCATGAGTAACCAAGTCAACAATAACGAAAAAGGTATAGAAGACAATGATCATAGAGGCGGCCACGAGAGTAATGTCCAAAATGATGATGAAGCTGATGACCACGATCATGACATGATCATGCCCGGATTCAGATTCCATCCCACCGAAGAAGAACTCATAGAGTTTTACCTTCGCCGAAAAGTCGAAGGCAAACGCTTCAATGTAGAACTCATCACTTTCCTCGATCTTTATCGCTATGATCCTTGGGAACTTCCTGGTAATTATATAGTATTCACAAACACATACATACACTTATAGATAGGTATATACACAGAAATCATCTCAAACTATTTGGAAATCTTAATTTTTATACATATGTTAAGATCCATGGATGCAGTCAACTTCCTTCTCTCTTATCACTTTCTCTCTCTTTTCACTTTCTTTCTCTATTTCTTTTGTTAAACCTATATATGTAACCTCCTTATGGATTATTAGTATATCGAACCTCGATAATTATATTCTCAATATCTTTAAACACTTTTCCTTCTTTATTTTCTTTCTTAAAATAAACCTAAACAAACCTTCTTGTACATTTATCATAAGATATGTGTATGCTTTCATAATTAGCTTATATATGTTTGATGATAGATATATGTATATGCAGCTATGGCGGCGATAGGAGAGAAAGAGTGGTACTTCTATGTGCCAAGAGATCGGAAATATAGAAATGGAGATAGACCGAACCGAGTAACGACTTCAGGTTATTGGAAAGCCACCGGAGCTGATCGGATGATCAGATCGGAGACTTCTCGGCCAATCGGATTAAAGAAAACCCTAGTTTTCTACTCCGGTAAAGCCCCTAAAGGCACTCGTACTAGTTGGATCATGAACGAGTATCGTCTTCCTCACCATGAAACCGAGAAGTACCAAAAGGTATGAATTCAGTTAAGTCTATATATATCCCATACATACGTACATAAATATAACCCTAGCTAGGTGATGAGGCCTTTAAAATTGAAATTAATCCCTCGACTGTTTGAATTCCTTTTCTTTCTTTTATTTTTTGAATTTGATTAGTTAGTTGTTTTCTCTTTTCTTTTTTATATATTTAGTTTGAAATTGATTCGATAAGATCAAAAATACTTGTGAATGGACTAAATGTCAGGCGGCGTTTGCGCTTAAATCCAGAAAATGTTCATGCCATATGCGTGAACTCTTTAAATTACTAGCCATGGCCCATTGTTATAGTAGAATACATTAATAGATAGCTGCATACACATATATATATACACACAAGTACCACATTCGACATTCATATATATACCTTAACTTCTGAAGAGTCTTAGTTTTCTTACAGTTTATCACATTTATTAATGTTCCTGCTCTTTCTCACATTCATGTCTTCGATTTAGAGTTGCCCAACATTTTTTTAAAAATAATTTGGCATATATGAATTATATTAACATATCTATATACGAATTCGAAACTATTTTTTCTTTACGGCAAATGACAATGGACAAATAAATACATTTTTTGGGCTCTTTCGAATTGTATGTTGTCACCATTTAAAGCCATAAAACTCAAAAGATTTCTATGTAAGATGAATGCATTATTCCTCATTAGATAGCTAAAACACCAGGCTTGACACATAAGTCTACCAATCTAAATGCATGTGTTTGTATTGCACATCCACTTATAATGGTAAAATTAAAATACATAATTAAAGATATAGAAATGTGTATAAACTAATTCTTAAATCTAAATTTCTTCTATGCATATATATATATATTTTTTTGCTAATGCTAAGTTTACATTGTTTGTGATTCTTCAATTTCAAAATCATCTCTTCGATCGATATATTATATTTTTCCATTCCCTATATAGTCTTTGATTTTTGATATATACATTGCTAGTCTATGTTGACATATGTCTCTAATTAACGCGTTCATGATGTATAAATTATATAGGCTGAAATATCATTATGCCGGGTGTACAAAAGGCCAGGAGTAGAAGATCATCCATCCTTACCACGTTCTCAATCCACAAGACATCATCATAACCATAACTCATCATCCTCATCATCCCGTCTAGCCTTAAGACAACAACAACACCATTCATCCTCATCTAATCATTCCGACAACAACCTTAACAACAACAGCATCAACAATCTCGAGAAGCTCTCCACCGAATATTCCGGCGACGGCAGCACCACAACCACCACAAACAGTAACTCTGACGTTACCATAGCTTTAGCCAATCAAAACATATATCGTCCAATGCCTTATGGCTCAAGCAACAACAACACATCGATAATTTCTACGAGTAATCAAGAAGATGATGAAACCGCCATTGTCGACGATCTTCAAAGACTAGTTAACTACCAAATATCAGATGGAGGTAACATCAATCACCAATACTTTCAAATCGCTCAACAGTTTCACCATAATCAACAACAAAATGCCAACGCGAACGCGTTACAATTGGTTGCGGCGGCAGCGCTAACGCCTCAAACGCAGGCGACGTTAGCTATGAGCATGATCCCAGCTGCAGGGACGATTCCAAACAATGCTTTGTGGGATATGTGGAATCCAATAGTACCAGATGGAAACAGAGATCATTATACTAATCTTCCTTTTAAGTAATTTAACTAAATCTTGATTATTAATAATGCTGCTTTGATATATTTATATACTCATTATATATTCTAAACAAATTCCACATATCTATAGACTATGATTGATCGATGTGATGTTATGTAATGGAACTGATTCTCAACATAAATATATAGTCAATTTAAGTAATTTTTTTCTTGTGCTAAATTTTATTTCTTCATGCTATATCCAACGTAATTTTTTTTTTTAAATTCAATTTGATATATGAAATATTAACTATGACAAAAAAAAAAACACTAACTAACTACTGTATATGACAATATTCTTTTAACAATAGTAACCGTATATATCAAATGATTCAAATTGATCAACCTAATGGTATTTGATTTGTTCATTCCATTTGGCATTGTCGTTTACTTTAGTTCCAAGGTGTTATGTACCTGATAATGCGACTTTATAGATAAACAATCCACTAACTCTTAATAATTCAACAACTAATTATGAGATAGAAATATAAAAAGACGTTATCTAGTTTTTGTCTTCGTAAGTACGAGACTTAGGGTTTGACGAAAAAAAAAAAACATAAACATAGGACACGGACAAATTTGGTGAAAGCAGTTGTTCCCGTGATATTGTAAGATATGACCAGCATGAATCAAGCGTCATGAATATTTTTGTTAACATTTTTACGAAAATCATTAATAAATTGATGTGTGTTCGAATACTTATAATATGCATAATGAATATTTTATGAGCTTTAAAGTTCATTTTACTTATTCCTGTTGAAAAAGTTCTGCATCTCTAACTCATTATAGTCTTGTTAAGATATGATAGCAATATATATATATACTCTGGACTTGAACCTGGATCACATAGCAGATTATAAAAAAATTACCATTTTAACCTGTTTTTCTAACCGTATTTGCGTGTTTTATTTATATTGACGAGTTCGTAGACTATATATACCACATCAATGATAATCTGAGATTTTGAGGCAAATTAGATTATAGTTGCGGTAAACTTGTTCCCTAGCTAGTACAACGTACTAAACGCAAAAATTACTCAAACCAAACGAATCGGATAAATACTGGTCCGTTTCTTTTTAGTGAAAAAATGTTTTTCGTTTTTCCTATCTTGCTCTTTAAGAATTCTAATCTTGAAAAATGTGTATTTTCGGTGTAATGGTGAAAAAAAAACAGTACGTAGATGATGATAGTTCAAAACTTCAAATCGCATTTACCCTGGTTTGCGACAAAAGCCCACTATCCTTTAATGGGCTAGACATGCATTTCTAAACAAAACAAAACTGGGCCTGAGTTGTTAAAATCAATATCGATGCCTCAGGCTACTTTTTGTTTTGTTCAACCAGCCTACGTACGTATTTCTAAATACATGTTTTTTTGTCGACAACTTCTAAAAATATAATATTCGAAATTGAAAATAAAAATAAATGTCTTGACCAAAAAAAAAAAGAAGTAAATTCGGAAGTCTATAGAAGATGGGGAATGTAGCCCCAAAAAAAAAGTAGGGTATGTAGACCGTAACTAATAAATGAATTTTATATTAATACATAAATAATAAAATACACAATGTTGTCTTTATTTTTTTTATATATATATATATATATATATATATATATATGTCCCAGCCCCAAAATTGTCTCTGATCGGTCCCTTTTGTTTTTTACGTTTTAGGGTTTCTAGCTCTTGTCTTTTTTTCTTTTCTCAATTTCACCCAAATTAAATCTTTCTTCAGAGAGAGATTTTACAGAATTTCATTTCCCAAAGCTAACATTTTTCCTTCTGGGTTTTTTTGTTTCCACGATTCTTTGAAACATTTGCCCTCAGATTTTGATTTTGACCGGGAAATTCATATTCGCCGGCGATTGTGAAGCTAAAATCCATTCTCCGGTGACATCGTCTGTGAGATGGAGGGAATCACTCATCCTATACCTCGTACTGTTGAAGAGGTCTTTAGCGACTTCAGAGGTCGACGAGCCGGTCTTATTAAAGCTCTCACAAACGGTGAGTTTTGGGTCTTCTCTCTTACTCTGTTCTATCTTCTCCTTTGTCCGATTCTGGTTTTATTTTGTTTCTCCGAGAAGTGGGTACCGGCGAATCAGAAGGATAAGCATGTGTAAATTTACAAATTTGTTGCTTTTGGGTTTTGTTTCTCTCGTGAGACCAATAAAAATCTTATTTTTGTGGGGTATTTGTTATTTTTGTAAGATTTGACGATTCTGGGTTTTCTGTCGTTTATGCAGATATGGTGAAGTTTTACCAAACGTGTGATCCTGGTGAGTTATCTCTTCACCAGGTTATATTAGTCTTGTTTAGCTTCAAAATGTGTTCTAATTTCTAGTGGAATGTTATGTTGAAGTTGCTGAGATTGTATGATTCTCAAATGCCTTTTCCTCTTTGATTTGAGAAAGAATATATAACAAGCGTTCACATCCTTTTCGTTCATGAGTTTGTTTACTCAATATGAATTCGAGAGTTCTATGTGACAGAGTTGTCGCTTGATTAAATATCCTTTCATTGTTCTATAGGATTGTGTCCATTGGTATCTTGAGTTCAGATATCAGTTTAAAAGTAAAAGCTTTCAGGAGCATTTCTAGTGTTTTCTTGTTCAAAGCTTTATCTTTGGTTTCCTAGAGTACAGATATGATTTCTCTCTATCTCAACCTCTATAAAGACTTTGTTTTATGATCATCTACATATTTGCAGCTAAAGATTAATTTAGTCCTCTGTGTGGTTTCTCTTTAAGTGTTTCATCCTTGTTTATGCAGAGAAGGAGAACTTGTGCCTCTATGGGCTTCCGAATGAGACATGGGAGGTTAATCTTCCCGTCGAGGAAGTTCCTCCTGAGCTTCCTGAACCAGCTTTAGGCATTAATTTCGCAAGAGACGGAATGCAAGAAAAGGATTGGGTATCTTTGGTTGCCGTTCACAGTGATTCATGGCTGCTTTCTGTTGCATTTTACTTTGGTGCACGCTTTGGATTTGGTAAGAACGAAAGGTAATATTCCTTCTCAGCTCAGTCTTTCCTGTGTTGCATCTCAAATGTATTTAATATGCAGATAATCATATGGGTAAGGCTATAATGACCATTCTACATCTTCTTGTTTTGTCTTGGTGCCATATATCAACAATCTCGGTGTGTGTTTTTTTTAACTCACGTGATCTTGTTCAAAGGGTCGGATTCTGTGAAACTCGTCTTCTAAATGGTTTTCAGTTTCTATATTTTACTTCACGAGACAGACTTGAAGCCACAAGGATTATGAATCCCGCCACACTGGACCGATTAATTTTATATATTGGATTCAGGTCAATAGATGTGATATACACCTGTAATTCTGATTAGTATTTCTTGTGTTAGTCTAGTTCAGGATTATTCTTATTAGCCTAGGCAGTTTGCTTTATTTTGTAGCTTGCATTTGTCTTTAGCTTTGTTGAAAGCTCAACCACAATTGTTGAATCCATTAGCTGATAGCTAACAGGTAAAAAGGTAGTTTGAGCAGAATGAGTTGCTGATTCTGAATTTGTCTATTGAGAGGAAGTTTGAGCAGAATGAGTTGGTGATTCTGGATTTGTCTTGGGTTATGGTCGTAAATCAAAGTCTCTGTATGTGTAGTTCTTTTGGTGGATTGATTTAAAGAAACTCTACCAGTTTGGAAATCATCTATTTCTTTTTTGAAACTAAGTTTGTTAAAGCAATTTAGCTGCCTCTAAGCTTATGTGATGAACCGATTCTTTTCAGGAAGAGGCTGTTCCAGATGATTAACGAGCTGCCAACTATTTTCGAAGTTGTGACTGGCAATGCAAAGCAGTCCAAGGACCAATCTGGTAACAACAACAACAACAATAGCAAAAGCAAATCTAGTGGCATCAAGGTATCTCTTCTGTTTCTCCATTTGTATAATATCTCTGTCTGTGTCTCTCTGCTAAGGTGTTATCTCTTTGTAATTCCTCATAAGCAGTCTCGCCAATCTGATTCTCTCACAAAGGTTGCAAAGATGTCATCTCCACCTCCAAAGGACGAAGATGAGAGTGAAGACGAGGAAGAAGACGATGAACAAGGTGCGGTTTGTGGCGCTTGTGGAGACAGCTACGGTACAGATGAGTTCTGGATCTGCTGCGACGCCTGTGAGAAATGGTTCCATGGGAAATGCGTGAAGATAACACCTGCAAAAGCAGAACACATCAAGCATTACAAATGCCCAAGTTGCAGTAACAAGAGAGCTAGACCTTGAAGTTAAATAATCAAATTGAAAAAAGGTAAACGAGTTAGGAGAAAATTGTTAAAGAAGGAGATGAAGTTCCCAGTTTATAAGAAAATGCCAGTAAAATGGACTTAGAAGATGTAAGAAGGATAAATCTTTTTTTCTATTGCTTAGTCTTTATTGTGGTATTGAGACTATTTATAATTGTTTATGTCTTTTCTTTTCTTTTTTTGGATTTTTTGTTGTTGTTGTTAATGTTAATTCTACTACTAATTTGTTTGGTCTGTTTAAGATATTTTTGTTTGATCAGTAGTTTGCAAAAATTATGAAAGTGTTATGTGGTTTTATAGTTTTAGTCATCTTTTGTCTCATACTCTTATATTTTAGCAATGTAATTTTGTTTCATATGATTAAATTACTTAATTTGTAGGCAATAGTTAAGTTAATTTTATTTGATTATTTCCATGATATTAAATTAGTAATTTAGTATTGGTCGTTGACAAAAAAAATAGTATTGGTCAAAAAGTTTAAAACAAAAATATGTGATAGTTTCTATTATTTTAATATGCAAAGTTTAAATCTCTACGTATTTATCCAAAAATTTTATAAAATAAAATGTAAAAGGTATAATTTACATTCGTTTACTGCTTCATTTAATCGAATCGTTCAGTTTTAAGTTGTTTTTTTTTTTGCGCACATATACATTGCAATCAATCAGGATCTTGTTGTGTGTTGAAAGAATACATAATTGAATGAAGTTGACAGATTCTGACAGCCCAAACGATTACTTGACTAGATCAATGTGAGCCCAATGTAAGACTTGGATTTGTTGTGGTTGGGTAAGTTTTTCGTAAATGTTTTAGATAACGTTATTATCTAAGTGACACAAGAATGGCTAATGACACTTTGATTCTCATGCATTATGCAAACATATTCTCAACATGGAAAGGCCAATCTTGGTATACAACATAAACTCTCAACACATACTCCCAAATTGCTTTTATTTAACATATTTTTTTCCTTTTGCGAATATGTAATAACATTTTACTGTGTAAAAAACATTTTATTTTGTAACAAAACTGATAAAATATGATGTACCATTATCAGTACACATGAAGTAAAGACTATAAATATATGGGCCATAGAGACAGGGACCGAGACAGGGTCCTCCCAATATCTAACAAAACCGTTGCATGTGCTTTTATTAGGCTTTTTCTTTTTGCATGCAAACTATAATAGCATTATTTAAAGAAACCAACCTATAAGTAACCATAAGCTTTCATTAATGCAATTGAAAATAAGCTCAAATAAGTACAAAAACTTGTTATCTTCACATACTGTATACCACATATTTCGTGTTGTTGATATATGTTTAGTAATGTCACTGGATCGATTAATGTCAACCTATTCATTCTCTTTTAAAGCTTCAAGTCAAAATCAAGTTGAACCACATTTTTTGGTAGTGGATATAAATTTTTCAGTTGCTAACTAAGAATAAATTTATATTATAAATCACCATACATTTTTTTTTTTGCTTTCCACTCCAGTTCCGTCTTTAATTTATATTTATTAACAAAGCTTTGTCTTCAATTTTTTTTTTATAGCAAACCAAAAAATATAAGTTATAATTAGTTGAATGCTGTTCCAAATTTGGTATGAAGACGAATCAAACTAGACTCAAAAACATGAAGCATCGTAGTCGATATATATGTTTGATATTCAAAAGCTAAGTAATATGATTTGACAAGATTTTATCATTAGAATTTATCTGATTTCAGACGCTCGTGAAATTGTGACTATGTATTCTATGTCGTCCAATCTAAGATTTGTCTGTTGGGAGAGTGAAATTGTTATTTTCTCTGGACTGCCAAAAAGATAATAACTAATCTCGATAAGAATAAGAGATCGAGTCTCCAAAGTCAAATCCATATTTTATGGCAATGATGTTATGAATAAGTATGATATATTAAGTAAAATTACGGCGCATTATCCTTGTAGATCGAGTTGACAAAAAGAACAATTGTTATAATTAGACTGCAATAATAGGGATTTTAGACATGGTTTGTAAGTGGTGATTTTTCAATGTGTCCACATGATTTTCCATCTAATACTTTCTTTCAATCTTCTAATGTTTGACCAAATCATTGAAAGTTAGCTCAAATTTTACCTTAGTTATTATTATTATTCGCATTTTGGCTTTGTTGGTCACAATTATCAATCACAGACACAGTATATATTTAATATATTATATTTTGGTGATTTATCATAAATTCACGTTATTAGAAATTTTCCTCTCTATTTTCTGTGCCTTTTTGCATTAAAAATATTCCTTACTTAAATCATTTCCCTCTATGCACGTAGAGATCGACATGAAGTAATAAGGGTGCTTGCTTGATGGATAACCACAACTGTCGTCAGAATAATATAACGGAATCAACATAAATAGTAATAAAATTAAAATACTAATAATGCAACAAATAGTCATGTGATGTTATACATTTTCTTCGGCGTATACAACGGACCAAACATTAAAACAGCTAACACATATATTAGATTTTTACAGTAAAGACATTTGTCAGTACAAAGATTCAATCAGGCTTTCATTGCTCATATGAGTCATATCATTAATCGAATTTATTTGGTCATGTACAATTAGAATGGCCACCTAATTTTATCGGTATGTGCTAACATGAGAAACTAATAATTTTAGTTATCATTCTTGAATTCTGAACATTATCAAATGAACATAAAAATTGTGAAAGCTATAGCAAGCTAATGTAGAAAGATATAACAAACTCATGTAGAAAGATATTGCTTTTGATTTATGTAGGATATGATATTGAACTGACTTGGTTTCATTAATCAATAGACGTTGAAATTTATACAAGAGGAATAAGATTTTGAGATAAACATTATCTCTTAAATTATCGACTCATAAACTTATCATAACAAGATTGTAAATCTTAATCCGAAGATATGATCTTATCGCTAATACTTCCCCTCACGTTGGAGAGTGAAGATCACGAACTCCCAACTTAGATATGATATGTAGAAACTGGGAACGCCCAAGAGCCTTTGTTAGAATGTCGGCAAGTTGATCACTAGACCGAACATGTTACGTAGATATAATACCGTCACAGACAGCATCACGAACATCATGACAATCATTCTTTATATGCTTGGTGTACTCATGGGAGACCGCATTAGCAACAATGTGAATAGCGGTTTTACTATCACAAAACAAACGAGCAGGGGCAGACTGTTCAATACCTAATCATGTTAACAACTTGCGAAGCCACTTAACCTCACGAAGAACCGCAACCATCGAACGATACTCAGCTTCAGCTGAGGAATGAGAAACAATATCTTGGTTCTTTGTCTTCCAAGCAATAGGAGAACCACCAAGAAGAACGACAAAAGCGCTAAGGGAACGTCGTGTAAGAGGACATGAAGACCAGTCGGAGTCACAATACACCGTAAGGGACAAGTCGGGATCCGACTTAAGGAAGGTACCCTGTCCCGGAGAGCCTTTGAGAAAGCGAACAACACGTAATGCGGCATTCCAATGAGCATCTCACGGTGCTTGCATAAACTGAGACATCACATGAACCGAATAACTCAGCTCAGGTCGCGTATGAAGAAGATAGAGCAAGTGTCCAACTAACCGACGATACGGCGTAGGGTCGAACAATAACGGACCATCATCAATGGCGAGTTGATGATTTTGTTCAAGAAGAGTAGAGGCTGGACGAGAACCAAGATTGTCGGTGTCAGCAACAATGTCTAACGCATACTTGCGTTGAGACAAGAAGATGCCTTTCAGACCTCTACTTACTTCAATACCAAGAAAATATTTTAATTTGCCCAAGTCTTTCATGGAGAAACATCGACCTAAATGTTCTTTGAACTTTTGGAGCATATAACCATCATTACCACAAATAAGAAGATCATCAACGTAGATCAAAACTCGAAGTTCAATATTCTCTCGAGAGTAGGAGAAGAGAGAATAGTCGTCATATGATTGCGAAAACCACAACGAACTAATGAGTCAGATAGCTTTTTAAACCCACATTGGGGGGCTTGTTTCAGTCCATACAAGGACATCTTGAGACGAAAACCTTATCCGGATGAGAGTGACAAAATCCCGGTGGAAGTTTCATATACACCTCTTCTTCAAGATCATCATGAAGAAAGGCGTTATGAACATCCATCTGAAAAACTTCCCATTGATATGTAGCAACAAGACGAAGTAGAGTACGAACTGTAGTCATCTTCATAACAGGGGCAAACGTCTCATTATAGTCTTCTCCTTCGATTTGTTTATTTCTACATACAACTAGTCGAGCTTTTATAACGCTCAATAGAACCATCAGAGTTAAACTTTGTTTTGTAGACCCATTGCCTCCCGATAGCTACCTTACCAGGCGGTAAATCGACAATATCCCACGTTTTATTAATTTCGAGAGCATCAACTTCTTTAGTCATGGCATTATTCCAAACTTTAATCCGAACTGCTTCCTTGAAATGCTTTGGTTCAACGACACTTGTGATTGCAGCCAAGTAAGTCCGATGTCCTGAAGAAAACTTATCATCGAAAATAAAATCCGTTAAAGGAAACAAAGTGTTACGTGGGACAGAAGAGGAGGACTGAGAGGTGGATGGAGTGAGAGTGTGAGGGGTTTGTAAATCAGTAGTCGCATTGTACAACACATAATCCTTCAAGCGAACTGATTGTTGACGAGGTCGTTTGCCCTGTCGAGGAGAGGATACGTCGACAAAGGCAGGAACGAAAGGAGACAAAGAAGAAGATGTAGAAGCAACATTATCATCAACAGTAGTGTCTGTGGTAAAAATATCAGGCACAACTGGTGCAACAGTAGGAGCATCCGCTAAAAGAATAGGAGCTTCGGTTTTGTTTTTGAGAGCAACATCTGGCATAGCTGACACAACGGTATCATCTAAAGTAGGTACCATGGGAATTGGGGCAGAACTCACAACGGGAGCTTCAGAAGAGCCAGCTGGATTACTCCCCCTGTCAAGAGTAGGCGAAGGAGGACACCATTCATCATCAAGAATTATCGGAGAAGGTGGTATGGACAAGGGAATGCGATCAGCAAAAGGAAAGAAATCTTTGCAGAAAACAACATCGCGAGAGATTAAAAACTGCTTGCGCTCGATATCAAAGACCTTCCATCCTTTTTGGTTAAATGAATAACCCACAAAAATGCAAAGACGACTTCTCTCACCAAATTTTTCTTTGCCTCGAGTTACACGATGAGTATAGCAAGCCGAGCCAAAAACACGTAGAGAATCATAGCTTGGTTTGATCCCGTGAATGAGTTCATAAGGAGAGCGATTGTTGTGAAAAGAAGTCAGAGTTCGATTGATCAAATAAGTTGCCGTCAACACTGCCTCTCCCCAAATTTAATAGGTAATCTGGCTTGAAAAAGTAGAGCTCGCGCAACATTAAGGATATGTCTATGCTTGCGTTCAATACGACCATTTTGTTTTGGAGTGCTGACACAAGAAGTCTGGTGAAGATTCCATGTTGACGAAAATGAGAAGAGAGACACATAAATTCAGTCCCATTATCACTACGGACTGTGTTAACAGTTTTGCCAAACTGTTTCTCAGCATATGCAAGAAAGTTAGTGAGAACGATGCGTACTTCAGATTTTTCGAGCAAGAGGTATGTCTATACTGCCCGTGAGTAGTTATCCACAATTGTCAAGAAGTAAACTACCCCGCAAGAGGATGGTACTCGATATGAGCCCCAAACATCACAATGAATTAATTCAAAACATTCCAAACTTTTATTATGACTAGTTGGAAAGACTTCTCTAGTTTGTTTAGCTCGAAAACAAACATCACATGGATGAGAATTATTATTAGAAACCGAAACAAAAAGCAAAGCAGAAAACACCAAAAAACTAGGATACCCTAAACGTTGATGCCACAAAGCTTAATCGGAAGAGACTTTGACATTATGAATCTTCATAGTGGCGACATCCGTCAAATAATAAACCTCATCACGCTTTTCACCGCTTCCAATCAGAGTCCTCGTAAAACGGTCTTGTAAAACACAAATTGTATCTGAGAACGTTGCAAAGCACTTTGTTTGTTTACCAATTTTAGAAACATATATCAATGTGCAATTTAACGAAGGCACATGAAGAACGTTTGTCAATGCAACGTTATAGGAAAGGGAAAACACTCCCATAGACACAGCGAATGTTTTGCTACCATCCGCAAAACCCACCGTACAAGGTGGTATAAGGACCACGTTAATCAAGAGCGAGCGTTTCTCAGTCATATGATGGGAAGCTCCGGTATCAAGAATAACGTCTCCAAACTTTGTCTTACCAGACAACTTATCGGAAAAGCCTATGACTGAATTTTCTTTAAGCATTTGAGCCAAAGCTTTTAGCTGGTCTTGTGTAAATTCCTGAAGAGAAGAGGGACTAACGCTTGTTGCGTGGGCTGTAACTGGAGCACCTCGTCCGCATCTAGAACCGGATCCTCGTCCACCATGGTCACATCCACCAGAACCGCGACCACTACCATTACGATCAGTCCACCTATCCGGAAAGCCTACCAAGGACCAACATTCTTTCTTTTCGTGTCCCTGCCGTCCACAATGAGAACAAGTTCCGGACCGATGCTTGATGATTGAAGACTCAATACGGCTTCTGGATCCAAAAGACGAATCGACATGACTCAAGAACTCATGACGAGCAACAAAGCCCACCGCTTCATGTTGTTGTTCACAAATTCTAGCAGAGGAGAGTCGTTGTTCTTCCCTTATGACTTTTGAGTAGGCTACACCAAGCGATGGCAATGGATCCATGCTGATAAGCATTGTACAAAGACCACCAAACTTAGAATCATTAAGACCCATAACGAACTGATGAATCTTCTCTTCGTCTCTTTCTCGCACAAATTCGGTCATTGTAGCTCCACATGAACAAACAGGAGAAGCTTGAAAGTTCTTCAATTCTTCCCACAGTTTGCACAATCTTCCGTAATAAGTGATGACCGCCTCCCCATCTTGTTTACAAGATGCAAGTTGAGCTTTGATTTGATGAACACGAACCTTGTTTCCCACATAGAACCGTTGTTTCAATTCTTCCCAGAACAAGTGTGCATCAGAGATAAAAGTAACAGTAGATTTGACTGTGGGTTCTATAGAAGAACGTATCCAGCCCACAATCATCGAGTTCACTGTTTTCCATTTATCAAGATCGGGACTATAATTTGTTGGCTTCGTAATAGATCCGTCTATGAAACCAGTTTTGCGCCTAGCTTGAAGCGCATTCCACATCTCCTCAGACCATTCGTTGTAGTTGTCGCCTTTCAACAGAACGGAAGAGATTGCATCACCAGGGTTGTCAGAGCTTGACAACGTATAAGGCGATATCGTCGTTGTTTGTGCAACAATGGCACCGGTGTTGTTGCCTCCAGCGGCTGAGGTATCGTGTTCACTGATTGTCATTGTTGAATTGAAACAATCGATTAGCAATAAACAGAGCAAGTCAAAACTTTCGACTTGATTACAGAATCGAAATTATCAATTCTTTAAAAAAAAAAATTTCTTTTTTTTTTATACCAATTTAGATTTATCTTAGCTCTGATACCATGTAGGATATGATATTGAACTGACTTGGTTTCATTGATCAATTGACGTTGGTATTACATTGTCTCCTAAATTATCGACTCTTAAACTTATCATAACAAGATTGTAAATCTTAATCCGAAGATATGATCTTATCGCTAATAAAATTGTTTTTATTACAAATATATAGTTACGTAACCGTATAATCTTTAACTTAATTGAGTGTTTCTTAATAACTAAGGAGTTTTAAAGACAATGGTCTCGACCATTCTGAATTATTTAGTTTAAAATGATAGAAATTAAACATACAGTATTACGATATTTGTTATTCTTAATGAAAAATAATCTCAAAGTTCTTTTTTTTAATCTTTATTGACAAGTTAAAAGGGTTTTTTTTTTCTTTCTGTTAAGTTTCATGGGTTTCAACTCAAAACCAATTGGCAATGAGTGGAGTGGCTCATGTTTCTTATATATCACTTAGTCCATTTTCATATTTTCGATGTGGGATCTTTTTCCACACGCCCCCTCGAGATAATGACTCTTTTAGCCATTAATCTCGACATAATCCATCACGCCCCTCGAGATAATGACTCTTTTAGCTATTAATCTCGACATAATCCATCACGTCCCCTCGAGATAATGCTCTTCTACCTATCTCGAGAATTGAGCCTTCTTTTGGGCCATCAATTAGTGGGGGTGATCGGGCCACATTCCGGGCCAGATTAATGGGTCAGCGTGTGTTCGGGCTCTGATACCATGTTAAGTTTTATGGGTTTCCAACTCAAAACCAATTGACAATGAGTGGAGTGGCTCATGTCCCTTATATATCACTTAGTCCATTTTCATATTTCCGATGTGAGATCTTTCTCCACATTTTCTTTTGCTATAACCCGAAAAATTGAAATTTCAAGTCTTAAATCTATGATCAAAACTATTTTCTTTTTTGAAACAGAAAATAAATGTGTAGAATTCAAAAAGATCACCTTTCTGAGAATATTTTATAAAATATAACTAAATTTGATAATATTAGATCAATGCAAAAGTAATATGGCATCAGTAAAAATGTAAAATGATATATAAGCGCGCGTGTTGGAAAAACAAAAGTAAATATTCAACAAACAATATCGTCATAAGAACTAATATTCACATACTATTTACTTTCATCATTTTTTTGATTAAATACTATATATTTTTCTAGTTGTGATAATCATAAATGTTCATTTTCATACCATAACATTCTTTAAAAGAAAATATCATGAAATTCAACATCATTAAAATATGGAATATAGTAGTTATTACATTGCAGTGTATTCCTTTTTTATTTATTGTAATGTAAACATTTTATTCAACAACCAAAAAAAACTTCATTGTAATAGGCAGAACATTTACTTATGTTTTGGCTCCCAAATTTCAACGAGTTAATATGTATAAATCAAAAGGCTCCTAAATAAAAATTGTATATAGATCATGTGGCTCCCAAATTGTTTTTGGTCCCATAAATCTCAGGGCTTGGTCTTGGCAACAGAGATGTAACGTTTATGAATTTTTTTTTTTTGATAAGCATTGAAAAAAAATAGACTAGTGTGAGATATACCTTAAATGTATAATTCTTTTCATTAAGGTAATCTTTGTTTTTTAGCATATATATAAATATTTTCATTAATAATACATATCAAACTGTTCTCTACTCATCATGTTAAATAGTATATTTCTTACTAAATTTATCTTGTTTCCTATCTTAATCAAGTCTCTCTATTCATCTTAATTTCACGTAAAAAAAAAAACAAAAAAATCAGAAAATATATGACGCACGCTTAGAACACGAAAACACAAGACATGGCTTTGACGAGACCCGAGCAAAGGTAAATCCACCAAAAAATATTACAGTTTTCACTTTTTCCCCAAAAATATTAAATAATTAAAAATCATTTCAATTTTAAATTGAAAATATTATTCTCTCTCTCTCTCTCGCCTTCGCTTTCTTTCATGCTCTCTCTCGCAGTCGCAGGCAAACTTATACAGTTTTCAGAACTCGAGATTCATCATTATTTCTTCCACCGCCGGTGATGATGTATAATCCCTAGACCGTAGCTCCGGCGAACTCTGGAGGAAGAAACTAACAAGTAGCTTTAATTTCTTCTTAGTGTTTCGTGCTGTTTCTTCGAATTTCTTAAGTTTAATCCTGGATCTACTACTATATTGATTCGTTTCCCATGGCGTTTTTCTGATTCGTTATCGTCTTATGTGCTTTGAGCATTTGCACAGTTTTTGAAAAAATGTCATTGAAAACGGGAAGCTGAGAGAGGAGGAAGAAATAGAAGGAAGCTGAGTGACTAGGGAGAAAAATGTCAGGTTCGAGAGTGACGGATCTGAGTAAGTTGCATCTGAAGAAGGAGCTGACTCAAATCAGAAAAGCTGGCCGTGTTTTACGCGATCCAGGCACTACTTCCTCGTGGAAATCTCCTCTCGATTCATCGAGATCTGTCGCGCTTTTGGAGCTTCCGGTGAGTAGAAACGGTGGGAGTTCGACTCAGTTTCCGATTCGAGGAGAGAGTAGTAGTAATCGTGGGAAAGAGAAGAAGGTCTTCTTGTATAACTGGAAGACTCAGAAATCTTCTAGCGAGAAAAGTGGATTAGCTAAGAATGGTAAGGAAGAAGAAGAAGAAGAAGACGAAGATGCTTCTTCGTGGACACAAGCTAGTGTCAATGACGTTGATGATGATGATGTGAGTGATGCGAGGAATGGTGCTGATTCGATGGGTTTTAGATGCAGAGATACGAATCTAGCGTCACAGGGTGTGTCTAAGATGAGGAAGAGTAGTGTTGGTAGTAACAAGAAGAAGAGTAAGAGAAAGAGCTCGTCTCGTTTGGATTTTTTGTCAAAGTATCAACCTAGAGAAGATATTGTTGCTAGAAAATGTAATGCTGCATCAGGTTTAGCTGTAAGGAGAGGTGATTCTGCTAAATTATCAGATGATACAGAAGAGGAATTGAGTAATTCAGAGGATTTGAGGAAGGTCACTGGTGCGTCTCCTTTGCTTTTGAAGCTTAAGCATAAGAACTGGTCACGTTCTTCTTCTAAATTGTTGAGAGCTAATAGAAAAGAGGATTCTTCATGTACTTATAATAGTACACCGGCTTTATCTACTAGCTCGTATAATATGTATCCTGTTCGTAATCCGAGCACTCTTGGATCTTGGGATGGTACCACGACTTCGCTGAATGATGGTGATGATGAGTTGGATGATAACTTGGATTTACCAGGGAGGCAAGGTTGTGGTATTCCGTGTTATTGGACGAAGAAGGCCATGAAACATAGAGGTGGATGCAGAAGTTGTTGCTCTCCATCATTTTCGGATACTTTGAGAAGAACCGGAAGTAGCATTTTGTGTGGGAGTCAATCGGTGTATCGTAGACATAATAGACATTCTTCTGGAGGGTCTAGTAAACAAAAAATTGCTTGTAGAAGTGCACAAGGTGTTTTACCTTTACTCACATACAGTGGTGATGGTAGAGGAGGGTCTTCTTTAGGAACCGGGCTTAGTGATGACGAGCTTTCTACCAATTACGGAGAGCTTGATTTAGAGGCTCAGAGTAGATTAGATGGGAGGAGGTGGTCTACTAGTTATAGGAGTCGAGATGGTTTGGAGGCTGTAGCGTTAGATGGAGAAGGAGAAGAAGGAAGTACACCGGAAACAATCCGAAGCTTCAGCCAAAAGTACAGACCAATGTTTTTTGAGGAATTGATTGGACAGACTATAGTGGTTCAATCGCTAATGAACGCTGTAAAAAGGAATAGGATCGCTCCTGTTTATCTCTTCCAGGGTCCTAGAGGAACTGGGAAAACATCAACCGCAAGAATTTTTTCTGCTGCCCTGAATTGTGTGGCCACTGAAGATATGAAGCCTTGTGGGTATTGTAAAGAGTGCAATGATTTCATGTCTGGGAAAAATAGGGATTTTTGGGAACTTGATGGAGCTAATAAGAAGGGAGCTGATAAGGTTAGGTACCTTTTAAAAAACCTACCAACGATACTTCCACGGAATTCCTCAACATACAAGGTCTTTGTGATAGATGAGTGTCATTTGCTACCATCGAAGATGTGGCTGTCTTTTCTTAAGTTTCTTGAGAACCCTCTGCAGAAAGTTGTCTTCATATTTATAACGACGGACCTTGACAATGTTCCTCGGACCATTCAGTCAAGGTGCCAGAAGTTCCTCTTTGATAAACTCAAAGATTCTGATATAGTAGTGAGACTAAAGAAAATTGCTTCAGACGAAAATCTTGATGTAGACTTGCATGCGTTGGACCTGATTGCTATGAACGCGGATGGCTCACTTCGAGATGCTGAAACTATGTTGGAGCAGCTGAGTTTGCTGGGAAAACGCATCACCACTGCTCTAGTAAATGAGCTAGTAAGTTTTTCTAATTCTTTTACGTAGCTGTGCATTGGAAAAAGTAAAATTTGTTAATGTTAAAAACTCTGGCACTATGTGTTTGTGCAGGTGGGTGTTGTTTCAGATGAAAAATTGTTGGAACTCTTGGAATTAGCATTGTCATCTGACACGGCAGAGACAGTGAAGCGAGCTAGAGAGTTGTTGGACCTTGGAGCTGACCCAATAGTCTTGATGTCTCAACTCGCCAGTCTTATCATGGATATCATTGCCGGTACATACAAGGTCGTAGATGAAAAATACAGCAACGCCTTCCTTGATGGACAAAACTGTGAGTTCCCAGCAAAGTATTTGAAATCCAAATGGGTCATATGTGCTAAAAAATAAGCTTATTGATCTGTTAGCTTTTTGAGATCATCACCCATTCCATTTTCTCCTCAATCAAAACCATAGCCTTATACGACAATTCTTGTGATGAGCAATTTTATCCTTTTGTGATGAGTATTAAACCACTTATTTGATTTTGGCAAAATTCTTGTTTTGTTTTTGTAGTGACTGAAGCGGATATGGAGGGACTAAAGCATGCTTTAAAACTCCTTTCTGAGGCTGAGAAACAGCTTAGAGTTTCTAATGACCGTTCAACATGGTTCACAGCGACTTTGCTTCAGCTTGGGTCAATGCCTTCTCCTGGCACCACACATACAGGAAGTAGTAGAAGGCAAAGCTCTAGAGCAACTGATGATGACCCATCAAGCATTTCAAGGGAAGTTATGGCTTACAAACAGAGAATAGGAGGACTTCACTTTAGTAAGTCGGCATCTCCAGCTTCGGTTATAAAAAGGAACGGGAATCATTCCCATGAAGCGAAAACGTTCTCCAGGGTTATCGATAATAACTGTTATAAATCCTCCTCATCTAGCCAAGTTCCAGAGAGCGAAGCTTCCATTGCCTCGCATGACAATAGCATCGCAAGCACCATGATGCTTAATCAAAGAAGTTCAGAGAAACTTAACGATATATGGAGAAAATGCATAGAAAGATGTCATTCCAAGACACTGAGGCAGCTGCTCTATACTCATGGGAAACTTATATCTATCAGTGAAGTTGAAGGTACAAAGCCTAAGAGTTTATTTCTTTTCACTTTCAAAATTTTGCATCCTTAAACAGATGAATATTTTTGCAGGAATTCTAGTTGCTTATATCGCGTTTGGAGAAACCGATATCAAACTGAGAGCTGAAAGGTTTCTAAGCAGTATCACGAACTCGATCGAAATGGTACTAAGGCGGAGCGTGGAGGTCAGGATAATCCTCTTGCCTGAGACCGAGTTACTCGTCGCCCATCACCAAACCCGGAAACCAGAATTGACCAACAAAAGTGGGCATCTAAATACCATGGCTGGTTTAAATGCTGAATCAGATGTTGAAGTTGGTAGCAGCGAGGAAAGCAGATCAACAAAACTCCCAATGCAAAGGATAGAATCAATAATCCGAGAACAAAGATTAGAAACCGCGTGGTTACAAACTGCTGATAAAGACACACCTGGATCGATAATACGGGTAAAACCCGAAAGGAATCAGATTTTACCTCAAGAAGACACTTATCGCCAACCTAACGTAGGTTCTGCCATTTCTTCTTCTGGACTAACCCCTCACCATTGGGTAGATGAATTAAACAATGAAGCTAAGCTTTTGAAAATCGGTGACAATGGTGAGCTTCAGGAGAATCTAACCGGCAAAAGAGGAGAGCATTGTCCTCTTTCCCCAAGTTTACTTCATGATACTAACTTCGGAAACAACAAAGACAATCTGTAAGTTCCTCACTCTGATCCTTTTCGATTCAAAAGGAATAAGATCTTTATAATAAACGTATTGTCATATTGATCTAATTGGACATTTTGGCATTGGTTGTGTAGAGGAGGATACGAATCAGGATCAGGAAGAGTTGGTTGTAATTTGTTATTTTGCTGGAACACACACAAGACGCAAAGAAGAAGCAAGGTATGTTCTAATTAGTCGAAACCGTTCCTTCTTTTCAAAGTTTTGATTTGTTTATTTATTTATTTCTTGTTCTCATTTTGTTTCTCTGTTGTGGATTTGATTAGTCGAAACAGGCTAAGGGAACTCCTGTTCGTTCCCGGAGAAATCGGAAGAGTCGATTCTCTTTGTTTAATGGATGTGCTAAGCCAAGGAAAGCAGAAGGTAACATTAGAAGATGAGAATATAATTTCTTAAGTGATGAAAACTAATAAATTGTTCCCTCAAGCTCTAATTTATCATCTGTTTTGCCACTTCCACATAGTTTTCCTTAATTCTGTTTGGTAATGATATGTCACAGGACAGTTCTAATTTATTCACTGTAAAGTTCCTATCCTATGGGTTTCAACAACTCCATTTTTGTTATCTATCTTATAAAACTTCAGAAAATGTTACCATCAAATAAAGAATAGAAGAATAGGTTTAACCTTGAGCAATAGTTTATATTTTGTTTAAGTTCTTTCGTTGCATTTGTTACTAATACAAGGATAATACGTACGCTACGCTGAGGATATTTTGGTAAATCTTTTTTGGTTCATAAATCATAATCAGTAATGTTAATGGTTAGTTTGTCTTGTATATCTTTATATTCGAGTATAATTTTAGAGTAAAATTTTTGGGATAGTAATTTAGATATTTATATAATTAATTTTGTTTTTATTATTGTCATTTTTAGTAATATTTTAAATAGTTTATTCCAAACATTATTATAATTACTTAATTAACATTACTTTGACAACTAATTGTGAATTTAAGCCTTAAATATTTGGCAAACAATAATTTTTAGATGATTAACGGAGAAACGATACTATTTTCAGTTTTAAAGTATACTTCTGTTATCCAATCAGACATTTCTCATCCTTTATTTAGTTTTTAAATTGATTTTTTTTTTTGGAAATATCGAATTTTTAACCTTGAGACTCGGTTTCACTTTTGTTTGCATTTGTTAGCATTTTTAACCTTCAAAATCGCATTAATAGTATATTGTTTTCCTTCTGTACTGTTTTCTATTTTTTTAATATGTATACATCAAAAAGGAAAATTGAAGTTCATGAAATACTTGAAATTACAAAATTATGTAATACTTAAAATATGATGAATAATAAAATGTGTGTCTTGCGATTTATAGAAAATATATGTGTTTTATATGTTACAAAATAATGTTATAACTTATAATGATTTAAATGAGGTTCAATGACTAGTAATTAATATTGTAATGGTTGATACATTAAAAATCACTTTATGCATTCATTTGAAAATTGAAAAGGAGAGCTTACAACTTACATATATTTTCTTTATTTTTTTTTTTATAAAAATTTGTTTTTTTTGTAATATATATCTTGTTAATTTCAAAAGGGTTGTAGTATATTTCATCTAAAAAATATAGTGTTTAAAGATACATGGTTTTTATTATTAATTAATGAAAAAGAGAGTAGGAGGTGCAAAGTATTTTTTACTTTTTTTGAGAATTTTCTTTTAAAATATTAAGAAAAAGGAAGAAAAAAGAAACTAAATGACATGTATCAACGTTATGGAAAACACATATCAATCTTCTCTGAGAAAAAAACTTTTACTTATAATATAAGATATATAATATATTTATTTAAAAAGAGGTGCGGTAGATTTCATATAATTTTATTTGATTTCAGTATTATAATCTAAATAATTATTTAAAATTTTATAAAACAAAATTAGATAATAAAAAAAAGATTAGGAGCTTTTTTTCGATTTTTATTTAAATATTAAAAAAAGAAAAAATACATGATATGTATCAATATTGTGGAGAACACGTTTCAGCTACTCCAAAAATATCATAACATATATTCAAGTAATATAACTATATAACTATATTACTATATATAAAACATAAATTTAAGTAAAAAATCCATCATATTGCCATACGTTTTTTGGTTAAGATATAATTCTAGTCAACCACAAATTAATTATATTGCTTCTTGTTAGTTTGTCACAACATTATAAATAAGAAATTTAGGGTGAACATTTTTTATCACAAACAAAAATATGAAGATGATTGCCAAGTTCTCTACAATAATAATAGTGGCTACTCAGCTTCTTTTTGCATGTGGCCTTGCCCATGCTACTGAGCCAAATCTTTCTTTAACATACCAAAATGCGAAGATACCAGTGAACCAATTCCCAGGTGTATTTCCAATTCCTCATTATCCAAACCCTCCAAAAGGCCCAGGATATCCACCACACCAAAATGTGAAGATACCAGTGAACCAATATCCAGGCGTATTTCCAATTCCTCATTATCCAACACCTCCAAAAGGTCCAGGACATCCACCACACCAAAATGCAAAGATATCAGTGAACCAAATCCCCATAGGTGCTTTTCCAATTCCTTTTAAACCTCCAAGAGGCCCAGGACATCCACCACACCAAGATATGAAGATATCAGTAAAACCTCCATTAGACCCAGGACATCCACCTCACCAACATACGAAGATATCAACAAACCAATTCCCAGGCGTATTTCCAATTCCTCATTATCCAAAACCTCCAAAAGGCCCAGGACATCCACCACACCAAAATGTGAAGATACCAGTGAACCAATATCCAGACGTATTTCCAATTCCTCATTATCCAACACCTCCAAAAGGTCCAGGACACCCACCACACCAAACTGCGAAGATAACAATGAACCAAATCCCCATAGGCTTTTATCCAATTCCTTTTAAACCTCCAAGAGGCCCAGGACATCCACCACACCAAAATGCGAAGTTATCAGTGAACCAATTCTCCAGCGTATTTCCAATTTCTCGTTAAGACATCCATAAAACCAGAATGCAAAGATATCAGTGAACTAGTAACTCACTTTTTATTTGTCATCCTGGTTATAAAAATTGCACCCCATAAACTCATATGTTTTTTTAATTAAAATAAATATAATACATGACAATGTAAAACCTGTTTTGTATTGTTGTGCCTTTATATCATAAATATATATTAATTCATCCATTTCATAATTTCCTGTCATTTTAATATTTGATTTTGATTAAAAAAAATATCGTTTTATATTTCATTGCTGATAAAATTTCAGTTTTGTTTGAACTCCATTACTCTATTTAATTAATTAAAGAGATATAATTGTTTAGTGTATTAATAAGAGATATTGTAGACATTTGAATAAATTTTCTTAATATGTAAGAAAATTTCTTAAACGACACTTAAAATAAATTAGGAAGTGTTCCCTTTTAAATTTTGACCATGAAGGGAAAACATCATTAACTACAAATACTGTAAGGTTCACAATCCAAAAAATTTAATGCCTTTTTCAAAAATCAAATTCAAATTTAAGAAAAAAAACTTTTTTGATTCACTAAAAATTCTAAAATATCAAAATTTCCAACCAAACTGTCCTAAAAAATCGAAGAGCCTAACCGTTCTTCGTCCTACACACATATCATCAAGGATAAGTTAAATGTCATTTAAAACAAAACAAAAAAAGAAAATTCTAGTGGCATTTTTTTTTCCAATCATTCAGAGTAAATCTCAAGCCTATGGAGAGGCCTACACTAATCCATGGAGAGGGGCAGCGCACGGATATACCCTCTTTCTGAGTTATTTAGAAGACAAAAATGTTTTTTATATACTACATTGGTTTAAATTATTCCACCTAAAAATGTATTATATATAAAAGAATTTTTTTTTTCTTACATATAATCGATGTGGGATAAAAATGATTTAAAAAAAATAAAATCTCAATTTTACTTACATATAAAATGAATATTTTATGATTTTTAATTTCATAAAGTTTAAATATTATACTTTTTTGTTTTTGTATTTACGCATTTTAATATACTATTTTTGTAATTAAAATTACTTAGAAAAATTCTCGAAATTAAATAATATGTAAACAAAAAAAGAACTTGCAATATTTCCTGTTAAATACAAGATAGAAGATTTAAGGGTTTTATTTTTAGCAAAGAATATGTAAAATAAAAGCCATTTATAATGAATTTTACCCTGATGATTGTTATTGTAAAAAATATTATTATGTTCAAATTATTAAATGATATAAGACGTTTCATATTTGACTAAATAAGATTAGAGGTCATTTTTCTAATTAATAATGTAAACAATTAAGTAATTACGTCATTGGTTATAAGATGATTTTTTCTTGTTTTAATTTAAAGGTTAATAGCTCATAAAATAATTTATTAATAATATCAATTTTGCTTTTTGTTTGACTTTGAAATTAAAAAAGTAACTAATATAAGCATCAATGCATTATAAAGATTTAGATCGGCCAATGGTAACATAAGTTGTCACTTAACTCCAACCGGCTAGTACAACCACGAGATATGTTACCATTATAGTAAGTAGTAACCTATCCATTGTCTATTTGTGGTTGTTACACAATTCATTTACAAATTTTACCACTAAACATTTAATCAATTGACACTAATATACTAATACTATAATCGGGGTCATTAGTTAAAGTCTTAGGGACTGTAAAAGCTCTATGGTATCTGTCAAGTCAGTCTCACCATTCGACAACTCGATTTTTGTCATGCAACTTCACTTAAAACTGTTTTTTATGCTTCTATATTTCTTCTGTAGCCTCTTCTACAGATATATAAACATACATCTTAAAAAAAAAAGATAGTTATTTAAGAAAAGGAACTACAAGTTAAAAAAAATTATAAAACAATGAAACTTACTCAGCTTCCTCTGCAACATTTCTTCATCAAACATTGATTATGCGTGACGCTAATAGAACCCTCGTTGTAACTGTGAGTAAGTTCCATCACTCTCAAGAACAGTGATGTGTTTTCACGAACAAACTTGCTTCCTACGATAGCAATTAAAACCAAAAAAAATTAACGAGAGATTGATTTACCGGTTAAGTAGGTTTGTGTCCAGTTAAATAATTTGGGGTTATTTTAGAACGTCTAAGAGTAGTAGACGCAATTAAAATATAAAAGATATAAGAAATATTCAAAGGGACAATTGAAAATAAAAGAGTTCTAAAAAAAGTTTTGTCCATATACATTTTAATTTCTAAATTGTCATTTTGGACAAATCTACCCTTATATCAAAATTTTGACAATTTTAAGAGGAAAAAACCACAAAAATATGTTGATAGACAAGTTTAAAGAAGATTTAGTGAAGACATTTTTTTGATTTGGTCGCATATAAATAGGTTTTTAGATCTTCCGAAAAGTGTAGAATTCGTTTTCTAATTTTTTTGTCTGTTCTAAAATCTTTAGAATACGTATTCTACGCATTGTACATGTTCTGAAAATTTTAGAACATAAATTGTTCTAAAATTTTAGAATACATGTTCTACAAAAATTAGAATTCGTATTCTGCAAATTCTCTATATTCTACGAAATTTAGAATACGTATTCTAAAGTTTAGAGACTTTAGAATACGTATTCTACGATTTACTCAATGTTCTACAAAATTAAATTTCCTTAAAACTAGTAACTGAATCTACAAATAAGGAAAGTAAATCTATTTTATGTAAATCGAATATATTCTTTAACATTTTTGAATCTACTACACCCTTTTTAAATAAATATATTATATATTACAAAAAACATATATATTTAAAAAATATATTTTGTATATGAAATATTCTTCAAAATATATATTATGTATGTTAAAAAATAAAAATAAAACAAATATATGTAGGTCATATTTTCAAATCAATGTAAAAAAATGGGTTTAAATGTATCCAACGTTACAATATTAATTAACCGGCCATTGAACACTATTTAAACCATTATAAGTTATAACTTTATTTTGTAACATATAAAACATAAATTTAAAGATATTTATTTTTTGTAATATATACTGTATATATTTTAAAATAGGTGTAGTAGGTTTTGTATAAATTTTTTATCTAAAATTGTACTCTAGATAATTTTTTTTTATAGATTTTTGTTTTTTTAATATTTAAAAAAGGCATCGGCGAAGAAGAAGAGAAAGATAGGTTTTAAGAATTTTTATTTTTATTTTTATGGGTTGTATAATATATTATTATTATTTTTTTAAATGAAAGACTCCATATGAATAAGAGGTTTAGAATATGGAATATGATTAAAATTTAAAATTTTGTTATTTCATTTTTATTTATAATTAAGGGCATAATGAGTTTTTGATTATTATAAAACCTATTCTACCAATTTTAACAAGATAAGTTAATTAGAAAAATAGACATCTTTTTTTCTAATTTTGCCATGTACAATTTTAATGAATGCTAACTATAAAATCCATGACTCATTAAATCTTACTGCAAATACTTTTGCATTAAGTTCCATATTTTAAAATCTGTAGCATATCACAATAAACTTAGCTTATCTTATATATTAAAATAAAAATACATAATGCTTACATTCATCTTCAGAATGGTTGATTACTAATCTATCCATAATGAATCTACATATATGTTTTTTTGCCATTTAGATTTAAAATATATATATTTATCCAAATAAATTTAATTTACTATAAAGAAATATATTTAAAAATTTGAATATATTGAAACAAAAAGAAAACTAACTTTTTAAAATTCGAAAAAATAATTTTTTTTTTAAATTGGAAAATTAAATTATGATAACAATTTTTTTTCTTGAAAAAGTTAAATCACTAATAAAAAAATTTAAGGAAACTGAAATATAATTCTTATTTCAATTTTGAATTTGATCTCAATTTTTTGAAAGTGAAATCACTTTTATTTTCAAAAGTAAACTATTAAAATATATTTTTTCATATTTAATATTAGAATATTTCCATTTATTATAACATATAAGAGTGCGTTAAATTAATTTTATACTACAATTCGTTATAGATTAGATGGAAAATTTCCCATAATTATTATATTAAACCGGTTATTTTAGTTTATGTTTGGTAAAATATTGATATATTGGTGATTTTGATATGTTTAGTTTTTTAAGTTGATTTTTTTCTAGGAAAATCGTATTTTTAACTTTCCAAATCTAACGTTGGACCTCCAAAAATTTTCACTAACACTTCAAACCTACAAACCTTCACCATGGTTTTTACCAATATAAACCTCTAAATCGTTGTTTTTGTTTAATCCGTTAAAAAATCTAACGGATCACTAATGTCTGTTAACAGAAAAGTTAACTCCGTTTAAGATTTAATAAAAACGCGTTGTTTTATTAAAACGGATCCCTTAACAGAACACATTTTCATTCGTTGTTCTTTACCCTACAATTCCACCTTAATAGTTGAATATTTGTGGTTGAAATAAAAGTTCAAATGAAAATATATCAGCTATTAAAGTGGAATTGTAAGGTAAACAACAACATAATAATTATTTTAAAGAGGATAAGTATGCGACATTATATACTGAGATTTTCTCCAACCAATTCCTCACCCAATTGCTATCAGAAATAGACCTTTTTTTTTTCAATTTCGAGTGGGTAGTAAGCAACCAAGTTATAAAAATTATGCATTAAGAGTATATTGTTTTCCTTTTGTTCTGTTTTTTCTATTTTTTTTAATACGTATACATCAAATAGGAAAATCAAATTTCATGAATAAATGAACATATAGAAGAAGAAGCTATATATATATTTCTTTTTTTGTATACAAAGATATATACTCAGAACAATTTGCTAAGAAAACAATGTTAACAAAGAATAAAAAATAAATATTTTTAATCAAAAATAGTTTTTTTAAAAATTTCGAGTGGGTATAGTTGAAAGCAAAGCACAAGAAAAAATAGAATTTATTACATGCTAACTCCTCACCCTTGTTTCCCTATATTAAGCAACTAAGTAAACATAGATAATCTAAAAAATCAAAACTACTAGAACATTGTTGGTTTTAACATTGTCCAAAAATGTTATCTCAGTAAAAATAATTTTTCACTTATAGTTGGTTCAACGATAGTGGTTGGAGGTTACAAAAACATCAAAATCACTGGTTGCGTACAAACCTACAAAATTGACATAAAAAAAAAGTTTGAATTTTAGTTGTAGAAAAAAGATTGTTATAGATATTACCCTATTCAAATGTCTCGGCTTGGTTTGAGACTCTTATAATGATGAGTCCATAATCAGAAATGGATTGATGGTGTAGAAATCTAAAATAGATTGTTAGTAATGCGTGAATAGGAAATTTTGTGTTGTGTTACCTATTCAAATGCATTGGCTCGGTTATGAGGAATAAGGTAATAAGAAATTCTGTCACGTGTTATTCCGTGGTGCAAGTAAAAAGGTATTGAAGTAATCTTAGATTTTTTGTATTGCATTGTAAAATAATAAAAGTAAATTTAATTTTAAATTTTATAATAATGTTTACAACAATGTTAGTCTCTAATCACTATTATTTAAATTTGCAGGTTGGTGGAAATTGATCAGGATACTTTTTTTTGTCAGATTGGTTGATCGTGGTACTGCATAATAATGTCTCTCAACATATGTTAGTTGGTGTACTCAGTGAGTATCTTAGTACATTGATATAATATTGATCTCAGCTTATTATATATGTGTTAACCAGGGAAAGGTTGATGAAACTTGAAGATCAAATATTACTTCTTTAATGGGATCTTGGAGCAGGAAAAAGATCAGCTGGCTTTAAGCATATGTGAGAAAATCAGAAGTAAGCATTCCTTTGTGATATCTCTCTTCCTTTTATATGTGTTGGTTTCTGTCAATGGTTTCTTTCCAAAACCATAGCCAATACGAAAAGTAAAGTTGTTACAAAGCAAAATGAGATGTATCCTTAACATTTTCTAGAGCTAGTGCTTTTAGACTTAAGCTGTGTTTGAGGCACATACCTCTGCAAGAAGGGACTAGAGAGGATAATTATTGTTGTTGAATTTTGTAGGTTTGAAATAGATTGATCTCTTGGAGCAATAAGAATTACAAGCAATTCTTCCTCAGGTTGTTTGATTGATCATAATGATTATTGGTTGTTGTATATATCTCTGAGAAGAAGTTAATTGTTGTGTTGAGCAATTCTTAGCATACTACTTAAAGATGAACGTCAACTGATTATAATACTGACTTTTTTGCTATTGCAACACTACCAGGTGATGTGACCTTTGATTAGGTATTTAACTCTAATGATTCTTAAGTTATGGGTCTTGATTCAAGACTCTTGAAGCTTACAAAAAGCAAAATCAATAGGTTTAAGATCAGGTATAAGAACATGTTTGCAAGCTGGTTGTTGTCATGTGTGTTCTTTTTTCATCAATAGGTTAGATTATCATGCAGAAAACTACGTCAATTCTAAATTGAAACTTGCTTGCAAACATCAGGATTCGGGAATATCTAGACGAGCTATATGATCGTAAACATAAGGTATAAAACAAAATTAAAATACCATCCTTTGTTTTGTTTCATTTACTTTCTCAGGTCTTTAAAGGACATAGCGCAAGCACTTCTAGTGCTTCTAGATGCATTAAGTCTCTTATATGTTTGGAAATATCTCATTTTTGCCCTTATCTGATTTGGTATGCTCAGAGTCTCCAATGTTCTAAGAAAAGTGGAAAATCGGAGACTCTGAGATAGCTCACTGCACAGTCTTCCATTCACAGTCTCAATTGACTATGAATGGCTCTAGAACAACCAACATGAGCGCGATGCTTTTTTGTCGATTTGATTTTTTTAAAACCATTTATGAGTTTCTTTTGCTTAAAATTAATCTCAAGATTCTAAAAGACTCAACTTGGCCGTGAAGGGTCTAAAACCACAGTGATGAATTAAACCCGAATATTTTTCTGATCTGGCCAAGAATTGGTATTTTGTAGAGAGTTTTTTTTTTTAAATTGTTTTCAACAATAATTAATTCTATTTTTGGTTAAAGAAAATACCGATTGGTTTAATCCGATTTTAGCTTAGATGGAAATAAATTTTATTAAACTTTAAAATCTATCCGGTTTTTAGTGAATGTATTTTTCATAGTAATAATTTGAAATGATGATGTGATAAATGGTCATCAGCAACAAAATGCTGTAGATTTAGCATTTTTTCTCGTATGTTAATGATCTAATGCTTCAATTAAAATTTCAAAATTTACATATTTAATGTAAATAATAAAAATCTTATATAATAAAGTAGGTTTCGTTTAACCACATGATGACATGTGTCATCTTTCATTTAATTTTTTTACTATTTCTATATTTTACCTTTTCATATTCTCATTTCTAAAATAAACATATATAAAAAAATAATTTGTCTTAATTATACATTTAAAAATAATTAATACAGTTTGACTATTATTACATTCATTGTCATTTAAACACACCATAAATTATAATTGTAACACCCATAATTTTTTTTTCTTTTTGTAACATACATCACTTTTCATCTTATAAATAATCATTTTCACATCCTCCTCCATCATATCTCAAATTCCTAAATATTTTTTTTTGTTTTTATGTTCTTGCATGGGTTGAAAACTCAATTAAGACATCATTGTAAGAATTTGATATTATAATTTGTTTTTAGAAACTATATGGTAAATATTTTAGATTGGTTTCAATTTTTATTTTATCTCTAACGCGTTATAATTTATATGTATTCCTTCTTTAACCCTCATAATTTAACTTAACATTATATATGTATTATACAATTTTGATAATTATTACAATGCAAATTTCTTTTTGTAACATACATCACTTTTCATCCTATAAATAATCATTTTCACATCCTCCTCCATCATATCTCAAATTCCTAAAATATTTTTTTTTGTTTTAATGTTTTTGCATGTGTTGAAAACTCAATTAAAACATCACTGTAAGAATTTGATATTATAATTTGTTTTTAGAAACTATATGGTAAATATTTTAGATTGTTTACAATTTTTATTTTATCTCTAACGCGTTATGATTTATATGTATTCCTTCTTTAACCCTCATAATTTAATTTAACATTATATATGTATTATACAATTTTGATAACTATTACAAAGCAAATTTCTTTTATTTTCTCTTCTATATAAGTGATTTAGTTGGAATATAGGACACCTCACGAATATAAAATCGCTTATTTATAGAGCTATATATATATATATATTTCAATTTAATTTTTCTTTTTATTGATTTCTTTATCTATAAGTGATGTAATTGAGAGTATAAAATCAATGAAGAATGTAAGATCACTTTTTTAATGTAATATATAATTTTTAATTTTTCTAAATTAATTAATGTTTACCCCCTATAAATTCGAATTATTTTGGTATGTCTATTTTTTTTAGCCATATTGGACATGTTAAATTTTTTCTTTGTTACATTGTAGAATCTCTATTTTTCTATCTTGTGCTTCCAATGTAATGTGGACGATCCATATGAACCTCTCCACCTTTTTCTAAAATGACCAACCAAAATTTAGAGTAAAATAGTTAGTTATTTATTTATGTTAATATTCATCATTACAATTTCATCAAATCTATTTTTATTTGGATTTGATTGCCTAAAGAAGAAAATGTATGAGGATGAGGCAATATGGTTGCATTTTTTTACCTCATTCAAAATTAACCATAAGAAAAATATTTGTAATTACGGTCATTTTAATCATCTAAATTGCATATTTGGATTGGATTCATGTATGCTTAATCTAACAATATTTTGTATTCTTTTAAATTTTGAATCAAAATTTTTCTCAAAGTTTTAAATCAATTTTTTTTCTATAAGAGATAATTTTGTTTAGGATATTTTGTTTCTTTAATACAAATTTTTAAATTGTATTATCCAAAATACCACAAAATAAGAACCCTTTTCAAATATTTTGAAATGGGCTATAAATCAATTGTACAAAAACTACCATATTTTATCTTTTGATATTCTTATTTCTAAAACTCATTAAAGGGTTTTATCTTTTATGAAAAGTTGATAGGTGACACATTTCCTTCTCATATGCGTTTTTTAAAAACTTTGTAATAGATAATAAATTGAATAAAAACTATATATCACAACTTATAATAAAGAAAAGTTTCTCTTATATATAAGTGATGTAGTATGAAGTATAGAGTCAGTGACAAATATAAGATCACTTCTTTTATGTAATATATTTATTTTAATTTGTTTAAAGTTATTGATGTTTAGTCCCCACAAATTAGAGTTTTTTTTTTGCTATGTCTTACTTAATTTCATTAACTAAATATCTTTGAACCATATTTGTTAGTGGCGTTTAATGCCGTTATAGATACAAAATTAAACTATCATGATTCTTCACATAGGATTTGTTAGTTTTTTTTTTCATTTCTTACATTGTATAATTTCTATTTTTTCTATCATATGTTTTCAATGTAATGTGAAAAGCAAGATATGATTTCTTTATTAGATGATCAATCTCAGACTCTCCACTTTTTCTAAAATGAATCAACCAAAATTTAGAAAAAAATTTATTTATTTATTTATTTTCATCATCACAATTTCATCAAATCCATTTTTATATAAGTGTTAATTATTTTTGTAATATATAATAAGTTGTAATAATTTTGTGAAATATTGATAAAATATAATTATTAGAAGACGACCGCGAAGTACAAAACTATTAAACTATATGATTGTTAAATAACAGAATAATAATGTGACCATTATTTACTTTAATGTAGGGCGAAAATAGAAATATGCTATATGTTGTAAATTTAATATCAAACTGTTTTATCTAAACGGAATGCACAAACGACAACTACATGGATTGCATAATTTACTACAATAATTTTAAACTCACGCAACGCGTGAGACCTCCCCTAGCTGACAAGTGTCATCTTTCATTTTCACTATTTCTCTATTTTACCTTTTGATATTCTCATTTCTAAAAAAACATATATAAAAACAATAATTTCTCTTAATTACACATTTAAAATCAAATAATAAAATTAGACCATAACTTAACCCATAAATACATTTGAAAGAAACTCAAACAACATAATTAACTATAACTTTTTAACATGTGTCTATATTACAAAAAAATATATTTATGTATGCAAAAAGAACTAATATATATATATATATATATACCTTATTTTATTTTTATTTTTTCTCTTTATTTTTATTATTTCCCTTGACCAAAAAAAATAATATGTAGACCATAAATTTGTAAATTCTACAGCAATTTTTTTTCCTACAACTACAACTAATACAATTCAAATAACATCAACTTTGTAGGTTTGTACGCAAGCTTTGATTTCGATGTTATTGCAGACTCTAACAGCTATCGTCGACACAACCAAAAATGGAAAATTATTTTTACTAAGAAAAAGTTTTTGAACAATGTTAAAGAATAACAATATTCTATTAGTTTTAACAGTATGAGAGATAAGGGTGACGATTTATCAGGTAACAAATTATATTTAAAACTTAAATTAAAGGAAAAAATATTAAGAAGAACCAATGACAAAAAGAGAACCAACATTTTTACCATTATTATTTCCAAACCAATATATCAAATATTTTGACAAACATAACCAACATAACCGATTTAATAAGATAATCATGGAATGGTTTCCATTAGATCTATATCAAATTGTAGTATAAAATTAATTTAATGCACTCTTATATAAAATAATAAAAATATGAAAATAGATATTATAACAGTTTTAATAAATTTAAAGATAAAAATGTAAGAAAATTTAATATATATACATATATATAATATAATTCTTTTAAAACATCTACGACCAAATTCAACTTAACACATAATCTACGCGTGGGAAACTACCTAGTAATATATATAGATTTCTTGTCTTTTTTTTATTGCCACCAGTGTGTATGTTTAATCCTTCTAATTTGGAGGAGAGCAGGTCATTCGATAAAAGTTTTTTTTTTTTAACCTACATTGGTTAAAACACATGGACATAAGTCCAATAGCGGTTTTAGTACCAAACAACGGAGCCATCGAGAAAAGAAACCGGACATAGTAACCTGGTCGCAAAGACAAGCAATCCAGTCGATGACACAAGTACCTCATAGCCATCCCCTGTGTGATTTGATGCATTAGACTCATTTACCACTCCGTGGGGGTTTACACATTCCCCCCGGATCATTACTTCCTTTAGAAGCCTTAGTCTTTTCGAAATTTGGAAGCACCTCCCCTTCTCGTGGAGTTTCACTCAGATTAGGTTCTCTGTGTAGCGTGTTCAGGATTGTTTTGAGGCTTTGGCGAGAAACGCCCATGAATGTTCTTGATTTTACTTGAGGCTGCCGATTGGGCCTCCTTAGTCCCTAAATGGGTCTTCTGGTTATACTCCTTATTGGAAGGAGAGGGAGCTGAACCATCGACCTGATTTTCCTTTTCTCGATCAGCTTCCTTCTTCTTTAATTCCTCAAGTTCATCACCAAAGAGATCGTCGTCATCCATGATTGCTTCCAATTCCGATTTTGAGAGCATAGCTGCTCTATACTATGCCTCCTTAACATCAAGTTCATGATCGCAACTATTTAAGGCATTTTTTTAAGGCTACAATTTTTAAAAGTACTAAAGTACAAAAGGCCACACTTAACATCAAGTTCCACTGTCGAACTCCCCAAAGTTGGTGTTTATCTACTGCCAGAATGTCTTCAGATTCTTGAGGTGTACAATATCTTGCTGTGAGGAAATTGATTTCTCTTTTTTTTTCCATCTTAGGTGCAATGGCGTGCCCTGGACGAGATCAATGCTGGAGTTTGTGATGGGATGACATATGAAGAGGTAAAGAAGAACATGCTAGAAATGTACAAGTGACTTGGTTAAATCTGTATATGTAAAAGAGCGTTATTAGTTGCGATCTCTCTAACTCATCTTGACGAACGTAATAGGCCAAACTGGAATTTGTTCAGCCCAAAATAGGAGAGGGACAAAATTGAAAGAGATATTCAACTTATTCATCTCACTTTCATTTTTTTTCATTTTTTAATCAATTTATCAATATTCAATTTGTTCAACTTATTCATTTTAAAAGTCACCATTTGCACCCTATATATTTAATATTTTAAAATTTTCAATAAAACAAGCATTTCAAAATTAAAAGCCACACAAATAACAAAATCGTTACATAGTTTTAATTATGCGCAACGCGCAGATTGATTTCTAGTTGGGTTAAAACTGAAACTTAATTTGCAATACAAATTTAAAATGATATTCTTTGTGAAATAAGAACTAAATTTTTAAATCAATAAATATTATAAAACTGATGAAGAAATATAGATTTTATGTTCTTTTTTTTTTTTTCCTTCAAAAGTTTTTATTAATTTGCACAAACAATATCATTGGTTACAAGGCTTGCAAGATAAGCAGAACAGTAATGATAAATATTACATAGCTCCATACAAGATTTTATGTTGTCATGTTTATTTTTATTTAAGCTTTTATTAATATTTTGTTTTCCTAAAAAACGTATGAGTCAATGAGTCCTACATTGGGGATATTGGAAACCAGGAGGACACTAACGTGGGATTGGGAACTGATTCAAAACAATCTATTGAATATAGCAATATAGTTGTATGTGTAGTGCCTTCGCTGGTGAGAGATAATTTATTTATTAGTACTCAAGATAGATATTTACCGAGATAAATCTTTTTTTTTTTTTTTGGGATTGAATCCCCAAATAATTCAACCGTATATTTTACCAACACTAGTCTAAATGATTTCATATTCCATCACAGAAAACAATCTACACATTAGGAAAATATATTAATATTTTGAAGAAAGAATCCTCTACACAAATTTATTGATAGTTATACTAAACATAAATGATGAATGTGTACTATTATATGATGACACCTAAGAAGACAACAAATTGGCCCTTTTTTTTTTTTGGTCACGAAAGAAATCTTTATTTAAAATGCGAAAGGTACAAGTGCTGCCTTAGCCAGAGAGTCTGCAGCGAAATTATTTGTTCTAATAATATAAGAAAAAACAATACTGGAAAACGTTCTAACAAGATCTCGAATGTCTTGGAAAAAACCGTGAATATCATTGTGTGAGCCTTCTGAGTTCAGAAGTTGAACCAAGGGCTTGCAATCCGAGAAGACCTTGATATCGTCTAGTTGCTTCTCCTTTAGAGACTGTAAAGCTTCTCTCACAGCCAATGTTTCAGCAACTAAAACTGAAAGGATATTTTGTCTAGTCATTGAAGAAGAGAACTCATAACTTGAGTTCCTGCCTTGGATGACCCATGCAATTCTGCATCTGCAAGAAGAAGCCTCCCAAGAGGCATCAACGAAGCAAAGGTAACATTGCTGGTTTGAGGCCAGGGGAGGGGGGTCGTCTTCTCTTGATTTTGTTCATGGCCTTGATCTGGTTGCTTTCTAGTATCTTGTGCTTCTGCCCACGCTTTCGCCTCTAATATCGACTTTATTATGATCTCCGAAGGTGTGAAAACCTTGTCTTCAAAGACTAACTTATTTCTTGTTGTCCAAATGTTCCAGCAAATCTAAGGAAACAAATAGAGCGAAATACCAACTGGTGGTAAGGAAACCAACTCCTTTGCCTTTACAACTATGTCGAAAGTAGTTCCAACATCGCATGGGAGTTAAAGAAACAGGGGCTAGCATCCAGACATTCACCACAAACAGGCAGTCCCTAAAAACATGAAGAGTGGACTCATGCTCCCCACATCGTTTGCAACTCGCATTATCAGTTATTTTCCTCTTCAAAAGATTTTCGCCTATTGGGAGTGAATTCTTCACCATTCTCCAAAGAAGATGCTTTACTTTTGGGAGAGTTTTAGCTCGCCAAATTAACCTTTGCCAATCAAAATCATTTTCTGTTTGACTAACATCGAGAATCACCCTTGAACCATAACCCGATTTTGTCGAATAACATCCACTTTTCACAGGTAACCAAGCTCTACGGTCCGATCGGTTTGTACAACTTGTGGGGATAGCCAAAATGATCTCCTCATACTGAGGTATATGTTCCTTATCTTATCAATGTACCGTTGATTTGAAAAGGGATCCTTTAAATCACTCTCAAAGAGCTCCCTAGCATACAAAGGTGGTGGGCCGATTGGAATCATTGGTGTCTCCTTGGATAATCAGGGTTGAGACCAAATATTGATGTCTGTCCCGTTTCCTACTCGCCAACCCAAGCCTACTTTCAGTATCTCTCAACCTGCAAGAATGCTCCTCCAGCCATTAGAAGAATTTGAAGGACAATAAACCTCCATAAAAGAGGAATCATGACAATACTTTTCTAAAATAACCTTAGCAAATAAGGAATTAGGGGATTGTATTAGTCTCCAGCCTAGCTTAGCTAGTAGAGCATCATTAAAAGCCTCGAGGTCTCGAAAACCAAGCCCTCCTGCGTTCATAGGCCGTGTAAGCTTGTCCCAGGAAACCCGGCTCATTTTCCGCTCATCAGGTTTATCATCCCACCAAAAGCGAGTAAATAGAGACTGAAGTTGTTTGCAGATGGAAACTGGTAGCTTGAAGCACGTCATTGAATGTGTAGGCATTGATGAGAGAATATACTTTAACAGCACTTGCTTCCCTACTAGCGATAGAAATCTCGATTTCTAAGAGTGAGCTCTTTGTCCACTATTGTAGCAAACATATCCTTCTTCTTCTGGCCTAAGTTTTCTGGGAGTCATAAATAATTGCCCGTCCCTCCCTCAACGGTTATACCAAGTAGGTTCTGAACCTTTGTCTTCTGGCTTCGGGGAACTTTAGAGGAGAAAGTAATTGACGACATTTGCAAATTAATGCACTGACCTGACGCCATCTCATATCGCTTGAGAATTCTAGCAAGCTCTTCACAGTTTTGCTGATTTGTTTTATAAAAAAAACATAGTATCATCTGTAAATAGAAGATGGTTTATCTTGGAGCTGTGTACCGAGACACGTATCCCTGGTAACCGTCCCTCTTGTTGAGATGTATAGCATAATCCAGATAGAACTTCTGTATAGAGGATGAACAGATAAGGCGAAAGTGGATCACCCTGCCTTAGTCCCCGTGTAGGTGTAATCAGCCCTTGTGGCGTCTCATTGATGATGAAGGAGTATGACACCGAGGTTACGCACTCCATAATCCAATTTATTCATATGTGATGGAACCAAGTTTTGACAGCACAACCTCTAAGAAACTCCATTCAATGCGATCATAGGCTTTACTCATGTCTGTTTTTACCGCCATAGAGCCATAAACTCTTGCCTTAGACGTTCTAAGATACTGCAGAGTCTCATGAGTAATCAATACATTGTCAGTGATCGCTCTTCCTGGCACAAAAGCCGTTTGATTTTCTGAAATCAACTCCGGTAAAATAGATTGAAGGCGCTTTGTAAGTAGCTTAGCTACAATCTTGTAGTACAAATTGCATAAAGCAATACACCTGAAATTCGAAACCTTCTTAAAGATATTTTCCTTCGGAATTAGCCTAATATTGGTACGGTTTTGAGAGGTTGGGAAGTGTCTAGATAAAAAGAATCCTTGGATTTCCTTTATTAGATCACCTCTGATAGAGTTCCAAAAAGATTGAAAAAGCTTGCAGAAAACTCGTCCGGTCCTGGAGCCTTATTCGGGTTAGTCGCAAGAAGAGCTAGGCGCACTTCTTCTGCATTTGAGATGGAAATGAGCTTATCATTCATCTCTTGTGTAATACGTGGTGTTAAACCTTCATTGACCACTTCAATATCGCCTGAAGATTTACTCATGAAAATTTCATGAAAATACTCTTGAGATTAAACTCGAAAACTCATTCTCCTCGTGAAAAGCTTGCCCGTTCTCATTCTCTAGCATCGTTAATCGGTTATGAACCCTCCGACCTTTTGTTACTTGATAGAAAAAAGGCTGAGTTTCTATCTCTTCTTGTAGCCATAGCACTCTCTTTCATTGTTTCCAAAATGCTTCCTCTGCCTTCTAAACATCTTCTAGTTCGATTTTTAGTCTATCTATGAGAAGGTTATCAGGATTACTTGCAGATAGAGCTTGCTCCAACTGGTCCTGTAAGGCCTTCATCCGCTTATCGTTATTGGTTTTTTTGGTCTTTCGACCAAGCTACTAAGCGTTTTCTACAAGCAATAGTCTTCTCTTCAATACACTGGCTGCTACAGTCTTTCCACGTAAGATCAATCAGTTGATGAACTTTGACATTCGAGCATAAATGGCGATCAAACCAAAACATCCCTCTCTTGATTCATCAATGAAAGTAACCAATAGTGTATGATCAAATCCTTTAAAACGAAGGTACTGCGCTCTCCCCGATGGGAAGGCCTCCAACCACTCAGGATTTGACATAGACCTATCAAGACGAACTTGAACAAAGTGGTCGTAGCGCATACCACGCCAAGAAAATGGATTTTCACGGTGATTGACATCCCATAGACCATTCAGGGGACTGGTTAAGAGGTAATTTAGATTACTTTATTTCATGCACTACCATCAATCCATTTCTGATTTATAGACTCATCGTAACAAGAGTCTGGAAACCAAGCTGAGGCATTTGAATACGCAACACGGGCAAAAGTTTCTAACTCAGGGACCACCATCAATCCAATCCTGATTTATAGACTCATCAAAAGAAGAGTCTAAAACCGAGCCGTGGCATTTGAATAGGCAACACGTGACTGGTAAAGAGGTAATTAAGATTACCTCATTTCATGCACTACCATCAATCCATTTCGGATTTATAGACTCGTCACAACAAGAGTCTGAAACCGAGCCGAGGCAATTTGAATACGCAACACGGGACAGAGCTTCTCACTCACAGACCACCATCAATCTAAGTTTGATTGATAGACTCATCATAAGAAGAGTCTAAAATCGAGCCGAGACATTTGAATAGGCAACACGGGACTCAGGGACCACCATTAATCCAATTCTGATTTACAGACTAATCATAAGAAGAGTCTAAAACCGAGCCGAGACATTTGAATAGGCAACACGGGACTGGTAAAGAGGTAATTTAGATTACCTCATTTCATGCACTACCATCAATCCATTTCTGATTTATAGACTCATCATAACAACAGTCTGAAACCAAGCAGAGGCACTTGAATACGCAACACAGGACATAGCTTTTCACTCACAGACCACCATCAATCTAATTCTGATTGATAGACTTATCATAAGAAGAGTCTAAAATCGAGCCAAGGCATTTGAATAGGCAACACGGGACTGGTAAAGAGGTAATCTAAATTACCTCATTTCATGCACTACCATCAATCTATTACTGATTTATAGACTCATCGTAACAAGAGTCTGGAAACCAAGTCGAGGCATTTGAATAGACAACACGGGCCAGAGTTTCTCACTCAGGGACCACTATCAATCCAATCTTGATTTATAGACTCATCAAAAGAAGAGTCTAAAACCGAGCCAAAACATTTGAATAGGCAACACGTGACTGGTAAAGAGGTAATTTTTAATTACCTCATTTCATGCACTACCATCAATCCATTTCGGATTTATAGACTCGTCATAACAAGAGTCTGAAACCGAGCCGAGGCATTTGAATACGCAACACGGGACAGAGCTTCTCACTCACAGACCACTATTAATCTAATTCTGATTGATAGACACATCATAAAAAGAGTCTAAAATTGAACCGAGGCATTTGAATAGGCAACACGGGACTCATGGACCACCATTAATCCAATTCTGATTTACAGACTCATCATAAGAAGAGTCTTAAACCGAGCCGAAGCATTTGAATAGGCAACACGGGACTGGTAAAGAGGTAATTTAGATTACCTCATTTCATGCACTACCATCAATTCATTTCTGATTTATAAACTCATCATAACAAGAGTCTGAACCCGAGCAGAGGCATTTAAATACGCAACACGGGACAAATCTTCTCACTCACAGACCATCATCAATCTAATTTTGATGGATAGACTCATCATAAGAAGAGTCTAAAATCGAGCCGAAGCATTTGAATAGGTAACACGGGACTGGTAAAAGAAGTAATTTAGATTACCTCATTTCATGCACTACCATCAATCCAATTCTGATTTATGGATTCATCATAAGAAAAGTCTAAAACCAAGCCGAGACAATTAAATACGCAACACTGGACAGAGTTTTTCACTCACAGTCAACCATCAATCCCATTCTGATTTAAAAACTCATCATAAGAAGAGTCTAAAATCGAGCCGAGACGTTTAAATAGGCAACACAAGATTCCTAAAGAAGTAATTTAGATTACCTCATTTCATGCACAACCATCAATCCATTTCTGATTTATAGTCTCATCATAACAAGTCTGAAACCGAGCTGAGGCATTTGAATACGCAACACTGGACATAGTTTCTCACTCACCGACCACCATTAATCCAATTCTGATTTATACACTCTTCGTAATAAATCTGAAACCGAGCCGAGGAATTTGAATACGCAACACGGGACTTAAGGACCACCATTAATCCAATTCTGATTTATAGATTCAACATAAGAAGAGTCTAAAACCGAGCCGAGACATTTAAATGGGCAACACGGAACTGGAAAAGAGGTAATCTAAATTACCTCAGTTCATGCACTACCATCAATTCATTTCTGATTTATAGACTCGTCATAACAAGAGTGTGAAACTGAGCCGAGGCTTTTAAATACGCAACACGGGACAGAGCTTCTCATTCACGGACCACTATCATTCTAATTCTAATTTATAGACTCATCCAAAGAAGAATCTATAACCGAGCCGAGGCATTTGGCTAGGCAAGACGGGACTGGTAAAGATTACCTCGTTTCAAGCACTACCATTATTTCTGATTTATATACTCATCATAACAAGAGTCTGAAACCGAGTCGAGGCATTTGAATACCCAACACGGGACAAAGTTCCTCACTTAGGTACCACCATCAATCCAATTCTGATTTATGGACTCATTATAAGAAGAGTCTAAAACCGAGCCGAGGCATTTGAATAGGCAACACGGGACTTGTAAAGAGGTAATTTAGATTACTTCATTTCATGCACTACTATCAATCCATTTCTGATTTACAGACTAATCATAACAAGATTCTGAAACCGAGCCGAGGTATTTGAATATGCAACACGGGATAGAGTTTCTCACTAAGGGACCACCATCAATCCAATTCTCATTTATGGACTCATTATAAGAAGAGTCTAAAACTGAGCCGAACCATTTGAATAGGCAACACGGGACTGGTAAAGAGGTAATTTAGATGACCTCATTCTGATTTTTCTAGACTCAGCATAACATGTCTGAAACCGAGCCGAGACAATTGAATACGCAATACGGGACATAGTTTCTCACTCACGGACCACCATCAATCCAATTCTGATTTATGGATTCATCATAAGAAGAGTCTAAAACCAAATCGAGGCATTTGAATAGGCAACACAAGACTGGTAAAGAGGTAATTTAGATTACCTCATTCTGATTTCTAGACTCATCATAACAAGTCTGAAACCGAGCCGAGGCATTTGAATACGCAACACGGGACAAAGTTTCTCACTCAGGGACCACCATCAATCCAATTCTGATTTATGGACTCATCATAAGAAGAGTCTAAAACCAAGCCGAGACATCTGAATATGCAACACGGGACTGGTAAAGAGGTAATTTAGATTACCTCATTTCATGCACTACCATCAATCTATTTCTGATTTATAGACTCATCATAACAAGAGTATGAAACCGAGCCGAGACATTTGAATATGCAACACAGAACAGAGTTTCTCACGCAGAGACCACCATCAATCCAATTCTGATTTATGGACTCATCATAAGAAGAGTCTAAAACCGAGCCAAGGCATTTGAATAGGCAACACGGGATTGGTAAAGAGGTAATTTAGAGGTAATTTAGATTACCTCATTCTTATTTCTCGACTCATCATAACAAGTCTGAAACCGAGCCGAGGCATTTGAATACCCAACACGGGACAGAGTTTCTCACTCAGGGACAACCATCAATCCAATTCTGATTTATGGACTCATCATAAGAAGTGTTTTAAACTGAGCCAAGACATTTGAATAGGTAACACGGGACTGGTAAAAAAGTAATTTAGATTACCTCATTCTGATTTCTAGACTCATCATAACAAGTCTGAAACCGAGCCGAGGCATTTGAATACGCAACACGGGACAAAGTTTCTCACTCAGGGACCACCATCAATCCAATTCTGATTTATGGACTCATCATAAGAAGAGTCTAAAACCAAGCCGAGGCATCTGAATAGGCAACACGGGACTGGTAAAGAGGTAATTTAGATTACCTCATTTTATGCACTACCATCAATCCATTTCTGATTTATAGACTCATCATAACAAGAGTATGAAACTGAGCCGAGACATTTGAATATGCAACACGGGACAGAGTTTCTCACTCAGGGACCACCATCAATCCAATTCTGATTTATGGACTCATCATAAGAAGAGTCTAAAACTGAGCCGAGGTATTTGAATAAGCAACACGAGACTGGTAAAGAGGTAATTTAGATTACCTCATTCCGATTTCTAGACTCATCATAACAAGTCTGAAACCAAGCCGAGGCATTTGAATACCCAACACGGGACAGAGTTTCTCACTCAGGGACCACCATCAATTCAATTCTGATTTATGGACTTATCATAAGAAGAGTCTAAAACCGAGCCGAGGCATTTGAATAGGCAACACGGGACTGGTAAAGTGATAATTTAGATTACCTCATTCTGATTTCAAGACTTATCATAACAAGTCTGAAACCGAGCCGAGGCATTTGAATACGCAACACAGGACAGAGTTTCTCACTTAGGGATCACCATCAATCCAATTCTGATTTATGGACTCATCATAAGAAGAGTCTAAAACCGAGTCGAGACATTTGAATAGGCAACACAGGACTGGTGAAGAGGTAATTTAGATTACCTCATTCTGATTTCTAGACTCATCATAACAAGTCTGAAACCGAGCCGAGGCATTTGAATACGCAACACGAGACAAGGTTTCTCACTCAGGGACCACCATCAATCCAATTCTGATTTATGGACTCATCATAAAAAGAGTCTAAAACCGAGCCGATGCATTTGAATAGGCAACACGGGACTGGTAAAGAGGTAATCATTACATGCACTACCATCAATCCATTTCTGATTTATAGACTCATCATAACAAGAGTCTAAAACCGAGCCGAGGCATTTGAATACGCATCACGGGACATAGTTTCTCACTCAGGGACCACCATCAATCCAATTCTGATTTATAGACTCATCATAAGAAGAGTTTGAAACCGAACCGAGGCATTTGAATAGGCAACATGAGACTGGTAAAGAGGTAATTTAGATTACCTCATTTCATGCACTACCATCAATCCGTTTTTGATTTATACACTCATCATAACAAGTCTGTCTCGTGTATTGAAATAATCAAAAAGTTAACTAGAAAACATAGAGTTTGACTGGATTTGTGTAATGAAATTATGATTGACAACTCAAGTACAAAACAATTAAAAAGCCAATGATGAATGCATAAATGTTAAACTACAGATAAGTACATACACAACACCAAATCTAACATTTTCCATTGGCATTGCTCCACTGGTTTCAGAGTGTTTTTATGATCCAAAAGTAGCCTATTCACAAGTTAAACAAAAGAGGTCATCAGGTACTGAGCCTATCTATCTCAGGGATGAAAATTAGTTGACTCGACACTTAATCACTACAAAAGAAAGTTTCTCTCTCTGTGAACAACCAGCCAGTTGCAGCACCTTGTATAATAAACTAAGTCTATGACAATACTAAGAACTACTGGCCAGCTATATCACGACCAAAAGCAGAACAAAAAAAAACACATGTGTTAATGTGAAAATGCTAACTTTCTGAAATTACAGTCACAAAATCAAGTTACATAATCAATATAGATATACGTAAACTACAATCAGCAATGGATATGTTTAACTCGTACTCTTTTTGGGTAACTCCCAAAAATCCAAAACAGGATCTAACAAAACAAACACATGTACTGTGAAAAAGGCTAACTTTATGACATTATAGTCACAAAATCAAGTAATAGAATCAATACAGACAAAAAAAACAAAGATAAACAATGGATCTGTATGTTGAATTTTTCTTAACTCGCTCTCTTTTTGGTGACAAACAAAAATCCTAATCATGAACCTACCGATCATCAAGCACGTCGTTTAAAAAATATGATAAGAATTCAACGGTAAGGATACGAATTGATTATGACTGGAAAAAATCACCAGAAATTCAAAACCAAAACCGACAATCGTGAGATTAGTTATGGAAGAGATCAGAAAAGGACCTGTTAGTAGAAAATTTCGTCGGCGTAAGAGGCGGCGGCGTAGAACCTCTCCGCGCAAGCGGATTTGATCGGAGACTCGGAAGACAGGAGCGGAGATTGGAAGAATCGAAAACCCTAATTAGAAAAATACCCATTCAATGATTTGGTATATATACACAAATGAAATACGCGTCCAAACTACGTCGTACTGTAACTAACGGCTCTAATGACCAAACAAAACATTTATTAGCTAGTGCGTTCAAAGCTACGTTGTAACGGTGGTAATAATTTTTCAAAAAACAATCGAGATTCCTTCCTCTGAAAACGATGTCGTTTCAACTTCATGGTAATTTGTTATCTCTAATTATTTGCTTTTTAAAAGCTAACTCGTTGACACATTTTGCCTATTCATGTTAACTAGTAACATTATACTTAAAACTTATATGTTCAATTGGTAACATCATTTATACCGGTTAATGTTTTTAGCAATTGTTGAGAATACGGTTAGAGATAGCGGAAGAAAAAGGCGGTTGAATTAAATTGAGCGGTTTAATAATAATTATGATTGCTAACAAGAAGTTGAATTATAATAACGTTATTATAAAAATAAAAAATAACTTCAAATTTTAAATAAAATTTTAGATTTTAACTACATTTTCAATACTCTTTTAAGAGAATAATATAAATAGAAAATTGACAAATATTAAATCATTAAAATAAATTCCAACCGCCTTGTTTACAAACTCACATAGCTAGAAGTAAACTAGTACCCCCCAATATTAATATTTGATTTTGATTTCACAAAATATTGTTTTGTATTTCAATGCAGATGAAATTTCAGTTTTGCTTTAACTCCATTACTCTATTTTATTACTCTATTTTATTACTCTATTTTATTAGTTAAAGAGCAATAATTATGTAGTGTACTAATAGGAGATATCGTGTACACATTTGAATAAATTTCTTAATATGTTATGAAAATTTCTTAAACGACACTTAGAATAAATTAGAAAGTGTTCCCTTTTATTTTGACTCTTCATTCTTTAGTTTTATTTTGACCATGAAGGGGAAAAACATCATTAACTACAAATATCGTAAGACTCCAATCCAAACACTTTTACCAGAAAATTTATCATACTCCCTTCTTTCTTTGGTCACAACATATAATTGTAGTTAGCAAAAAATAATCGTAGTGGGTTTTTGTTTTTGTCTCAACAATATAAATAAGGAAGCTAGGCTAACATTTTCAATCACAGCTCAAAATATGAAGATGATCATGAAGCTTTCTATCTCTAAAATGACAATGGTGGTTCCCTGCTTCTTCTTGCTTCTTCTTGAGCCTTTTTCTCCTACACCAAATAAACAGACTTTGAAACGATCCATCGTTCCTCCAGTAAAGCAGGATGCGAAGATTGATTTGAAGCAGTTCCCAATCCCACCATATTGTCCTCCTGGTTTCCAAACTCCCGAATGTCGTACTAATTGACTCATATGTTTTTTTTCAGAGAAACAAAATATTAATAAAGGCTTAAATAAATATAATACTTGACAACATAAAATCTATATTTCTTCATCAGTTTCATAATAATTATCGACTTTAACATTTATTATTTTATTTCGAAAAATATCATTTTAAATTTGTAATGCGGACAAAGTTTCAGTTTTAACCCAATTACATAAGTGTACTAGGGAAGTCCTCACGCAACGCGTGAGTTTAAACAAATGTAGTAAATAATACAACACTATATAAATATTATATATCAAAATGATTGATCTATGTAGATGTCGTTTGAGCATTCCGCTTAAGTAAAACAATTTTATAATTTACAACATATATCATGTTTCTATTTTTTCCATATACTAAAGTAAATAATGATAGTTACATTATTATTTAATTATTTAAAAATAATATAGTTTAATAGTTTTTGTATTTTGGGATCGTCTTCTAATAATTATATTTCTATCAATATTTCACAAAGTTATTACAACTTATTATATATTTCAAAACTAATTAACACTTCTATAAAAATGAATTTGATGAAATTCTGATGATGAAATTACACGAATAAATAAAAAAATATTCTAAATTTTGGTTGAGTTATCTTAGAAGAAGTGGAGAGACTCATATAGATCGTCCAATAAAAAAGTCTTACCTTGCTTTTCACATTACATTGAAAGCATAAGATGGGAAAATAAAGAAGTGATCTTACATTTGTCATTGACTCTATACTCCTAACTACAACAGTTATATATAAGAGAAAAACTTCTTTACTATATAAGATTATGATGTCATTTAAATTAGTCTAGTTATATTTGTTTTGTTGATATATAGTTATATTTAGTTAATGAAATTAATAAGACATACGGAAAAATATATTATTTTTAGGGGGTAAACATTAATTAATTTAAATAAATTAATCTATATATATATATATATATATATATATATTACACTAAGGAAGTGATCTTACATTCGTCATTGATTTTATGTTTCAAACTACATCACATATATAAAAGAGAGAAAATCAACCTGAAAAGAAAAAATAAATTAATATATATATATAGCACTATAAAGAAGTGATTTTACATTTGTGAGATGTTATATGCTCCAACTAAATCACTTATATAGAAGTAAAAAAATAAACCTAAAGAGGAAAAAAATTGAAATTTGCATTGTAATAATTATCTACAGTTGTTAGGGGTTATATGCTCGTACTAAATCACTTATATAAAAGAGGAAATCAACGTGAAAAGAAAAAAAATTTAGAAATTTTTCTAATTAATTAATTAGTTATTGCAAATTGTATTAATGAGTTAAGTTATGGTCAATCAAGAGAAATTATTATCTTTGTAAATATTTTTTGTTATATATGTTTCTTTTAGGAATGAGAATATCAAAAACTAAAATTGAGAAATAATTAAAATGAAAGATGATCACTTGTTTTTGTATATATTTTTTTTATGATGGAGAATATCGAGTGGTATAATAGAGTAATATTGAAAAGACACATTTTAAAAAATTGCTGTCATTTATGTTGTTAATTGGTTAAGTTATTGTCAAATTGTAATAATTGTTTTTAAATGTATAATTAACAGAAATTATTGTTTTTATATATGTTTCTTTTAGAAATGAGAATATGAAAAGGTAATCGCTTATATAGAAGATGAAATCAACTTGAAAAGAAGAACAATTTGAAAAATTTCTAATTAATTAATTAGTTATTGCAAATTATATTAATGAGTTAAGTTATGGTCAATTAAAACAAATTATTATCTTTGTATATGTCTTTTTGTTATATATTTTTTTTTTAAGAATGAGAATATCAAAAAGTAAAATAGATAAATAATTAAAATAAAGGATGACAAATTATAATAATTGATTTCTTTTGTATATTTCTTTTGTTAAATTATTGTCAAATTGTAATAATTGATTTTGAATGTGTAATTAACAGAAATTATGTTTCTTATATATGTTTATTTTAGAAATGAGAATATGAAAATGTACAATAGAGAAATAGTTAAAATGAATGTTAAAAGAAGGATGACACGTGTCAGCTTGTGGTTAAACGAACCTTACTTTATTATATAAGATTGTCAAATTGTAATAATTGATTTTAAATGTGTAATTATTAGAAATTATTGTTCTTATATATGTTTATTTTAGAAATGAGAATATGAAAAGGTACAATAGAGAAATAATTAAAATGAAGGTTAAAATAAGGATGACATGTGTCAGCTTGTGGTTAAACGAACCTTACTTTATTATATAAGATTAAAATGAAAGATGATCACTTGTCTTTGTATATGTTTTTTTATGATGGAGAATATCGAGTGGTATAATAGAGTAATATTGAAAAGACACATTTTAAAAAATTACTGTCAATTATGTTGTTAATTGGTTAAGTTATTGTCAAATTGTAATAACTGTTTTTAAATGTGTAATTTACAGAAATTATTGTTCTTATATATGTTTCTTTTAGAAATGAGAATATGAAAAGATAATCGTTTATATAGAAGAGGAAATCAACTTGAAAAGAAGAACAATTTGAAAATTTTCTAATAAATTAATTAGATATTGCAAATTATATTAATGAGTAAGTTATGGTCAATTAAGAGAAATTATTATCTTGGTATATGTTTTTTTTGTTATATATGTTTCTTTTAAAAATGAGAATATCAAAAAGTAAAATAGAGAAATAATTAAAATGAAGGATGACAAATTGTAATAATTGATTTCTTTTGTATATTTCTTTTGTTAAGTTATTATCAAATTGTAATAATTGATTTAAATGTGTAATTAATAGAAATTATGTTTCTTATATATGTTTTAAAAAAAAATGAGAATATGAAAAAGTAAAATAGAGAAATAGTTAAAATGAAGGATGACACGTGTCAACTTGTGGTTAAGCAAACCTTACTTTATTATATAAGATTAGTTAGAGAGACGATACTATATAGGTATAATAAGGGATCTCTATATGTTCTCTTTGACACATAGCTTTTACAACATTATTCTATTTGATAGTTGATACTTAAGCTTGGTGAAAAAAAAATCTCATTAATCTTCGTCCCTATCCAATGCCTCTAAAGCCTTATAAACAACAAATATCTCTTTACATGATTAACAACGCTTACGCTTAGTCTTATGAGTGTTACCATGCTGAAGGCGAAAAGATTCGGTTTGGTCGTTGTGGATCCACATAGAGCCGTGCCTTATGTAGTAAAATAAAGGCATTTGTTTAAGCCCACAATTTTTAAAAGTACTAAACTCCCTTTTAAAATATAAAGTAGTCTTAATATTAATTTTTATTAAATAGTGTGTTTGGACACCATTTGTAAAAAAAAAATACACAAAACATTGGCTTTTTAGGAATGAACTAGTTTTGTTTTTATAGTAAATTTCACTTTATTTTTTTTTTAAAAAACATTTTTATTTTCACTAATTATATATATATATATATATATTATTTTTCGAATATAGAATATACAGAGACCACATTTGTAAATGGTTAATTACTGAAAATGAGAAAGTAACTCCAAGAAAGAGTATTGTTTGTTTTTCACATAAATTTAGAAAATATATACACAAGTATATATAACAAACATAGCTTATATATATGTATATATATAAATAAGTAAATAAACCCATAAAGGGTTTAATATTCTTCACAAATGTAATAGTATTTTTCACGAATTGATATTTTTTCTTTATGTAGAAAATTATAGAGTTGAATTATCTCAACCGAGTATAAAAAACTGATTAATGAACTATTCTCACCGATGAATCAAGAATTATATTCAACTTATATAACTATATTGTTATATTTAGAATATACAATTCTAGTAAAAAAAAAAAAATCTATCATATTGCTTTTGTTATTTTGTCACAATAATAATATAAATAAGGAAGATAGGGTAAACATTTTCAATCACAAATCAAAATATGAAGATGATTGTGAAGCTCTCAGCAATAGCAATGGTGGTTATTATGCTTCTTTTTGCACCTCGTTTTGCCCAGGTTAGGAGTGAGCCTTTTCTTTCTACACCAATTTAAAAATTCCAAACCAACACAAAACCAATCCATCGACTACCAGCTTTCCTAACCGAGCCAATTTCTCATCTACGTAACCAAGACATGAAGATATCTGTGAACCAAATTCTCTGGCCTCCAGGTCAAACTCCTTGTTTTCCATGGTATAAGCATTGCCCTCAAGCTCAAGCCCCAAACCTATCACCATCCCCATAAACTCATATATTTTTTGTTTTAAAAATGTTTAAAATAATATTAGATGTTTCAATATATATATATATATAATACATGACAATGTAAATTTTGTTTTGTGTTACTGTGTATTAACTCATATATTTCATAATCATTATCGTTTTCATATTTAATTTTGCTTTTACAAAATATGTCGGTTTATATTGTCAATGCGGAGAACAACTTATTTCAACCCAACAAAGTTCATTATGCTCTCGTTTATGTACCAAATACGAGGTCATACTAAATTCAATAAAAACAAAGTATTACATAAACTATTCTTATGTAACTAAAACCTACATTGACTCAAACGAAGTGAGTCAACGTATCAGTATAAGAATGAGGGTTTCACGGACGTGACTGGGCACATATACTAGCTGGATTTGAACAGCAGATCGAGGTTCATATTGTCTAGGAAGACAAATTGTAGGGGTGGACATAAAAACCATAATCCGAAAAACCGAACCGAACCAAAGCGAAATAAGTGGTTTGGTGTGGTTATAGTTTTACCTAATAATTCATGTAGTTATCATATTTCAAAAACCGTGGTTTTACGTTTGGTTTGGTTAAAAACCGTAAAACCAAATGAGTTTTTTTTGTTTTTCAATTGAAATTAAGATATATATATATATATATATATATATATATATATATATTTATTTCGTATTAAATTCTATATATATCTTCTAATATTTTATAATCTAAAATCTAAAAGCGAAAGCTATAAATACAATTATAAAAATCTTAAATTTCTAATAACACAAACAAAAGAGTTTATGGATTCTTTACAGGAAGGTACATAATTATGATTTTTTACGGTTTCAAACTACATTATTAAATATTAAGTATTTAGAATATTTAAATATAACTAGTTTTCAATATTAATTTTTTATGTTTTATTGATCTGAGATTTATAGGTAACATGAAATGACAAACAATTGTGGGTGATGATGATTGACGATGATTTGAGTTTTTTTTTCTTCTTTTTTATAGTTTTTCTAAGTTTATTGTTTCATATCTTCTAGTTTTTAAAGGTTTGGTTTAAATTTAAGATTTGGGTTTATTGACTTTTTTATATTTATGATTAGATTCTATTTTTTTTGAAATTTGAATTTAAGTTAGATGACATGTTTATTATGATAAAATATATGTGATGATTTGGTAAAAGCATGAAGAAAACCAAAAATTCCTGAACCAAAGCGAACCGAATATCATACGGTTTTTTATATGGTTTTATTTTCTATAAAACCAAAAAACCGTAAACCCAAAAAAACCGAACAAAACCAAACCAAACCACGAATGGTTTTCACATGGTATTAGTTTTCATAAAACCAAAAAACCGGATAAAACCAAACCGAAACTAAACTGGAAAACCGAACACCCACCACTCTAAAATTGTTAGCCAACAAAGACAAATGCGAGAGTCTAGATTGCGCCACTTAAGAGATTATACATACTGGGATACAGATGTATTTTCTCTTTTTCTATTATTCCGGATGACTTGATTCAGATCTAGTCTTTGCTTCTTTAAGAATTGTTGTTATTGACAACGAATCTTGATGCTTACTTTTATATTTTACCTTAAAAGTCAAATTTCCTTTGTCATTAATTTTGTTTGTATTTAATAATTTTGTAAATTCTAATACGAATAAAACGATGTCGTTATATGAATTCGATATCGTTTATGTAACATCGTCGTTTCAAACAACTCATCCGAGGTAACACATATTAACTGCTATACTACCATTTTGGAGCAATGTTGGTTTCAACTAATGTTTTTAAAACCGATCCGAAAAGCGAACCAAAATACTTTTTGGGTCACCGAGTCACTGGGTCGACCGAGTCCAACCGTGGATCTTTTATTTTTATTTTTATTTTTAATTAATATAATAATTATATATAATGACTGACATATATTTATCATTATAAATACATAAAATAATTTTGATGTGTTAATTTTTAATTAAACATTAATATTTTATGTTTGTTTGAGTTATTTGTTTTGTATTTAGATTATTGAAGAGAAAGTAATTTTTTTATAAAAATCATAACTATTAGGAAAAATAATAATTAAGGCAAAACTATTGGTTCATTGATTTGTAAATCCATATATGATTTATTGGTTCATTGATTTGTAAATCCTATAGGATTTGAAAATTCTTATGGATTTGAAATCAATACATATGGATTTTGAAATAACATGTTTTAACTACGGATTTGAATCCTTCTATTCTTCACTTTCAAATCCATTCAAATTCATTCAAAATATAACGTGGATTTTGAAATCCAACAATAAATCATTAAACGAATAACACATGATTTAATTAGTATTTACAAATGATAGAACCAATAACACATGATTTAGAAATCTTTTTTAAAATCAATGATTGAATAAAACATGATTTTACTTGGATTTCCAAATCCATCAAAATCCTTGAACCAATAAACCCCTCTAAATACTAAACGGACAAAAATATATTTAAATTTTAAAAACCGTAGTCTTTGTCTTTCGTATACCTTCATCGGCCACCCATTCATCCGTTTCTCTTCTTCTTCCAATCGCTTGCATCTTATATAATATTATTATAATTTTCTTCCAAAATTAATCTTTAAAATTCATGATTATGTTTCAAAGGAAAAGAATCAAAATCATGTCTACGTCTCATCTTATTCTTCGATGAATTTTCTTCAAACCGGAAATCGGACGGGCTTAAATTTTGTCCGGGTCACCGATTCCGAATGGGTCTTTCTGGTTCAACTATAGACCGAGTTTTGCATGAAACCCAAACCAAAGATACTGTTGGATCACGGTTCAACCTGTTGGACCGCCTGGTCCAGGTCTGAAAACACTGGTTTCAACTGCATTCTAGTAGTTCACGTAGTTTATTAAAAAAATAATTTGTTTTAGTTAAATTCGACATAACATCTTATATAAAAACGCACAATGAATATTCAAAATCTATAATGGGCAAGATTACGCAAATACTGTAAATGTAAAGTAAAACATAGTAAAACAGTCAATTAATATATACTGTTCCATACATTTTTCCTGAAAAAAGAAAAACAAAAAAGTATCGTTTACAAAATTAGCTAAAGACGCCAAAAACTCAAAACTTTTCGACCGAAGCTGATCCAAAAACTGAAGAGCCAAACATTACTCAATCCTACACAGTACACACACATATCAACAATAGTTAAGCTAATGTTATCATTCATGAACATTTAGTGAACTCCTAAAAGCTTTATGATTATTTTCTTAATAAGCAAGAAAAACCTTGTAATGATACCTCATGAGTCCTCGCTCAAGATTCTCTCAGCGAGCAGTAAATCATCAGGTGTTGTTACCTGCAATGGAGGAGAAAGTTTTAGCCAATAAATAAGATCTAAATCTGTTTTCATTCTATAGCTGCGAAAAAAAATAAAAAAACCTTGATGTTTGTATAAGATCCTTGAGTGACATAAACTGGATGCTTGAGGTATTCAACAATCGAAACATCATCTGTTACCTCTAGACCTTCTCTGTTTTAGATATAGAACACAAATAGTAATCAGTCTTTTTATACTTAAATCCAGACCTCAATCATTTTAAGGTTCACCAACCTTTTCACAAGCTCGAAACCTCTCTTCAATAGCTCGGGTTTGATCACCTAAAGAAAAAGTATAGATTGAAGTGGTTTGAAACCAAAAACATCAATCACAAAAGCATGAAAACAATTTAAAACCTGTGGTGTCTGCATTTCCCAAAGGGTTTTTCTGTCGAGAGTTTTCACCACAAGCGAATCAGAATTGACCTGCATGTCGCAATGGTACAAGTCTAATATTGAAAATGAGATGATGACCAAAAAACCCAAAAAAAAAAAACTAACTTCAGAATTTGGCCAAATAAATTGAAGAAGTTGTACCTCTTTGATTGTAGCTTTAGCAGGAACACCAAGTACGGCTGCTCCAACCACGCAACCATCTTTAAGGACCTTAAAGAAACACAACAGTGCAATAAACTCTAAAGGGACTTAGAGAAATTTGTTTCATTCTCCTTAATCTTTTGCTACTTCTCATAAGTGTACCTTCTCGACATCTTCAGTATTCACCAACGGTCTGGCAGAGTCGTGGATGCAAACAAGCTCAGAGTTCACATCGATTTCCTGTGAGAAATAAACTTCAGTCTTATATGAGCTAGAACAGACGGTATGTTGTAGAATCATTTCTTTTGAGGAAAAGATTCATTGGATATGTTCATCAAAGGAATAGAGATATAAACCTGAAGTCCACTGTAAACAGAATCTTGTCTTTCTTTCCCAGGAAGAGCGAACCTGAGATCAACATCAACTGATTCTTTGTATTCTATAAGACCACCACAGAAAAAAGGCTCAGTGAAAATCTATGGAAGTTCTCTCAACCAAAAACATAACTCATGAGAGAAAGCGGGACTAAACCTTCAAAAATGTCTCGGAAAAATGGATCACATACAACTACAATTTCCTTCACTTCAGGCATACGTGAAAAAGTGAAAAAGCTGCAACAATATAACATTATATTCAACAAAGACAAAGCAAAGTAGATGTCTTTACAAGAAATCCAAACATTCTTATGCTTTTAAATGATACGATACAAATAAACAAGTAGATCCGGCAGATTGAAAACAACCAAATTACAATTCTTCCATCAACAAATTACACTGTAATTAGTTCTCAGACATATATTCAAACAACATTAAAGATTTTACCAGTAATTGACTTGCAAGTAAGAAAATGTTACCTATACAAAGCAATAGGCTGACCCAGAAGTGGTATATACTGCTTTGGCATACTCATCTATTCACATTAACATATACAAAACCAAACAAATGGTGGGGAAAATGAGATTCCACAGAAATACAAACAACTCAACAGAACAAACAATTAAAACTTGAGCATAAAGTTTGAAACTTTGAGACTAAAAAAACAACTTACTTTCATTCTCTTGCCTTGACCTCCAGCTAATAGAATCACTGAGACACTCTTCTCCTTCACAATAGTATTGCTCTAAAGAACAACAAAAAAACGAAGGAAATTTCAAATTAAACTAGAGAAAAGCATCAAAAATTGAGTTGATTCCAAATCATGAACTTACATTATCAAATCCTATCGACGAAGAACACTTGATTGAGGGTAATTGAGTATATCTTTTGTAGCTTCCACTAACCCTATTCGAAAAATCCAGTTTTTGAACTGAAACAGCATGCGAAAACAATAAAAAAATCTCCTGACCGAAACAGAGATTAATTAGTTTGAAAGTATAAAAACAGTACGAGATATTTGCCTTGAAAACCATAGCTGAATCCCACAGAAACTGAGCTCGATTTGAGTTTAAGCTTCGGACATAGAAATGTCGGAGATGTAATGAAGCTAAGATTCGCTTGAAGCATCGCCATGTTTTATTTATCTCGCCGGAGAGATGAAACTTCATTTCATCGGCGAAACCAATATATATTTTTATATATATTAAGCCCATTAGTTCCATTAACGATTCATTAATATTAATGGGCTTTTAAGGCCCATTAGTTAATACAAACAGCACACCAAAGCTGAAGAGAAAAAGTAAGATCGACGAAGACAGGAGAAAAAATGGCGAAACCGTTGGGAACTACCGGAGAATTTTTCCGGCGAAGGGATGAGTGGAGGAAGCATCCGATGCTATCGAATCAAATGAGACACGCACTTCCAGGTCTCGGAATCGGTGTTGCTGCTTTCTGCGTTTATCTCGTCGGTGAACAGATCTATAGCAAACTCATGGTTCCTTCTTCTCAATCATCGCATCAGAAACAACCCGCTCCGTCTCACTGAGAGAGCAATCTGGTAATTTTTCAATTCTTCTCGAATCAATGAGGTTTTGATCCTAATCGATTTGACTTCTCTTTAACAAAAAATTAGATTGGGAAAACTTAAGTTTCAGGATGATAGAGTAAGATTTGTGCATATTATATTTAGGATTTATTACTTGGCAAAAATGGTTATAGCTTTTAGAAACTTTGAATCAAGTTTTGGGATTATTATCAAGTACATGGCTTTTTTGTTTGATTACGGAACCTTCTTTCGCTGATTCAAAGTTAACAGCTTTTATTGACAATGGTTGATGTGTATTGGTCTGAGACTGAGATGAATCCATTCCTTGCAGTATGTATAAGCAAAGCTGAATAAACGCTTTCAGATCAATACAATATAGTTGTAAGATGTAAGTCCAAAACATATGGTTATGGCTTTTAGAATCCTGAACTAAGTATTGGGATTAAATCGGTCACATGTTTGAGGTTATGACTCTAAGTTATTCTCTTTATGGAAAATCTTAGAATTGAACAGCTTTAATGTTTGTTATTAGCATTGCTAAGTGCTAATTACTCTTGATTAAGAGATTAGATTGATTCTTTGAAGCATTTAGCATCTACTACATGCCTTTGGTTTTTTCTTATAAGCAAAAACTGAGTAAATGCTTTCTATGAGACCCTCTTTGGTTTGGCTTTGAATCTTTTTTTTGTGAAAGGTTGTAAACTACTAAGAGTTACTCATCTTGTTGCAGATTGTTTCAATGATAAAACCGTGGCATGTAAAGAGCTGAGAGATTCACAATTTGCCGTTTTTATTGGATTGTCTCAATAAGCTGTGAATGAAAGACAAAGACTCTAATCTCTCTGTTGAATGTTATAATCTTATATGACAGTTTCCATTTTCCAATATGGTTTCGTTATGTGTTGTCTTTGCCGAATAAGAGTTCTTCTGAGTTGAGAATAAAAATTGCCTCTTATGTGATATAAGCAGGCATTCAATTTTAAAATTACGTCATGTTTGTGCGATTTTATGTTTTTACTCTTTTTAAAATTTACAAAATAGTTCGTCTTTGATTTGGATGTGTCTTGACCTAAATGTGGCTCTATGTATGATTTATAATTCATAATATTTTGACTGCTTATAAATAGTTATGTATTAATGTAAATTTTTATGAGATTTTATAACTGTTTTTAAAAACTTTTCTATTTTGTACTTTTGTAGAAAGCTAACGCAGGTCTTGTCTGAAAATACCAACTTCAAATTACAACTTGAAAACAAACACAATGTTTCTCCTTCCACGAGTGGTTTCAACCATGTAGGGGTATTACAATCCCCAAATAGCAAAAGCACAAATTACAAGAAGAACCAAAGTTTAGCAATACCATTGGCACATTGGTTCCTTGCCTCTCTCCAAACATAAACGATAATTTCAATGTCCCCATGACCTCAAGATCTCATTAATAGAATGTCTTTTAACATCGTAAATGATCCTTCTTATTAGCTACGGTTAAAGAACCTTCACTACTGAGATCATGAGGCCAAGGAGACACTTAAAAGTTAAAACCATCGTTTATATTTGGAGAGAGGTAAGGAAACCAATGTGCCGATGTCATATAGGTTTGATTACATTAAGACAAATGTAAGAACTCGAGTGGTTTGAAACCAAAAACCAATGAAATCACCACATTTCTTCAACTCTATAACTTTATTGCTATACTTACAAAATACAATTCAAGTCAAAAATATATCATATTGACTTTTTTGTCACAACATATAATTCTAGTCAACAAAAAGAAAGTTTTATTAATTAATGTTATTTTATGTCACAACAATATAAATAAAGAAGATAGGGTAAACATTATCAAACACAAATCAAAATACTGTATATGAAGATGATCATGAAGCTCTCCATTATAACAATGGTGGTTACTCTGCTTCTTCTTGCATCTGGTCCTGCTCATGCTAGGATTAAGCCTTTTGCTCCTACGCTGGCTCCATTCTATCAACCGATCATACCAACCGAGCCAATTCCTCTTCCACCAAACCAGGATGTGATGATATCAGTGAAGCAATTCCCAGTTATACCTTATTGTCCTCCGGGTTATCAAAATCCTGGATGCCCCCCTCCTTCCCCTTAAACTCAGACGTTCACCAACAAATAACATTAAGCGCTTAAAATCAATATTATACATGACAATATAAAACATGTTTTGTATTATTGTGTTCTTTTATATATCATAACTCTATATTACTTCATACGTTCCATATTTATTTTTGTTTTAAGAAAGTACTTTTTCTTGTTTTACATGAAATGTCATTTCATATTTCAATCCTGAATTTTGGACAAAGTTTCGATTTTAAATTTATAATTAGAGTATATTATTTAAAACTATATAGTTTTTGAGAGATTTCATGTTTTACTCTTTATTTTCAATCATACAATTTGAAGGATACAAATGGAAATTTGATTCAGATGTGATAATTATTCGATTATGTTAGAGATACAATTTGGAAGCGATGCAACTATTTCATATCATCTTTGTGATTATATGATTTAGGAATGATGTGTTTTGTTATTGTATAACCATTTTATTGAACATAAATTATAAGTTGAATAAGTTCATAAAATGATCGCTCGGAAACGACTTAAAATGAGTCTGCAAACAAATCAGGCCATTATATTTTTTTGACCAAAGTAGTTTAATATTCATTATTTGTGTAAATTATTCCAAAAGGTACATTAATTGTTGATCATTTTCTTTTTATTACTGCAAAATTCACATGTAGACTGAGTGATGGATAGATCGGCCAGCATTTGACCGATGGAAGCTTTTCGATGTGAGCCAGCAATCGTCACTAGGCCGATGAAACCGTCCCAATGCAAATCCTGGTGATCTTCTCTTCATTCTCATGCCTTCTTTGCGGTTCCAAATCTCCTCAAACGTCCAGTTCTTGATCTTTTTTTTTTCAAATTCATACTCAAAGCTTCCAACTCCAATAAACCTAATAAAAAAGACCAAATGTAATGCAAATACATGGAAACAAATCTAAGGGGGTTTACTGGTTCAAGGATTATATTGGATTTGGAAATCCAAGAAAAATCATGTGTTATTTAATCATTGATTTTAGAAAAGATTTCTAAATCATGTGTTATTGGTTCTTTTATTTGTAAATACTAACTAAATTTATGTGTTATTCGTTTAATGATTTATTGTTGGATTTCAAAATCTACATTATATTTTGAATGGATTTGAAAGTGAAGAATAGAAAGATTCAAATCCGTGGCTAAAACATGTTATTTCAAAATCCATATGTATTGATTTCGAATTCAAAAAGATTTTTTTCAAATCCTATATGGATATACAAATCAATGAACAAATAAAACCCCATAAACTCCTAAAATGCAAGACCAAGATCAAAAGAGACTCAAACCAATGCAATTGCTCAACGACTAGTTAGGAAATGGGGTTAAAATCAAGAAGAAGACATCAAAAACTATGCAAAACTCACACATATCAACACAATGCACCTACATGAATTTTTCTTTTGGTTTTTTCAAATTTTTTTTTTTTTTTGATTTTTCTCAAAACATAACTATTAACAATGACTAACTAAAAACGCAACACAAAAGTAAAAATCAAAACAAAATGAGACTAATATATACAATGTGGAGTTGGTACCTCTAGAATTGGTTAGAGGAGGAGTCACCCAACGAATAGGACGGATTGCTTGAACACGGACTCGGGGAACGTATAGCACGTCTCTTGCCTTGGCGATTCTCATAAGAGGAGTTGTATGATGGTGTGTACTCAACCATAGGTAGACATGGCTCAACACCTAAAGAACGTCTAGATTTGACCTCCATTTCATCAAGACCATCACCCTCGTCCATCGTCTCCTCAACCATCTCATCTATGTTTTTATGCTTAGAGGAGCTAGCACCCAAAACCATGAATTTCTTCTTGAGGTTCTTCACCATCTTGACAAGCTTGCGGATGGTTCTATCTTGCCAATTGCTCCATTTTTGGAGAATGCACATGCAGATGTGATCATACGCTTCATGAAGCCCTCCCTTGGCCAATGGTTCATCATAGGGGCAGAAATGATACCTCTCGCTTCCATAGAGGTGTGATGGAGGCACATCCTCATTCTCTCCTTCCATGGCACTAGTCTTTGTGGTGCCTTTTCGTGGTTTCTTTTCCTAAGGATGGTTGGGTGATCGGGTTGTAGAGAAGGTCATCGCTTGGTTTGAAAAGCACGTTGTCTCAAATTCGTAGTGAACTGAGCTCACGTTTTGGAATTAGTACCTTCTTCCTTCCATTGGGGCCATAAGAGCAGAAACGGTATCATGGCTTTTCCCCAAGCGCCCCAAAAGAAACTTTGCTCGAGTGAGGTAGGATGTGTCAATGTGTGTGATCTTTGCCGAGCGCTCTCAACTTGAATCCACAAGTCTCCAACAAGGTTGTTATGAAACCTCCCACACTCAATTGTGGAGTCTTGTCCATGGTTGTCCAAGCCCAATCCTTGTACGAGTAAAGTTGGATGAGGAAAACGGCGCCAAGATTCACGTTGGCGTTATGATCATGGAACCCTTCTCCGTTTCTCGTGTATTGGAGGAATAGTTTGATCCCTTCAACCAAGAAATGCATCTCATCCTCAATGATATACCCGGTTTTCCTCCGTGCATAGAAGGTGTGAGCCAACACCTTGTGAGCATAGCGGATGGTCGGGTTTCTAATCCCAGTTTCTTTCGTCGCTCCGCTTGTATAGGTACCATTACCAATTGCTATCCATACTTGTTTAAGATCCGACCCGTTTGAGAGACAAAGATATCTTCCTCCCCTAAACCCGTAGATGGTATTGACATCTTGAAGTGTGATCTTGTATGCTTTCCCATCAATCCGAAATGACATATGAGCGTCTTCACCCACTAGATTATCTTCCGTGGTACGTGTCAAAGTTGAGCTCCAATGAAGCAAAGAATTGAAGCGTTGGATCCTTGTAGGTGGAGTGCTCCCTGTTGAAGAAAGTGCCCAATCCCATGTGCTCGAAGAAAAGCGTCACAACCTCATAAATCCCGAACACATCTATGTTCTTCGGGATCACTCACATACTCGGCTCTTCAAAGCCATCTGCAAAGCAATTCATAAGTTTAAAACCAAGAAATTTAAATAGGTGAACAACATCGATTATATAACTTAATTTTCTCAACATCGGTCACATTTTCTGAGGCCGATGTGAGCCATCGATAGTCACTTGGCCGATGAAAGCATCCCAATATGAATACGTGTGATCTTTGCTAAAACTTGCATCGGCCAGTATTTAACCGATGGAAGCTTCCCGATGTGAGCAACCAATCGTCACTAGAATGATGGAACCATCCTAATGTAAATCCGGGTTATCTTCTTTTCATTCTCATGTCTACTTTGCGGTTCCTAGTTTCCTCAAACGTCCAGTTCTTGATCTCCTTCTTCTAAAATCCATCCTCAAAGCTCCCAACTCCAAAAAACCTAATAAAAGAGACCAAATGCAATGAAAATTCATGAAACAAATCTAAACTCCTATAATGCAAGACCAAGATCAAAAGAGACTCAAACCAATGCAAATGCTCAACGACTAGTTAGGAAATGGGGTTAAAATCAAGAAAAAGAAATAAAAAACTATGCAAAATTCACACATATCAGAATCCATAACGCCCCCCCCCCTCGAGATAGCTATCTCGAAAGAATTGAGCCTTCTTTTGGGTCATCAATTAGTGGGGTGATCGGGACATATTTCATGCCGGATTAACGGGTCGACGTGTGTTCGGGGTCTGATACCATGTTAAATTCGGGCTTATTATAGGCTTCCAAATCAAAAACAATTGGCAATGACTAGATTGGCCATAACCCTGGGCAACTGTGGGAACAACATCCATGGGGTGGCCCAACAATCGGATGGCTCTCAAACCATGTTAAGTTTCATAGATTTCCAACTCAAAAATAATTGGCAATATATGGAATGATCCGTGTCCCTTATAATTTATTTAAGTCTATTCTCATGTTTCCGATGTGAGATCTTTCTCAAGAAAAATGGAATCTATACTACTTAAAAAGAAGCCCCACCAACCTTCGTTTCGGTACTTTCCTTTCCCCATCATGGTTTCTTGAACTAACATTTTCACTTTGTGTGAAAAACGGTTACTCAATTTTTCTAACATGGGGTGAAGTTTCTATTTGTATTTCAAGGCCTCTAAGTAGCTGAACTACTCTAAAATTTCTCACATGCCTGGTCTAGTACTATATTCTGCTTCAAACCAGATACAATGTCAAAATATTTCTTCAAAAAGTTTGCTTTGCACTTTAGTCTTCAAACCAGAATTTCTGGTGGGAAATTCAATCTAAATAGAATATTAAAGCTACGAATGTGAAGATTCAAAGCAAAGTTGTTGTGGATTCCACATAGTGCCTCATGGGTTGGTTAATTACTGAAAATGAGAAAGCAACTCTAAGAAAGAGTATTGTTTGTTTTTCACATAGATTTTGAAAAATATAACAAGTATTTATGAAAAACGTATATTATATATATTAGTAAATAACCCATAAAGGGTTTATTACTCTTTACAAATGGAAATATCTTTTTTCTTCACAAAGTGATATTTTTTTATATAAATTTATACATTTGAATCATCTCAACCGAATATAGAAAATTGATTAATGAACTATATCTCACCAATTAATTTTGAAATATATTCAACTAATATAACTATTGATATATTTAAAGCATAGAATTCGAGTCAAATGTTTTTTTTTTATCATATTACCTATTTTTTTCTCACAACATTTAATTCTAGTCAAAAAAGTAATTTTATTGCTTTTTGTTGTTGTCACAATAATATAAATAAGGAAGCTAGAGTAAACATTTTCAATCACAAACCAAAATATGAAGATGATTGTGAAGCTCTCAGCAATAGCAATAGTGGTTAATTTTTTTCTTTTTGCACCTGGTCTGGCCCAGGCTAGGACTGAACCTTTTCTTTCTACACCAATTCCAAAATTCCAAACCAACACAAAACCAATCCATCGACTACTAGCTTTCCTAACCGAGCCAATTTTTCATCTACGTAACCAAGACATGAAGTTATCGGTCAAACTCCTTGTTTTCCATGGTATAAGCATTGCCCCCCGGCTGAAGCCCCAAACCTATCCCCATCCCCATAAACTCATATGTCTTTTGTTTTAAAAATGTTTAAAATAATATTAGATAATTCAATAAATATATATAATACATTACAACGTAAATTGTTTTTTGTGGTACTGTGTATTAACTCATCTATTTCATAATCATTATCGTTTTCATATTTAGTTTTGTATTTTACAAAATATGTCGTTTTATATTGTCAATGTCGAGAACAGCTTATTTCAACCCAAACAAAGTTCATTATGCTCTCTTTTATATACCAAATACGATGTCATACTAAATTCAATAAAAAGTGTTACATAAACTATTCTTATGTAACTAAAACTTAGATTGACTCAAATGAAGTGAGTCAACCTATCAGTATAAGAATGAGGGTATCACGAACGTGACTGGGCACATGTACTCGCCGGATTTGAACAGCAGATCGAGGTTCATATTGCCTAGGAAGACAAATTGTAGGGGTGGGCATAAAAACTATAACCCAAAAAACAAAACCGAACCAAATCGAAATAAGTGGTTTGATTTGGTTATGATTTTACCTAATAATCCATTTGATTATTATATTTTGAAAACCGTGGTTTAGGTTTGGTTTGGTTAAAAACCGTAAAACCGAATGTATTTTTTCAGTTTTTCAAAATTAAGATATATATAAATATATATTTTTGTATTAAATTATTTATATATATATATATATATATATATATATATCTTCTATAATTTTATGATCTAAAATCTAAAAGCGAAAGCTATAAAATCAATTATGAAAAACCTAAATTTCTAATAACACAAACATAAGTGTTTATGGATTCTTTACACGAAGGTACGTAGTTACGATTTTTACGGTTTCAAACTAGATTATTAAATATTAACCATATAGATATATAAATAAAACTAGTTTTCAATTTATGTTTAGATATTAACACAAACTAGTTTTACCAAATATTATTAATTTTTACGATTTTATGTTTGTTGATCAGAGATTCATAGGTAACATGAAATGATGAACAATCGTGGGTGATGACGATTGACGATGATATGAGTTTTTTTCTTATTTTATAGTTTTTCTAAGTTTTTTCATATCTTCTAATTTTTATAGGTTTGGTTTAAATTTAAGATTTGGGGTTTATTGACTTTTTTGTATTTATGATTAGATTCTATTTTTTGAAATTCTAATTTAAGTTATTTTATTTAGATGACTCTTGTTTAGTATGATAAAATATATGTGATGATTTGGTAAAAACATGAACAAAACCTAAAAACCGGAACCAAACCGAACAGAATATCATACGGTTTTTTATATGGTTTTATTTTCTATAAAACCGAACTGAAACCAAAAAATAGTTTTTACTTGGTTTTAGTTTTCATAAAACCAAAAAACCAAAAAAACCAAACCGAAAAACCGAACACCCACCCCTCTTAAATTGTTAGACAACAAAGACAAATGCGAGAGTCTAGATTCCGCCACTGAAGAGATTATACATACTGGGATACAATCCTAGATGTATTTCCTCTTTTTCTATTATTCCGGATGACTTGATTCAGATCTAGTCTTTGCTTCTTTAAGAATTGTTGTTGTTGGCCATGAATCTTGATGCTTACGTATACATTTTACCTTAAATGTCAATTTTCCTTTGTAATTAATTTTGTTTGTATTTAATAATTTTTAAAATTCTAATACAAATAAAACGATGTTGTTATATGAATTCGATGTCGTTTCTGTAATATCGTAAAAACTGAAACACGACTCATCCGAGGTAACACATATTAACTGCTTTACTCACTGTTTTGGATCAATGTTGGTTTCAACATAGGAAGCACGAAAGCTTCATCGAAAGTCCGCTTCCCGCTTCCGAATTGGAGTCGGAATCGAAAGATCTTAGAAGCATTCGGAATTTCGTTTCCGTGGCGCTTCCAAAAATTCTACTTTGTAAACTCGTTGGAAGCATACGCTTCCATTTTAAAAACTTTAATGTCACAAATAACTTTAAAAAAAAAGAAATTAATTTTGGTTAGTTTTATTATACAAGAAAAAACTTAAACTTGTTTTGCCATTTATAAGTTTGTATAGTAGTCTTTGTATTTTATTTTAAAAAATATAAAAATAGCAATGGTGGAATTGATTAATTAAATTGAATTAAGTAATAACTTGGAGACACTAATTTCAATGGTATTTTATGGAGAACAAAAAAATTGAAATGATTTTGTTTAAAGAAAATCAAGGAAGATGAGAATGAAGAGGGTGAACTAAATTTTGACTTTGAATTATCAAATTTTATTTGTTGTAATACAAAAAACTATTTCATTTTTATTTTTAATGAGTTTTAAATTATACCTATTAAATTTTTTGTTTAGTATAATTTTTAATATGATATATGTTTAACGTTTCATTATAAATATATATTTATATATATACACACACTTTTAACGCGTATCCACTTCTTAATTTTTTCAAATATTCGCTTCTCCGCTTGTGAACACTTACGTTTCCGCATACCCGTTTCCGATTATATGCAGCTTAGGTTTCAACTGCATTCCAGTAGTTCATGTAGTTTATTTTTAAAAAAAAATTGTTTTAGTTAAATTCGGCATAACATCTTCGTATATAAAAACGCACAATGAATATAATTTATAATGGGCAAGATGACGTAAATACTGTAAATGTAAAGTAAAACAGCCAAGTAAGCATTGCCCCCAGCTCAAGCCCCAAACCTATCCTCATCCCCATAAATTCATATGTTTATTGTTTTAAAAAAGTTTAAGATAATATCTGATGTTTCAATAAATCTATATATATAATAAACATTTTTTCTCAATTCCTAAGATGTCCACATCATCATTTTGAGGCTCCATCGAACCCATCAAAAACATTCATGTCATCACTCATTAATTGCTCTGTGGGATCCACACATCTTATTTCTTAAAACAAATATTAAAACTAAAATTAACTTATATTTTATATTATTATTTTAGACTTAAGGAAAACAATAATTTCCAAAAAAATAACATACATATTAAACGTTGACAAAAAAAATATCTTAATAATAAAAATCCGAAATGATAAAAATACAACACAAAAATATGAAAACTGTAAATAGAGAATGGATAAATATAAAATGAGATAATTATATATTAAAATATAATATGTAAATATTTTAGGAAAAAAATTTATCATATATTTAATGTTACAATAATCTTTTTTAAGAATAAAGAAAACTAGAGGTTTTTTAAAAAACAATTATTAGGAAGAAATCTAAAAGGTTTTACTCAAAATAAAAAGTAATTAACTGCTGAAGAAAAATACACATTCTAATTTTGAATATACATATTTAACATTGTTAATGTTAAAATATAAGAAGAAAATTCAGTATATATTATTATTTATAACTATATAATTGAAATAATTTAATTAAGAAAATTTTCTATATTAATTAATTTTTTCTAAATTGAAATTGTGAGTTTTTGAAATTAAATGAATGCCTAAAAAGGAAGAAATAAATATTAATCAGTGTTTAGAAAATTAACAAAGATTGAAAAAAATTAAGGTGATCTGAAATAAAACAAAAAACTATCATAAACATCACAAAAAAATATCTAATCAAATAACGAAAAAATATGTAATAATAATATTTGAGAATATTTTTCGGAAATCAATCAGAAATAGGGTAGGTTGTGGAGCAGGAAAAACAAATCTGATAAAATAGACGATTCAAAATAGTATGGTGGTGACAAATGTAGATGAAATAGAGCAATGGTCAAATGTTTTGCCATCTAAAGTAGGAAGAAATCCTACAAGAAAATTTGTTATACAAAACAGCACAAAGTCTATTGGTTGTGGAGTCATATGTCTCTGAGGAAGAATGAGAAATCATTAAAAAGGAGCACAATATAGAGGAAAGGTAGTCGAGAACACTATCATGCAGGGTTCAGGGTTCAGAGTTCAGGGTTCAGGGTTCAGGGTTCAGGGTTCAGGGTTCAGGGTTCAGGGTTCAGGGTTCAGGGTTCAGGGTTCAGGGTTCAGGGTTCAGGGTTCAGGGTTCAGGGTTCAGGGTTCAGGGTTCAGGGTTCAGGGTTCAGGGTTCAGGGTTCAGGGTTCAGGGAGATAATAAAAATGTGGAAGGCGATAAGGGGCAAGGGAGAAAGGATGCCCTTCACTATAGCGTGGTACTTCGGTAATTTTAACTCCAGAAATTCAAGATTTAACCCAAATATAATTATAGTGAAAAATTGAAACGAAAAGTGTTTGAAATTTTTCACTAAGCTTTGGAAATATAATGCACGTGACTAAATTAAAATATTTTAAAATCTGACTGATTATATTTATATTCAAAAATTTATATTGATAAAAGTTTTATATTAAAATTCTGCGCACGCGCGAAGTCCATAATCTAAAATATATAATACATGACAACGTTAATATTGTTTTGTGTTGTTGTGTATTTACTCACCTATTTCATAATAATTATCGTTTTCACATTTAACTTTGTTTTTACAATATACTAGGAACACTACAAGAAAACAGAGATTTAGCGACTGCAGTAATAGTCGCTAAGTAGTCGTAAAATGGCATATTACGACTAATTGGCGACTAATAAAAGTAGTCGTAAATCTTCAGTTGCTTAATCCTAAAGTTGTAAAATTAGTTGCCATTCGGTGAATGTAGTCTAGTAGTCGTAAAGTAGTAGCCAAATGTGCGACTAATATGCGACAAAATTGGTGACTATTCAACGACTAAATACTCTGTAAAAACATAGTCGTAAAGGTATAGTCGTCTTTTAGTCGTAATTTTAACTACTATTTAGCGACTAATGCAAACATTAACATTCGATTATTAAAGATTTATCGACTATTTAGCAATTTGTGTGACTAATTGGCGACTGTTTAGTGATTAAAGTTGACAAAATTTATATTTGGTATTTTATTCATTTGAATTGGTTTTCTATTTCAAATTTGTCAAATTTGTTTTGTATTTCAAAATGACAAATGTGATTGTAACAAGTAAATTGTAAAAACATTTGATTCAAATAAACTCTGACGGTTTTTTATCAAAAATCTTAACATCCAAAATACACAACAAAGAAAAAAAACCTAGGGTCAAGTTCATGATAATGAAAAAACAACCTAAGAAGTAACCTAAGAAGCTGGTCTTGTAGTTGGATCTGGTTGGGAATGATTGGGAGGCTCTGTGGTTGAAGCAGATGAGTGGGTCGCCATGAAGTTGAGGAAGTGTGGATCATTTTGTCTCATATACTTTTCCACCAAGGACAAGTGCTCGAGCTTCTCCTTTTGCTCAGCTACAGCTCGGGGAGTGCTCTGCTTCAATGCGTTTGTTATAAGCAGCCTGCTCCTCGATTTTATGTTGAGCTTCCCTCTGTTGCTCTTGTAGTCCCACAAATGACGAAGAATCTTATGGTTGTTGCGCTTTCCACTGACAAAAGTCCCCTTGAGGCTGCCAACTCCATAATGATTTCCTCGTGAATCCTTCTTAGTGGTATATGAAAAGTCCGTAATCAGAATGTAGAAACTTATTAGACTAAACACTTACAAACAATACAGGGTGAGACTAAGACCAAACATTTAATGTATCTACTCTTATCATCTATACTTGTGCTTCCTTGACAGTCTCATACAAACATCACATCAAAACAAAAGAAAACAGTCTCAGAACCTATCTTACTCCCACAAACAATACATCAACACAACACACACAAACTGTTATCATCTATAATCTAGACAAATACAAGAGCTGAAATCAATGATCATATATTTAGCTAACATAAAACATAAGATAACGTTACCAAGTAGTGTTTGAAAACGGTTTTATTACCTGAAGGAAGATGCTTGTATAATCATATGCTGTTAGTTCTCGAGGTCGCGAAGCACCATCCGAAATGACTAAAATCTCTGTCCCTAGCTCACTCAACTTCTCTTGCACCTTCTGCTCATAAGTTTGAATGATTTTCTCCGCCTTCCGATCAACATAAGTACCATATGGCTTGGTGTGTGTCTTAATGAATACCTCACCAAGACTGACTTGTCTTCCTAGTGTCTATTCCTGCAATGTTACCAAAGACGCAAGCATTATAGAATAGAATGGAAATTCTTGTTAATGAATACCTCACCAAAACTAATTTTGTAGTCGCCATTTGTAGTCGGGAAATGCATGTTTTCTTGTAATGGAATAATACCCGCGTGTACATGCAGAATACTTTTTTAACATGTGGTTATTTTATGTATTTTTTTATTGAATATTTTTATTTTGTGAAGATACAATATTTTTAAATGCTAAATTTATTGATTTGGATATAATCCAATACTAATTTATTACATGAATATTATTAATACTTTTTAATGTTAGATGTGGCTATCTCTTTCATTCGTCGTCAAATAGTGCTTATCTTCGCCAAATGATTTTTATGCTTCCTGTTTTATCTTCTTTATCTTATCGCTGCTTTGTTTTAGAAAAGATTTTGAAATACATCGTTTTCTTGAGTTCCAGTTGATGCAACATTGGTAAATTTTTTATTTCTTCGACAAGCAAACTTGTATCTCTTCAAAATTTTATGGATCTCTATCAATATATATTGCTTAACTTCGTCATATTTCAATTCCAATTCTTTGTTGATGAATCTCTTGCGTTGCATGTAAACAATATCCTCTCCGAGATATCTCCAAAACTTGTTCCACAAACTGAAAGGATTAATAACATCATAATGGAGTAACATTATTACAAGTAGTTTTCATAATTGATAAGTGATGGCCCATTGTGATGGTTCTTTCATTACTTCATTCCATTTTTTGTCGCCATCTAATAAATTTATAGCATCATAACTTTCTTAGAAAGTTTTATATTGGATTTTAGCAATTGGTTTGTACTGAGTTAACAATTTAAGGAGATTAAACATTAGGTTTAGATATTTTAATTCACCCGATGATTGGTAAACTTGAAATATTCTTTGTCCTTAGATTGTGAGACCTGATTTGTTTCTTTTCCAAATCTTTTCCAAATCAGCTTAGATTGTGAGACCTCGCTCACCTGATTTGTTTCATACAAACACTGTTAGATTTTGGACATAAACTTCTTTATTCTGTAAAAAAAAAAAAAAGGTTTTTGGTTTTTATTATTATTTATTTTTATTTGAATAGTTAGAAGTCAAATTTTATTTAGAGAAACGATATATAGTAAAGTGAAACTAATATAATTTTTGTTATTTAACGTATATACTCTTTTTCGTCCGATATGAAGTTGGTGTTATTAGAAATATTGCAATCTGGTAAACGATTTCCTGAGACTTGAGGATCTATAGAAGTAATTTTTTTGGTAATCTTCGTCCAGAAACACACAATGCAACTATCACCAATTAATCTTCGTCTAAATTAGGACTGATCAGCTCACCAAAATACATAAAAAAATAAACATAAGAGAAGAGTAGTTCAAGTCTTCCATCCGCAATCACCTGGTAGATAGATATATTAGTATGGGATAACAATTGCAATCATATCATTGTTTAAAAATATCTTTAAAATGGTTTTAACTTACAAGAGGTAATACAAGACAAGTTTTGCATATATGGGAATGAGTTTGTTTGGGCGGAGGTTTGTCTGATATGATTATGTTTCTCGATCATTTTTCCTTTTAGTATAAGAGTATATACTCAAAAGAGAGTGATAAGATTATGTTAGTGGTGAAGAGTTCTGTAGGATATTATTTATAATATTTTTGGTCAAAATTTGTTATTATTATGTGTACTTATTTATTGATTCTATAAAATGAGATTAATGACACACAAAAAATAAAAATTGATTAATTCAGTACGTTGAACATAGAAGTCTTCGTGTCTCGATTAAAAAGAGGTGTTATTAAGAAATGAAAGTGCAAATTTATAGTTAAGGAAAAAACGTTTTTCCAAAATCGAATTGGTGTTATTTTTATTTATGCTAATCCAATTTGACTGTTTTCTGAAATCTCAAGAATATTTAACGTTAACCCTATTAATATTTACAGATTTTTTTGGTACCAATATTATAAACAATTTCATTTTATCATTAATTGTTTTGTAATAAAAAAAAAAGCTGAAAATGTTTTTGAAGTGTCACCTAAACAAAATTATTTTCTAATGCTTCTCTTTTAACCTTTGTCCTAAATCTCGGCGGTCGCGTAAGAGGTGCTCCGAGGTAGCTGGCCAACGCGATTTGGACTCTATGGCTGAGAAATCGATGAAACCATTGAATACTGTTTAAAAATATAGAAATATTTTTTGTTGGGATTAGGTGGATTAGCATTGGATTTTGATATCAAACTATAAAATGGTGGAAAACTGATTAGATTAAAAAGAATTTTTTAATCAGAAGTTGTTATACCGGTGGCTGTAGTTAAGGCTTCCATAGCGAGGCCTAAGAACTAGAAGAGTAATTTAGATAAAATTAATGCAAACACATTAGTGGAGTTGTAGTAGTTTTTCTCAAATTACAAATTACAAATTATTTGAGAAAATGTAAAAGATTACACATTAATGTAAAAGATTTTATATATTTTTAAGAAAATGATGTGGCATAAGGAGAAATATATCCACATACATTCACATGTTGACAAAGAAAAAAAAAATATCCACATACATTCACAATAAAAGAAAACAAATTACTACTAGTACTATATAAAGAGAAATCATATAAAGGAATCTTAGAAAGAATATTAAATAATTAACCATTCAGCATTTCTCTTTATTCTGTTTTTTTTTGCATATTTGTGTTGAATAAAGTCACAATATCTATTATATAAAAAGAGGGTTATGTCTCTTGTGGGTGTGACACCTAACCACCCCTCTTTATATCACATCACCTTTTTAAAAAAAATATTTAAATTGATTTTCGGTAATTTAACAATTCTCATTAATATAAAAGTCATAACTTCTCTTTTTAATTATTTTGTTTCTTTTTCCTCGCTGACATTATCTGAAATTTTGGGTTTCGGAAGTGATGTTTGAGTTGTTGTTAATTGAAATGAAGAGGCTTTTCGGAGGTCTGGGAACTATGTGTGGTCTCTTCCTTCAGATATGACTTCAATCAGGTTTATGGTCTTTTTTTGTCAATATCGGGTTATGGTGGCTGCGAAACAGTTCTCTGTCCGCTCAGATGTTGGATTGAGTAGTATGGTAATGGTAAATTTTACCAAAGAGTGTTATGAAAGACCGAATAGGTTGAGAACTTAATTAGTCATCACGGGAATTTCATTTAGGTAATTTTAGATTAGTCCTAATAATTTTGGATGGTTTGACAAGTAATTTATCTCCAAAATTTTCTTGAAATAGCTCAAAATTTTCAGTTTATAGAAAATTAGCTAGAATGACCTAAGAATTTGCTGAAATGACCTAAGAATTTGCTGAAATGACCAGATTGACTCAACATTTAGATATTATTAGAAAATCTTTGGATTTGTCCATAAAACCATCATTTTCAAAAAAATTACAAAATTGTCATTAAAAAAAATTGCCTAACCTAAAAACACAAAACTCAAACCTAATTATTTCTCTTCCTCATGTTCCATTTTTTTTATTCTCTTGCAACACTTCTTTGTCTTTGTTTCACTTCGCCGTCTCTCATTGCCTCATTGTCTCTCCTTGCCACAATGTCTTCTTCGCCTCACCGTCTTGCATTCTCTCCTCTTCGTCGTCTCTCATCATTGTCGTCTCTTCTTCGGTGTGTCATTTCTCTTATCCACCTTCTTTTTTCTCTGACTTCTCTCTTCTCCGCTGGATTTCCATCACCAGCAACATCTACGTCGAAACTATTCTTCGATTTATGGTTGTTTGTTAGTAAAATGTGTTCTAAAAGATATTGCATGAAAGGTGTTCGATGAAAAATCAGTTTTGATGACATATTTATTTGTTAGTGTTCGCAGATTTATTGTTACAGGCACATTAGTTACCACAAATTTATTGTTTCCGTAGCATCGTCGCCGGCCCAGTTCCCTTGTGATTCAGCTTCTCCTTTAGTTCGTGTTTGTTGAGGTTTTAGCTCAAATCCTCACTTCGGCTTCTCCTCCCCTTGGTTCTTATCTCGGTGGTGGTGGCTCTTTTCCGTCGTGGTGTCTATATCGAAGGTTTGGAGGCGGCTCGGTGGTGTTGGAATCTCACCTTTGATTAATCCTACAAAAGAAAAGAAAGAAATCAAAATAGTAAGAAAGAAACAGCGAAAGAATCGTGAAGAATGAGGAGAAATAATGTTGAAAGTAAAAGCTGAAGATTAAAGGAGAAGAAGAGAATCATGTGTGACTTAAGTCATGTTTGGAAACAAAGGCCATTGGGCCATTAATAACTAAGGAGTTAAAGCCCAAGTGTAATGGGTTATGTTTGATTATGTGGATTAGGTTAAGACCATAAAATAGTATAAATATGTAATGATGTCAATGAATGAAGTTAGTGTGGATGTTTTAGAGACAACAATAAACCAAAAACTAACATGGTATCAGAGCTTAAAGATTCTGGAGGCCTGGAAGGTTAGATCTGCAAGAAGAAAATAAGAAGATATGCACAACACACAATCAAGATATCAGAATGAAGATAAAGTCTTTCCAAAGCAATTCAGACCAAGGAACGGTTGTTTTGCTTGTGGGAAACTTGGGCATTTTAAAAGAGAATGCAGAAGTCAAGGATATCAAGCTATTCAAACACAAACTCTACAAAAGGAACAAGATGACGGATTGTTCAACGCAGCCTACACTACAGGGCAAGGGAATGGAGAAGAAATATGGTTAATTGACAGTGGGGCTACTAACCATATGACTAAGGAGGAGAGGTTCTTCAAAAAATTGGACACGACATTTCAGGTTCCTATTAAGGTGGGAAATGTTGCTATATTGATAAGTAAAGCGAAATGAACATTCAAGTGATGACCAAGAAGGGAAAAAAGGTGATTAGAGATGTTTTTCTAGTACCCTAAATGGAAAAAAAATCTTCTAAGTGTACCCCAAATGGCTAGGAATGGATATGAGATAATATTCAAAAGGAACAAATGCAGAATAAACAACCACAGTGGAGACAAGATTGCTGAAGTTGAGCGTGTAAGGAATGCATATGTTCTACCAATGCAAGTACTTGAAGAGAATATGAGCTCAGCAAGTGAAGAGAACTTATCTGAGCTATGGCACAAAAGACTTGGACACTCTGGTTTCCAAAACCTGCAGAAGTTACAAACAAGTCAGATGGTAAAAGGACTTCTGAGGTTTCAGGTAATACAAGAAGTATGCGAGGCTTGTGTCAAAGGAAAACAGTGTAGAGAACAATTCTCAAAAATGTCAGAAACCAAGAGCTCAAGGGTATTGGATCTGATTCACACAGGCTTGTGTGGACCAATGCAGACTTTATCATGCAATGACAGCTTATACATACTGACCTTTACCGATGATTATTCACATATGGTGTGGGTGTACTTCTTGAGACTGAAATCTGATATAATCGCTATATTTAAGAATTTTAAGATCCTAGTTGAGACACAAACATGCAAAAGAATAAAGAAAATAAGATCAGACAGAGGAGGTGAGTTCAAATCAGAGCAATTTGCAAGATTCCTAGAAGAGAATAGAATCCAAAGATAGTTTATTGTGGCATACTCACCACAGCAAAATGGAGTGGTTGAACGAAGGAATAGAACCCTAATGGACATGGCGAGAAGTATGTAAAAATACAAAGGAATGCCGAATAATTTCTAGGCTAAAGCAACATTTATAGCGGCTTATCTTCAGAATAGACTTCCGAGAGCTTGGTATAGCAAAATTGATTCATATTTTATTTCACAAGGATGCAAAAAAAAGTGACTGTGATGCAGTAATGTACATTCAAGAATGCAAAGGAGAGATAATGGTGGTCATGCTATACGTGGATGATATTATCATCACAGGAAGCAGTGAAAGCATGATTGAACAATTTAAATAGAACTTGAAAGAGATCTTTGAGATGACTGAATTGGGAAGACTCAAATACTTCCTCGAGTTTGAGATTACCTACACATCAGAAGGGTTGTTTCTAAGTCAAAAGAAGTATACTCAACAGTTGCTAAACAAGTTTGGAATGGAGAACTGCAGGAGTTTTGACACACCACTAACACCTTACGGAAAAGATCAAGATGAAGGAGCAGAGCTTGCAAACCCCAGGCTATATCGCAGTATAGTGGGAGGACTTTTGTACTTAGCAGCAACCAGGCCAGACCTTGCTTTCGCTGTCTCATACCTCTCCAGAAGCTTATCCAAACCAAGTGAACAAAGTATGTAAGAAGCACAGAGAGTATTGAGATACATACAAGGAACAATAGATAATGGTCTCAACTTCAGAAGGACAGATCAAGCTGAGTTAATTAGATTTTCTAATTCATATTGGACATGTTGTAAGGAAGATATGCGAAGTACCACATGAATGTGTTTTACATTGGGAAGTGGGATGTTGATGCAGCGTGCGTCACCTTAATGGACTCTACATGGCCCTTTGTTTTGTCCATCACGTAACTCATTTTTATCGTTTAATTTGTGTCGGTCTTTAGAGTCGGTTTTGTTTTCAGTTTTGACGATAGACTAGAGTCCCAAAGGGTTTAGGGCTTTCTTTGTTCTAGTCCTCTATAAATAGAGTCCTAGATCCCATTGTAACATTCATTCAATTCATTAAGAAATAACCAAAAAGAGGAAACTCAAGTTTCCCATAGAGCTTTGTGTCTAAAGCCCTGAGAAAAGGACTCTCAAACCTTGTTGAATCTGATCTCCAATCAATTCAACACCTTCGTCACTTCCCGTTCATGTCACGTACAATACCCCTCACAACATAACCCCATGTCCCCTGTTTTTAACACCAAAACAGAGCACACGAAACCTTTCTCTCTCTGTCTCTTCTAAACTCTTCCCTCACTCTATCAGTTGGTATCAGATTCAGCATGTTCCTGTGTGTGGTCTGGTGAGTTCGACAATAGCTCCAAAGAATACCAAACCCAATGACAGCGACGTTAACGCACCTCCGGTGATTGATCATGCGGCGGATTGGGCGGCGTTACGTCAAAGCATATTGACCATACAAGAAAGTATTCGTACAATTTAGGAGACTATGCATACTACAATACAAACATCAATTCAAGAATTGGGAGACACGTTAGCTCAACGCCTTACAATTCATAATCCACAAGTTGTAGCCCGTGAAAACCAAGCAACTGCAAACAACATAGGGAGGCAACCAGCACGTGGGCAGATGGATGTTATTCTCCCTCAAAATTAGGCCAACTGTGGTGCTCGTATGGAGCAACAAGACAATCGCTGGGAAGTAGGCTTTAAAGTCAAAATTCCTGAATTTAATGGTTGTGTTTGTGGTGATGTTCTTCTCGATTGGCTAGTGTCGGTTAAAGAAATTTTGGAATTCAAAAAAGTTTCCGATGATAGGCGTGTACCTTTAGTAGCAATGCGTCATGGTGAAAACAGTTCAAGACGACGCGTGTTCGTACGAGCAAGGCTCCTATTCAAACATGGGACAAGCTCAAAAACATATGAGAAACACATTTCTACCCACAACTATGATCGCACGATGTATACTCGTCTCCAAAATCTGAGACAAGGCTCACAAACAGTAGAAGAATATGCAGAAGAATTCTCTTTATTAGCGACAACGACAGAGGTTTTTGATAGTGAAGTGCAGCTGGTCTCGCAATTTATAGGAGAACTTCGACCACAACTCCAAAGTTCTCTCTCCCAATTGACCCGACTACGATGGCTGAAGCTCACCGGCGTGCATCCACATTTGAACAGCAGCTTCAATTCTACAACTTGGTCTTCTTCGTCAACACGTACTCGCCGTCCGGAACAAAGTAACAACACGTCCAAAATTTCTCTGAAAGCTAATAGTGATGGCGCTTTGGCCTCAACACGTCCAGCAGCCCCTCAAGAAGAGCTAGCACATCGCTGTTCCACAAGGCCTAATGCCCTTTCAGTGCTACTCGTGTGGAGAATCAGGACATTGTCAAACCGCTTGTCCTAACCAACCTCGTTGTGGCCTTCTTATCGATGACACAAATGGTGGGAATGATGATGTGTGTGACTTGTTAGAAGACGAAGAAGAAAACATGGCTGAAATAATCCATCATACTTATGGTGACAAGGGTCACTTACTGGTGGTTCAACGTTCGTTGGTTGCTCCATGGCGGCAAGACATTCAGTGGCTTTGCACTAATATCTTCCATTCTACTTGCATAATTCGAGAGAGAATTTACAGCTTTATCATTGATTCCGGTAGTAGTCGGAATGTTATTTCAGAGGAAGAAGTCAACAAGCTAGGTCTACCAAGAGAAGATCACCCCACTCCTTACACATTGGGATGGTTAACAGAGGGAGTTGGAATGCATGTATCTCAACGTTCTCTAGTTCATTTTTTGATTGGTACGTATTATCGTGATAGAACTTATTGTGATATCGCACCAATGGACGTGAGTCATTTACTTTTGGGAAGGTCGTGGAAGTTTGATCGTAAAATTTCGCATGATGGAGTTAAAAACACGTACAGTTTCACGTGGGAAACTCATCAAATTATATTACTACCAACGCCGGAGACGTCGTTCCCATCACCCCAGCTACGATTCCTCCCCCATCACAAATTACATGACCTACCACTTTGTTTTGCTCTTATGCTACTTTTGCTTCAGAATTACGTCTTGAAGGTATGGCGTTTGCTCTCTTTCCAGCTTCCTCATCAAGATTGTTAGCCTCTGCGCCAACAAGTGCACTAAGGTCACTTCTCCACGAGTTTGAAGATGTTTCTCCAGCCGAGTTGCCTAAGGAGCTACCACCCTTACGTGATATACAGCAGCACATTGATTTAGTTATAGGGGCAACACTTCCTAATCGGCCACACAATTGTATGAGTCCTCTTGAACACGAAGAACTACGTCTTCAAGTCGAACAACTACTTCGTAAAGGGCATATTGGCGAGAGTTTAAGTCCGTGTGCAGTCTCGGCTTTGCTCATTCCAAAAAAGACGGTACTTGGCGGATGTGTGTGGACAACCGCGCCATTAACAAAATCATGGTACGCTACCGCTTTCCTATACCACGGCTGGATGATTTGTTAGATTAAATTGGATCTGCCACAATTTTTTCGAAGATTGATCTTAAGAACGAATATCACCAGATTCGTATTCGTCTAGGTGGTGAATAGAAGATAGCTTTTAAAACGCGTGAGGGCCTTTTCGAATGGCTTGTGATGCCCTTTGGTTTATCTAATGCACCAAATACGTTTATGCGTATCATGAATCAATCATTACGTTCATTTATCGGGAAGTTTGTGGTCGTGTATTTCGATGATATCTTGATTTTTAGTTCGTCATTGACAGAACATGAGTCTCATCTCCATAACGTGTTGGGTGTCTTGCGTAAGGAGAAGTTGTTTGCCGCCAAACAGAAATTTGAGTTTGGCGATAGATCTTTCAAAGATTAAGGATGTTCGTTCTTGGCTGGTACCTCACACTATTACTGAGGTCCGCAGTTTTCATGGTTTAGCTTCCTTTTACATGAGATTTATTAGTAACTTCAGCATGATTATGGCTCCGATTACAAGTTGTATGAAGGCGAGAAAATTTGAATGGACGAAAGACAGGGCGTTTGCTTTTGCCATTATAAAAGAGAAGCTTACTTCGGCTCCTATTTTGGTCCTTCTGAATTTTTCTTTGACATTTGAGCTTCACTGTGATGCCTCTAAGTTAGGTATTAGAGCTGTTCTAAGCCAACAAGGTCGTCCCGTGGTGTATTACAGTGAAAAGCTCTCGGGTGCTAGGAGTCGTTATTGTACATATGATGTTGATTTTTATGTCATTGTTCAAGCCATTAAACATTAGCGTCATTACTTGGTTCATCGCGAGTTCATTTTGTTCACCGATCATGATGTCTTACGTCACTTGGATAGTCAAGCAAAAGTATCATCTCACCATGCGTCTTGGATTTTTTTCCAACAATTATCATTCTCCATTCGCCATCAACCGGGCGTAACAAATTGTATGGCTGACGCCCTCAGCCAGCGTCATAGCCACCTCACGACGATGCATACATTAGGTTTTGCTTCGTTTTCTAACCTTTATCCCATAGATCCATTTTTTGGTCGTATCTTTGCTGAGATGCAACAAGGTTTGTCTTCAAATTTTACACTTCAGGATGGGTTTCTTTTTAAAGGACTTCGACTTTGTGTTCTCGAGTGTAGTCTGAGACTTCAAATCATTTGTGAACTCCACAGCGAGGGACTTGTCGGACGTGACCAAACACTACAACTGACCATCACGTCCTATTTTTGGTCTTCGTTACGGAGAGAGTTTACCGTTTTGTGGAACGATGCTGTGTGTGTCAGTAGGCCAAAGGTAAAACATCGAATGTCGGTCTTTACCTTCCCTTGATGATTCCTGCTCAGGCATGGATAGACGTGAGTATGGATTTTGTGTTAGGCCTTCCGTGTACTCAGAAAGGAAATGATTCTGTTTTTGTTATCGTGGACCGCTTTTCGAAGATGGCGCATTTTATTCCTTGTAAGAAGACGGCGGATGCCGTAAGTGTGGCTATATTATTCTTTGTGAGATCTATAGACTACATGGTCTTCTGTCCTCCATCGTTTCAGATCGGGATACACGTTTTCTTAGTCATTTTTGGCGATCTCTGTGGAAGCTTCTTGGAACAAGTCTGAACATGAGCTCCGCTTATCATCCTCAGACGGATGGACAAACAAAGGTCACTAATAGGGCTATTGTTGATATGTTACGTTGTCTAGTTGGAGATCATATCAAGAATTAGGATACTAAGCTTTGTCAAGCCGAGTTCCCGCATAATCATGCCCACAATCGTAGCCTTGGATTTAGTCCATTCCGTGTCGTATATTGACATGTTCCTCGTTGCCCTTTGGATTTATCCACGCTTCCAGATAAGACACGACTTCATGGTTCAGCTGTGGACTTCATTGACGATCTTCAACTTATTCACACTCAAGCACAAGGAAAATTTGAAACGTCTACCGCAAAGTACAAAGTTACGGCCGACATGAAGCGTCGAGAAGTTCTATTCAAACCTGGTGACTTCGTATGGGTTAAGCTCACAAAGGATAGGCTACCACTTCGTGAGTATAACAAACTGAAGTCCAGGAAGATTGGTCCGCTTGAGGTGTTAGAACGTATCAATCCTAATGCTTATTGCATTTGTTTGCCAGACCATATACGCACTTCTAATGTCTTCAACGTTAAGTTCTTGTTTCGGTTTCATGGAGATTATGATGATGCAGATTCTTGGTCTAATTTTTTCTCACCCGTGGAGACCTGATGCAGCGTGCTTCACCTTAATGGACTCTACATGGGCCTTTGTTTTCTCTATCACGTACTCATTTTTATCGTTTAATTTGTGTCGGTCTTTAGAGTCGGTTTTGTTTTCAGTTTTGACGATAGACTAGAGTCCTAAATGGTTTAGGATTTTCTTAGGGTTTTTTTTGTTCTAGTCCTCTATAAATAGAGTTCTAGATCTCATTGTAACATTCATTCGATTCGTTAAGAAAAAAACAAAAAGAGGAAACTCAAGTTTCCCATAGAGATTTGTGTCTAAAGCCCTGAGAGGAGGACTCTCAAACCTTGTTGAATATGATTTCCAATCAATTCAACACCTTTGTCACTTCTTGTTCACGTCACGTTCAACACCCCTCACAACATCACCCCATGTCCCATGTTTTTAACACCAAAACAGACCACACGTAAACCTTGCTCTCTCTCTCTCTCTCTCTCTCTCTCTCTCTCTCTCTCTCTCTTCTAAATGCTTACCTCACTCTATCAGATGTTTACATGGCAGACGTACAAACAAGATACAATTGCTCAATCTACAGCAGAAGCAGAGTATATGGCACTAAATTCAGCAACCAACCATGCTGTTTGCCTGAAACGAATGTTGGGAGAAATAAAAGTTGAAATTCCAGGAAGTGTTCCAATCTATTGTGACAACACGTCGGCCATAGCGATTGGAAGAAATCCAGTTCAGCATAAGAGAACAAAGCATATCCAAATATGCTATCATGTTGTTCGTGAAGCAGAGAAAGAAAGTGTGATTAACTACGTTTTTGCAGTGGTGAAGAACAAATCGCGGACATTCTGACGAAACCTCTCGAAAAAAAATGCTTCGAAGAACTCCGATTAAAACTGGGAGTGATGCAAAATCCTATTAATAGAAACATTGAGGAAGTGAGCAATCAAGCAAGCACTAGCGTTTTGGATAATCAAAATCTGAGAAGGAACAATTTTGGAAATTTACCTCAGTGGAATGAAAAGAAATTCACCAAGAGGGAGATGACCCAAGAAGACTTATCACATAATCACCTACATGGGAAAGAACTTCAGAGATCAGATGAGATTAACAAAAACCAGAGAGTAATTGAGAAGAAGCCAAAATCTGAGAAAGTTGTGGATTCAACAAAGAATGGAAAAATTGTGGACAATGGAACGATGAGGGAGAAAGCAAATTTACTAGTAAGTTTTGCTCATGTAGTGAAAGAGATTCGTCCAAGAAATCAAGGAACCGCCATGGAAGAGAAAAGAGGGATCAAATCTCTATATCTAAAATTGGGGATTAATCATAAGGTTTGAGAGGGAGTGTTGGAATCTCACCTTTGATTAATCCTACAAAAGAAAAGAAAGACATCAAAATAGTAAAAAAGAACCAATGAAGGAATCGTGAAGAAGGAGGAGAAATAATGTTGAAAGTAAAAGCTGAAGATTAAAGGAGAAGAAGAGAAACACGTGACTTAAGTCACGTTTGGAAACAAAGGCCCATTGGGCCATTAATAACTAAGTAGTTAAAGCCCAAGTGTAATGGGTTATGTTTGATTATGTGGATTAGGATAAGACCATAAAATAGTATAAATATATAATGATGCCAATGAATGAAGTTAGTGTGGATGTTTTAGAGACAACAATAAACCTAAAACTAACAGGCTCCACCTCGTTTCTCCGAGCTGGTTTGGTGCCTCCATGTGGAAATCGTGATTCGGTTTTGAAGATCCGTTCGTTTAGGCCTCGTTGGTTTCATTTTCTTCCTCCTTTGGGTCAGGGGCTACAGGATTTTGGTGGGTTGGTTCAGCCTCTGGTTGAGTCTAGTTTGTCGTTGGTTGGTATCTTCTTTTACCCTTTGGTTTTGTCTTTGATCTCTTGCTTTGGCTCGATTAGTTGATTAGGGAAGATTAAGTTTTAGTTGGGTTTAGGCTTTTATGGTTTGTGAGGCTTGTATTGATTCTTTCGCGGGGCTGTGTCAGTTGGGTTAGATGTGGGTTGTGTCTCCTTTAATTTGCTGATTGGCTGAAGGTTTGGACATAGCTAGTTAGAGCTCTTTAGTTCCATTTCTTGTAGTTTTTGCCTTTATCCAATGGTGAGCTTTATTTGGACTTTTCTGGTTCGATCGTCTGCTTTGCTTCTTGTAGTTTAGTGTTTTTCGGTTAGAGGTTTGTTTTGCTCCTCGTCAATACAATCAAGACCTGATCGAGGTCTGGTCAGATCATGACTTCTTTTGAGGCGTCTTCAGTTCGTGAATTCGACATTGCTGTTTTCGAACGACTTGTGAGTCTTGTCTGTGTCTCGCATTTTCTTGGCGGAATAGAAGTTTAGGATCATTCTATTTGAGAGTTATCCTGGCTACGTAATAGAAGATCTCGCAAGCTGCAAGATCGACGCGTGCTGTCGTTTGTGGTTTGTTTCGTTGGCATCGGTGTAGGAGTAAGTGTGACAAGTTCGATTTCCTTTAGAGTTTTTTCAAGTTTTTGTCCTTTGTTTCTTTTTCTTTTTCTGCATCTTGTATTATGTTTTAAGTATGGTCCCTGTAACGTAGGGCGTCGTCTCCTTCTTTTGGGTTTTAGTTTCCGAAGATATTTCGTTTTTCTGCCGGTTTTAATTTTTAGGGATATTTTCTTTTTCCGCCGGCTGATGTATTCCAACAATATATCCTTTCGTTTTTAATATAACAAGACAAAAACAAAAAACAAACAAAACAAGAAGGAAACAAACTAAAGAGATTAGAGTATCCCAATTTCAATTTTTGTACTAAAAACTAAAGCCCACAGCCGACAGGGGATGATAATATAAGAAAGTGAACTGCACTTATTTCTTAAGTATCTTGTTTTCTGTTTAATTAAGACTTGAAAAGTCACTAGCAATTGCCACGATTTGGTAGTGAGTAGTTTCTTACGAGTTACGAATACTAATATTATTGATGACAACCGCATTAGCAAAATGAGAAGACTCTATTCGAGAAACGACCGCCAACGTAATTGAGACAACAACTTGTTTGTTAGAGCTTTAGCTTTAAAAAAAAACGAAGTTTACATATCGATTACAACAATTATATTTAAAAAAATAAAAACATAAAATATCTTGAAACATGAGCCACCAGGAATCAAAAATAAGTAAAAATCTTCAATAATTGTAATTATAATAATATAGGAGTTTTTTTATTTAACAAAACTCGAAACAACATTTGATTCATGAATATATGTAACAGTAACTAAATTATCAGTTAATTATGATATTTTTCTTTTGTGTCTTTATAAAAAAAATCTACTATGTTCCAGGAGTAAAGGACAAGATCATGGTATATAATTTGTAGGACCCATAATTAATATTAACTTCAAGTGAATCATATAAATTCACATGCATGACATGACAACCTCTTGAAGCTAATATCATACGTGACATAATTAATGGCGACGGATAATTATCGACGTGATTTTGGGTAAAGGAACAATATGTGTTTTAACCATAACAAGTTAAAACAGCCTTCTATATATCATTTCAAATTTTCAACTAAAGAAAAAAGCAGCCAAAACGACGATTAAATTTTAATGTTTTTCACTTATCGTTGTAACTAGTATTTGATACCAAAATATTAATTGTTTAATGTATTGCAACGAAGAAGAGATATTGTTATTTATTATGACTTTCTGGTTGTTATCTGCTTCGATACTCTTCCCACTAATTATCTGACACGGTTTCTACAAGTTTCTGTTGTAAATTTGATGTCTGATAGTGCAAGCCAAGCAATCTCCCATAATCGTTAATCCTTGTCTCTTTTTTAATTTGTCTCCCTCTATTGATAATTTGTTTCAGGTGAATATGCAATTCTTATATTCAAGTATTACCTTAAATACATTGATGATTGCGATCTTTTAGTATTGTAAAATGACAGTTCACGAGTAAAAATACATAAAGCAAAAACTTGCTTTGTTTGTCAACATAATTAAAGAAAAAACTTGCTTATTTTATAAAGTCTAATTTAATGATTTTAAAAAAATTCTAAATTAAATTATTTTTCTTTATTTTTCCTTTTCAAATTTTGATCACAACCTATATAGTCTACTTCTGTATATGTATTATTGTTGTCGATATATTATCATCTAAAGTTAAATTTGGTAGATACATTATTAATATGATATCCTATGACTTAATAAAATGAAAACTAGGTCAAAGTGATGTAATTAATTAATGATTTTTTTTCTCTTTGCCTGTAGAAAAGTGAGGAAATAATTAGCTATGGCTATGGTTTTCATATGTCTCTCTCATGCTTTATAGGCTTTAGGTTTTCACTACTAATACTCTAAGCCCTTAGTTTAAGCAGTGCCTTCACATCCAAAATCCACCTGCAGTTCTCTCTTTCTCTCTCTCTTTTATCTTCTTTCTTCAAAGTCTACACTTTATAAAACCCTAATTAATTTTCTAAACTCCATAGCCTCTCTCTATTTGTCAGATCCTTGTGGTTTAGATCCTTCTTCATAATTATTCTCAAGAAAAACTTTGATTCTTAGAAGCATTTTAAGATAAATTTCGCTGCTTTTTTGGTTGTGAGGGTATGTTCTCCAAATTTCTTCAGTCAATTTTTCATTAGATTTAGAAAGAAATTTTTTTTTTTTGATGATACAATAAATATTGGTTAATGTCTTCTTGGTGATCATCAACCTCTCACTTGAAATAAGACCTTTATTTCTCAAGTGGGTTTGTCAGCTTTTGCTTAAGCAGGCTTGCAATAAGTTTTTCTTTTCTTTTTTATTTTTTCGTTTCGTTCTCTATCTTTATGGACCTTCTAAAATTAGGGTTTTTCTTTTTGTTTGGAGGAAATTATTTTAAAAATGGGTTTAATGAGTAGTGAAGAAAGCTCTTCCCTTTTTGTAGCTTAATCATTTATTATCTTTACTCTTGTTTTTTCTTCCTAACTAGTGTCTTTGTCCCCAAACGAAGAAACACTTTGCAAAACCAAAAAAAAAGTCTCAAATAATCGTGTGATTATCTTCTGTAGCAGAGAGATCACAAGAAATGGAGATTGCAAGTCAAGAAGATCCTATCCCAATAAACACTAGTTATGACATAAGTGGTGGCGGGCATGGGAACATGATCCATCATCATCATCATCCCAGTTCTGCTCCATCATCTCTCAACATTACTACTCCAAACCCACTACTAGTCTCAAATGGTAACGGTATTGGCAAAAATCATGACTATTCTCATCATCATGTGGGTTACAACATCAAGAAAGAGAAGCCTGTGGTGATCAAGTACAAAGAATGCCTAAAGAATCATGCAGCTTCCATGGGAGGCAATGCCATTGATGGTTGTGGAGAGTTTATGCCAAGTGGTGAAGATGGTTCCATTGAAGCTCTCACTTGCTCAGCTTGCAACTGCCATAGAAACTTCCATAGAAGAGAAATCGAAGGTGAAGAAAAACCCTTCTTTTCCCATTACCTCAACAACCACCAACCACCTCCGCCGCAGCGAAAACTCATGTTCCACCACCACCACCACAAGATGATCAAATCACCATCACCACAACAAATGATAATGCCAATTGGTGTTGCAACCGCTGGATCCAACTCAGACTCAGAAGATCTCATGAAAGACGACGGCGGAGGAAGCTTGACAGTCCGGCAGCCACCACCACCACCACCGTATAGTTACGGACATAACCAGAAGAAAAGGTTTAGGACAAAGTTTACACAAGAGCAAAAGGAAAAGATGATGAGTTTTGCGGAGAGAGTTGGTTGGAAGATGCAGAGACAAGAGGAATCTGTTGTTCAACAGTTTTGTCAAGAGATCGGAATTAGGAGAAGAGTTCTTAAAGTTTGGATGCACAATAACAAACACAATCTATCCAAGAAGAGCAACAACGTTAATAACAATGTCGAGCTTTCTGTTGGTAATGACGACATTAATAACGCCACTACTGAAAATCTTGCTTCTACTAGTCCTTAGTTAAGTTAAATTGTTGTTATAACTTCACTCATGTGATTACTTAATTAAGTACTCTCTCATCGCATGGTTAATGTTTAGCCATTTCTTTTGTTAATCATATTGTTTAGGTAGCGTTTTTACAAACATGTGTTTATTAGGGTACTATATATAATCTTGGAGTGTGTAAGATAAGGTTTTGATGTTTTCTAATATGTTTAAGAAAATTATTAGCGATCTGACCAATGCATTGGGATTTTCACTGTTATTACTTATTTCAAATCATTAGACTTTGTAGTTCGTGATATCATTTTTTATGTGGAGCGGAATTTTAGATCTTTATCATGCAACTTTTCTCCTATTCAGTTTTTTTTTTTTTTTTTAAGCTGACAAATGAGTCTTACTTAAATTCTTTCCAATAAAGTTCGTTATTACTGCTCGCTTTATCTATCTTCAGTTTTAATTGAATTATTTCAGCAAAAAGTCCATAAAAGTTAAGTGAAGTTACCTAATATATCTAAGGTCCAACTTTTTTGTTGTTTATTATATATATTAAAATGTTATGCCGGTCTTGGTTTGATATTATGTTTTCCTATATACATACATTATTTTGTGTAGTTTGAAAATAGGCTGTAGTAAGTATATGATTTCATCTCATGATCAAAAATAAATTGCACGGAAAACAAAGATCGCAATAAATTATGATTTCTATTAATGGAGAGTCGAAGATTGTCGCGGCGAGTGTAAGTCAAGTCCTATTATGCATGACGTATTAGGTTGAGTAAATGTTTGGTTGGTGTCACAAGTGAACTCATTTATTAGCCTTTTTATTTTCTTTTCGTTATAGAAAATGTATACTATTTGAAAAGTTATGTGCATTTACTTTATGAGAATTCTTGGCATATTGCAATTCGTGTTATGTGATATGGGATAAATATGATATGCCATGTATCAAAAGGGAATTAAGATTTTAAGATGTTCCGTTTCTTGTGATATCACATGTTTCATTTATTGTAGTATATTAAATGTTGACATTTTCACTTTGTTGATTTTATTGTAGTACAATTTTTATGCCTTGTACTCGATGCACTCATTTCAATAATTACGTATTGTGGTGAACTGGTGATAAACAAATTTCGTGGTAGATAAAAATTATGTGGCTTCTTGTCTCGAGACACGACTCTGCATATGTTGTTTTAACTTGTTTTAGAGGTAACGATATTTGTAGCAAAAACCTTATAATAATCGAATTAAATCTTCAAAATTCAATCAAATGACATACTTTAATGATCGTCGTTAAAACAATAGTTATAAAAAATAAATACACGTTGTTGCTGGTCGCATCGCATATCACTGGTTTAACGACACGACAGCTTGAAAAACAAAACAAAAAACCTACTTTATCGAACGTTGGGCCAAGATTGAAAAACAAAATAATTGGGCCAAACCCATTTATTATTCACCGACTAATTAAGTCCAACAACGTACACTTATAAATAAATGGTCCCTAGGCCCGATTGATTCCACAACGGCCCATTTATAAATTTATCAACCTCCTTCTTAAAAGAAGAGAGAAGGGCGAAAAATCAAAGCTTCACGAGTACGGAAAATTACAGTGTCTCCTCCATCTTTATTTTACTTTCCTCAGGGCTCTCCTCTCCGCAACTGCCACCACCAGCAAATCGGAACTCTCGGCGTTCTTTTACGTCTCCGGCGTTCTCTCCCGTCGATTTCATCTTCTCAGGTTAGTTAGGGTTTCCTCTTTTCTTGCTTTTTATTTATCTTTGCGACATCGAAAAGTCTGATGATGTTTAGCGTTAACTCTTTTAGGCTTCGTAGTCGTACTCGTAACTCTTAGGGTTTTGGTGGCGACTATACTTTGATTAATCGAACTGAACTTCTTCTTTGTGATCCTCGATCAATCAAAAGATTTCTTATGGATATTAATTAGGTTTTGTTACCGGGAGATAACTAGTCCTTCTTCTGTGCTTCTTCTTTGTACTTCTGACTTTGTTTCATACGTTTTGACCTCTGTGGAGAGCTTGATAGAGTGACATTGCTCTGACTAAGCGTTTTAGTCCAATGAATGCTTGATTCTCTTTCTACTTGGTAAAGAAATTTGAGATCCTTGTTTGATTGCAGTTTGAAGGGGTGAATTGATAAGGTCAAGCCAAGATGGCGAACTTACAAGTGTCTGGAATAATCGAGAAGGTCTTTCATCATCTATTTCAAATTAAGTTTAATTTTGTTTTTGAGTAGGTTCACTTTCCTGATTTCTGTAGTTTTTTTTTTAAATGTTCAGATGACGGGTAAAGATAAAGATTACAGATATATGGCAACCTCTGATTTGCTTAATGAGTTGAATAAGGATTCCTTTAAACTCGACTCGGACTTGGAGATGAGATTGTCTAGTATCATTCTGCAACAGCTCGACGATGTGGCTGGTGATGTTTCTGGATTGGCCGTTAAATGGTTAGTTTTCTTCTCATTGAAACTTATGACCCAAGCTGATGTTATATCACTGGCTTTCAATTGTTGTCTCTCTCTTGGTATATCTATAATGCAGCTGTGTTTCTCTTGGCCGTGAGCCTTTTAAATCTAGCTGATCTAGCCTTGACCTTTGATGTATGATTTTGTTCCAGTCTTGCTCCACTGGTGAAGAAGGTTGGAGAAGAACGAATTGTCGAAATGACCAACAAATTATGTGATAAACTGCTGCATGGGAAAGACCAGCATCGTGATACCGCAAGCATAGCTCTCAGGACTGTTGTCACCCAAGTTGCTCCTCCGCTTGCTCCACCTATTCTTGTTACTCTAACCCCACAAATGATAGGAGGGATAAGTGGCCAGGTTAGTGGTTGGGAGCCTATTCCTTTTTTCCGATTGCATATGCCACAGTGCCTAGGGTCTGAGACAACTTCAGGTTGCCTGTAAAATTTACATTTCAAAAGAAAAAATCAGGCTACACATCAGATTGATTGAGAGATTTATTGGAAATTGAGTTGATTTTATGTAAAGTTTTGTTGGAGCTAATACAGCCTTAATAACTCATTCTGAAAACTCTTAGTAGACCAGAGCACAGTATAGACATATAATAATTTGCCTACCCTATGAGATCTGAGGTACTATCTTCTTGTTTTGCAAGTAACTAATTTTCTGCTTGCTTGCTGCTGAAGGGAATGAGCTCAGGGATTAAGTGTGAATGTCTTGAGATCATGTGTGATGTTGTTCAAAAGTATGGAAGTTTAATGGCGAATGATCACGAGAAGCTATTAAACACATTGTTATTGCAATTGGGCTGTAACCAAGCCACAGTCAGGAAGAAGACTGTTACATGCATTGGTAAGTTCACAAAATTGAGTCAATAAGATTGCTGGCTAGTTCTGTGACTTCTGTCAATAGTTAGCTAATTGGAAACCAGGTTTTAATCTGACGTGATAGCTTTCGTCATATATTTTACAAATATGGATCGCAGCTGTTGTTGTCAATTCTTGTAATACCAATGCGGGTTATTCAATGCTGTTTGTTTTTTGCCAGTCTTATATAGAACTCTTAATTCGATGGTATATTTTCGCTTTTAAGTTTAATTTTTCTGTGGTGTTAGCATCTCTAGCTTCCAGTCTGTCAGATGATTTGCTCGCAAAGGCGACAGTTGAAGTTGTGAAAAACCTAAGTAACAAGAATGCAAAATCGGAGGTTACACGCACCAATATTCAAATGATTGGAGCTTTATGGTACTTCCTGTCTATCCTTCTTATCGGCATGTTATTTGTTTTTAATTTCTTACCATGGGTTACTGTAGTGTTGTAGTTTGCTTCTGTTAGTGGTGCATGTCTACACATCTACGACTAGACTTGCTGTGGTTGTGATGGTTTTTAATGCGTTTTTGTTTCCAGCCGTGCTGTTGGATATCGATTTGGGACTCATCTAGGTAACACTGTGCCAGTATTAATCAATTACTGCACCAGCGCTTCAGAAAATGACGAGGAGCTACGGGAGTATAGCTTACAGGTCTCATGCAAGATTCCCTAATGCTCCTCCTTTCTGACTAAGCGTTCAATTTTAGTTTTCTCATCTAATTTCTTAATCAGACAATTACTTAGGCGTGCTTGTAGTCTCTTTTCTTCGCCTATGTTATTAAATTGGGATTCTAATCAGACAATTACTTAGGCGTGCTTGTAGTCTCTTTTCTTTTCCTATGTTGTTAAATTGGGATTCTAATCTTAGCTTCAATAAAAGTGTTATGAAAATGTAGGCGATAACATGTCCATATTGAAATTTGACTGCAGGCACTTGAAAGTTTCTTGCTACGATGTCCAAGGGACATCTCACCATATTGTGATGAAATTTTAAATCTCACTTTGGAATATATTAGTTATGACCCGAATTTTACGGACAACATGGAGGAAGATACTGATAATGAGACTCTTGAAGATGAAGAAGATGAGTAAGTTCTGGTTTAATTATTGGAAGGGTAACCTAGCTCCTTATGGTCCACCATTATGTCAGTGATATAAGTCTTTGTTTCTCACAGCGAGAGTGCAAATGAGTACACAGATGATGAGGATGCCAGCTGGAAAGTTAGGAGAGCATCGGCGAAATGCTTAGCAGGATTAATCGTTTCTCGTTCTGAGATGCTCTCTAAAGTATATCAAGAGGTATATCTTTTTTCGTTTTTTGTATTGATCAGGAGGATTATCTTTTATGACAGGACTGTACAAGAATCCCTTTCTTGAAGAGATATTTTCATCTATTTACTTGCGTTTGATTAAAATAGAATCAAGACTCCACTGTAATCTTTATTGTTGAGGAGTTTAGTAATTAGTCTCTTCTTGTGCAGGCCTGCCCTAAACTAATTGATAGATTTAAGGAAAGGGAGGAAAATGTGAAGGTATGAAAAATAAATAAAATTCTATCTGGCATTGCTATATGGTCATTGATCTGAGATTCTGAGGTACTGTTGTTACAGATGGATGTATTCAACACATTCATTGATCTGTTACGGCAAACAGGAAATGTTACAAAAGGTCAAGTTGACACCGATGAATCAAGGCAAAAATTCTGAAACGTTTCACTTGATCAGTATGGACTATCTGTCACATTCCTGACGAAACCCTGCTAACCATATATATACCTTTGATCGATGCAGTCCAAAATGGCTACTGAAGCAAGAAGTCTCAAAGATTGTGAAATCCATAAATAGGCAATTGCGCGAAAAGTCTATTAAGACAAAGGTATGAAAGTGTTAAACATTCTTTTTGGTTTGGTTCCTGTTTGCTACTTCCATAACTCCTTACCTATCTGTAGGTTGGTGCATTCTCTGTTTTGAGAGAACTTGTGGTTGTCTTGCCTGACTGCCTTGCTGATCATATTGGTTCACTTGTTCCTGGAATTGAAAGGGCGCTAAATGTTAGTGTATATATCCAGCACACTTTTTTATGGACTGTCAGTGTTGCTCTTGTTTAAGTGTTCATGTCAATTTTTTTTCCCTCTCCAGGATAAATCTTCTACTTCAAACCTAAAAATTGAAGCCCTTGTCTTCACAAAATTAGTCTTGGCATCACATGCGCCTCCTGTTTTTCATCCTTACGTTAAGGTTAGGAAACATTTAGTGGTTTTCAGTCTATTGAAATATTGATCAAATGTTCAACGACTAGTGTTGAGTCCATAGACTTAAAACCCAGTTTTCAAAAGTAAATGAAGCTGATGATGGTTGCTTTGACTGACTCTTAAACTTTTATGTCATTTCTAGGCTCTTTCAAGTCCTGTTTTAGCTGCTGTTGGTGAACGCTATTACAAGGTGACCGCTGAGGCATTAAGGGTTTGTGGGGAACTTGTCAGAGTTGTACGCCCAAGTACTACGGTGAATATCTCATTACATTTAGATGTCATGTTTACACTTACTGATTCAGTCTTTTCCCTTATTTAGTGTCAGTGTTTGTTTTCTTTAGAAGTTTGAACCATATAATAACCCATAAACGACTTGCAGATTTTGCATCCTCTGATATTTGTTGTTCTGTGATTTAGGGAATGGGCTTTGATTTTAAACCATTTGTTAATCCAATCTACAATGCGATAATGTCTCGCTTAACAAATCAAGATCAAGACCAGGTCTGTGGCATGAATATCCCTTTTTAGTGTTGTTTATGAAGATCCATGCTTTTTGGGGCAATGGACTTAATATTTTAATAATGAACTCTGTCAATTCATCACTATAATTTATTACAGAAATGGAAAATTCAAGCAGATTGCTGTGTTTGTATTTGTAATTTTGTATTATATACATTTCTTAATCTCTCTTCGCTTCAACAGGAGGTCAAGGAGTGTGCTATCACTTGCATGGGTCTTGTGATTTCAACATTTGGCGATCAACTGAGAACAGAGTTACGTTCATGCCTTCCTGTGCTTGTTGATCGAATGGGAAATGAAATCACTCGGCTCACTGCAGTAAAGGTTGTTCTTGTACTTCTGTTGAAGCTTTTATTAATTTTTTTTTCTTAGCTCATGTCTGTGATTGTGTGGGTCCATGCAGGCATTTGCTGTCATTGCCACTTCTCCGCTGCACATTGATCTATCATGTGTCTTGGAGCATTTGATTACTGAACTGACTGGATTCTTACGGAAGGTATATGGCTTCTTTCCATCATATCTCAATAGGCATCAAATATGCACTTTTCTTCTGTTTACTTTCTCATAACTAGTGAAAAATTCCCTGAAGACAACATCTGGTATTTAGGCAATTTGTATTATGTATTGTAAAACAGGCTAATCGGGGTCTAAGGCAAGCAACACTGACTACTATGAATACCTTGGTAACAGCCTATGGTGATAAGATTGGTTCAGATGCTTATGAAGTTATTCTTGTGGAGCTTTCATCTCTGATAAGGTTTGTTTGATTCTCTAATGAATTTCCCGTGATGTTACTTTCTAGGTTGGTTTTTTAATTAAAAATATGACTTTTCCTATCTTTTTCAGTGTTTCGGACCTGCACATGACAGCACTTGCACTTGAACTCTGCTGCACTCTGATGACTGGAAAGAGTTGTAGTGAAAATATTAGTTTGGCTGTTCGCAACAAAGTTCTTCCACAGGCACTAACTTTAGTTAAAAGCCCTTTGCTCCAGGGTCAAGCACTATTGGTAATTTTTTTTTTGCTTGTGGAATTGTTTTGTACTTTGCCTGATGTTAAAGACAAGAAGGCAATGATTTCTTGGATGCTTGTTGCAGGATCTGCAAAAATTCTTTGAAGCTCTTGTGTATCATGCAAATACGAGTTTCTACACCTTGCTGGACTCATTACTATCTTGTGCTAAGCCTTCACCTCAGTCTGGAGGAGTCCCAAAGCAGGCATTATATTCGATTGCACAGTGTGTGGCGGTTCTTTGTCTCGCAGCGGGTGATCAGAATTGTTCATCTACAGTTAAAATGCTTATGGAAATCCTCAAAGATGACAGTGGCACAAATTCAGTAAGCACTTTGAATTTTTAGTTAGTTTGAGAGCCATTAGGGATTAGATTCAGGCTTATCTTCCTTTGTAGATCTACAGCTATTTGAAGGCTTATTTTTGTGCTGATGGTTTTCTTGTGCAGGCAAAACAACATCTTGCCCTATTATCTCTTGGTGAGATTGGGAGAAGGAAAGATCTAAGTGCACATGCTGGGATTGAAACAATCGTCATTGAGTCTTTCCAATCTCCTTTCGAAGAAATAAAGTCTGCAGCATCTTATGCTCTTGGTAACATTGCTGTTGGCAATCTATCCAATTATTTACCTTTTATCTTGGACCAGATTGATAATCAACAGAAAAAACAATATATTCTCCTTCATTCGCTCAAGGAGGTATGTTTTCCTGAACAAGTATCCATATTATATCATCAGAGTATAATAACTTCTTGATTTCATACCTTGTTCCTTGGTTTTCAGGTTATCGTAAGGCAGTCTGTTGATAAAGCGGATTTCCAGAATTCCAGTGTTGAGAAAATACTGGCTTTGTTGTTTAACCACTGTGAAAGCGAGGAAGAGGGTGTACGGAATGTTGTTGCCGAATGTTTGGGAAAAATGGCTTTGATAGAACCTGAGAAACTGGTTCCTGCACTTCAGGTAGTGAACTACTGAACAATCGCACTCTGTATTTTACTCATTTGCTGTCATGCTTAGTGATGAATAATATTGTATTGCATTCTAAATGTTATAGGTGAGGACGACGAGTCCAGCCGCTTTTACTCGTGCGACTGTTGTTACTGCTGTGAAATATTCTGTAGTGGAAAGGCCTGAGAAATTAGATGAAATCATCTTCCCTCAGATTTCTTCTTTCCTCATGCTAATTAAAGATGGTGACCGGGTTAGTAAATAAATTAATATAACTCCTTCTGATAACAGCGTCAAACATCAATAAGCATTGGATTACAGTGACACATTGCTGTGTAATCATAACTTTTTGTCCATGGTCTATGCAGCATGTTAGGCGTGCAGCTGTCTCAGCTCTGAGTACTTTTGCTCATTATAAACCAAACCTTATTAAAGGACTTCTCCCTGAATTGTTACCTCTTCTTTATGATCAAACCGTTATCAAGGTAAATATCTTTAGGAGACTCTTGAGTGATTAAGCACAATTGTTATCCTTGCCACTATGTTTAGAAGGTTTAATTTTCATCGCCTGAGACATTTATCTTTTTGCAGAAAGAATTAATTAGGACGGTTGATCTTGGCCCATTCAAGCATGTTGTTGATGACGGGCTTGAACTGAGGAAAGCTGCATTTGAGTGTGTATTTACTCTGCTCGATAGCTGTCTTGATCAAGTCAATCCTTCTTCTTTCATTGTTCCTTTCCTCAAATCCGGACTAGAAGGTGAGTGTTTCTGTCTTCCTCTTATGTTAATTAAAGGTTTGGAGATATTCTTTATTATCTTATAACATAAATCCCTGTTCATGCAGATCATTATGATCTGAAGATGCTTTGTCATCTTACACTCTCCTTACTAGCAGATAAATGCGCCTCATGTGTACTTGCTGGTATGTTTATCATAGCTTCCAAAGTCAATATTTCAGACCCGAAAAATAAGAGCGATTTTTCTGATCTGTCCTTATAATATGATATTTTCAGTACTGGATTCTCTTGTGGAACCACTGCAAAAAACAATAAGCTTCAAGCCAAAGCAAGATGCAGTGAAGCAAGAGCATGACCGTAACGAAGATATGATCAGAAGTGCTCTTCGTGCAATATCATCATTGGATCGTATCAGTGGGGTGGATTATAGCCATAAGTTCAAGAGCTTAATGGCTGACATGAAGAGGTCTGTTCCATTGTGGGAGAAGTATCAGACAATCCGGAACGAGTAAGTTTTTTGTGTAGGTTGTCTCATTAAAAAAGCAATCGATGATGATTTTCGGGTACAGCGAAAAAAAAAATGAGTTGATAACATAAATTTCTGTGACTCGGCGGAAAAGGAATTTTATTGTTCGACAGAAAAGGAAATTTTATTATCTACTTTCTTCATTGGACCTTTTTTTCTTGTGTTTTTTTTTTGGGTGATAATTTGAGGTGTTTTTAGCCTTGTTTTGCTTTTTTGATGACTGTTAAGTGGAGTATGTTTCATACCATATCAAAATTTACAAAGCAGTCCATCTCTCAAAAATTGAGACGGTAGTGATGATGGTAAGCAACGTGAAACCGCTATAATAGATCAAAATAATAAAACAGCAAGCAATTCAACTCTACTATCTTGGCGCTTGTATATGGATGTCCATATGGATGTCCATATGATGACCTTTATGTCCATATGATGACCTTTATGTCCATATGAAACAACAAAAATGTTCGATAAATGCCGTATTGGTCGGCTCTTTTCATAGTCAACTAGAGAGAGAGATAACAAAGATAAAACTAAACTTTAGTTCAACTTACAAAAATGCAGAAATCCACGGTTTAGGTCTTTTTTTTTTTTAGAGGTTTAGTACCTGCAATCCTTGAAAAACATAAAATCTCTCAATTCATTCATCAGTTCCCTCAGCATTACCAGACTTGAGATGAAGATGCTTCTCTCGCTTTTGGAAATCTGTCAAACCTTTCCCACTTCCAGTCACTCCCACTTTTCCAAACGGATCTTCTGGTGATTTGAATATACTCTCTTTCTTCCTCCCCGTGAAGAACCCTACCTGCTCAACCAAAACCCGTCTCAGAATCACAGCAAGAGAAAAAGACATAGGAATTCCGTATTCAACAAACCTTTTTAGTTTTGGCTTTAGTTGTCTGAAACTGTTGCCAAGCATTTTGTTTCTTGTTCTGCACAACCTCGAGTTGCTCTTGCCTCGCCTTTGACTTGAATGCATGTATCTTCTTACGCTTTGCTATTTTCTGTAAGAAACATCTGAGACCTTTTAACACGACCTCATGGGACCAAAAAGCAAAGGGGTGAAAAAGAATCTTGACTTACCACATCCTCGGGATCATTAGGATCGATTTTAAGCTTTGCCGGTAGAGTTTTAGTTTGAAAGTCAGAACTCGCAGCTTGTTCAATCTTTCTTTTGAGGGCATTTTTTGTAGCTTCAGCTAATCTCTCAGCTTCCAAGAGAGCACTGTGCTCGATTGGCCTCACATTATCTGGATCAACCTAAATTATAACAAGGCAACTTCAATATTAGTTTTTTTTTTTTTTAAACCAAATAAAACTGGAATAGAAGCATTACCTCTTCCTTGTTTCCCCACTCATCATAAGCAACAAAATAGCCATATACGGTATGTGCCTCGATGGTTGCATCATACCTGAACATTTAAATAATCAAACAAAGAAAAAAAAAGGGGGAAGAAGACGAAATAAAGAATACAGTAGATACATCATGGATTACAAGAGACCCGAGAGTGTTCTGACATACCACTCGCCATCATCACTATAGACAGCTTGAACCTTTGTTCCAACGGGGAACTTACCCTCATGGATTGGGTCATTCCTTGAAACCTGAACAAACAATGAAATACAATCACACATTGGTAATGACTATGTAGAAAGCCAAAAAAACCTAAAATGGTAACAAAATAAGAAAAGATGACAGAAATCGCCTACCATCTTTTCCCAAGCACCCTCTAAATCGGGTGAACCAGCAATTGCTCCAGCACTAACTCCAGCATCTGATAGAGAACTCTCATTATGCTTTGCAGTTGCAAGAAGTTCCTCTGTCAATGCAATCACCTATATGGTGCAAAACAAGTTTCAGAGAATTGAAGATTTCTACCAATTTCACACAATATATCAATAAAGATTTTCAGAAGTAGAACTTCAGGGATCGAACACGAGTAATCAGGAGATAGAAGCAGGCTGGCCATCATGACCCACATAAGCACACCTGCACACAATAACCAAGACAGAAATGATGAATTCCTCGCTAACTCTCCTACTTTCTCATGTTATACTCCAACAACTCCTTTTGGCTGACCCAATCTCCACTGCCGGAGTTACATGGCACTCTAAAATATACTCACCTTTCAAACCCCCAGAATTGAAACAAAACCTCCACTATATCCGCTAGCCATATGATGTTGCTATGTTGAACAACATGCTGATTTCCTTCAAAAGAGGGAGGGAATAGAAATATAAAGGGCACAATATGCAAAACCTAGATGCTCGAGTAACCTAATCTTGTTTAGTGGTATATCTATGTCGAAAATGCTGAAGACATACGGATCAATGATTTTCATTCAAGCTAAGGGAGACTAGTAAAATGACATCGACAATAGAGATGAAAAGATTTGATCACACAAAACCATGATTAAGTGATTAAAGTACGATTGATCACCTCTTTAAGCTCCTTTTCCATGTCTGCATATTCCGAGTTTCTAGGGTCCTCTGACAAAAGCTGCCTAACCTGATACCAAAAGGGCGTAAAATCAATCAGATAACACAGAGGAGAAGCAAGTACATGATCACAATCTATCACCCTATTAAAACTAGCCAAAACATTTATCAGATAGACTAAAAAGAACAAGCACAGGAACATTAATCATTCAATTTCACAAGCAAACTTCCCCATCAGTAAGAAAAACATAAAATCATCGAAAGCAGGTACAAAAAAATCAAACTTTGAAATAGAATTCGAAACCTAGTATAGTGAATATTCCGTTTCAAACACAAAGCTGATCAATTTCCAAAGGAAGAAGATACAATGAAACTAAACAACACTTGCTCGATCAACGAATCCCTAAATAACCATCCTTACGAACCCTAACTCAGGAACAATCATACAAAATCCTCATCTTGGCTCAAAATTTAGGAACCCGTATTCATTTTCTCTTCACCAACTCTCAAAAGTTCGAAATTCTAATTAAAAAAAAACCTAAAGCAAAGAGAAGAACGAGATAGTTTCGAACGAACCTGTTCGAGCTGTTCTTTGTACGTAGAGAGATTGGAAGCTAGCTCTTCAATGCTCACTTCTTCTACTCCTCCTTCCATCTTTTCTCCAAACTCAAAACTTGATCTCAATTTCCTCTTGAGATAAATTTGCCGATAGCTCTACACTGATCTTTCTCTTTTCCGATGGTTCTTTGTCGCGAAGATATTTTAGGAGAAGGAAGAAAAAAAAGCTTAATTCTAAAACAAAACTGCACGCCGTTTGTCACCGTATGGATGATTCTTTATAGTACAAAAACGCGGCGCGTTTCCTTTATTTCAAAATTAGCCCTATACTTGATAACTCTCATAGATATATCCTAAAATAAATGAATTTTTCAATATTCCCCCTCATACAATCAAATTTATAGGTAAAAACTAGGCATCTCCATTTTGGAACGGAAAATCCGTCTCGACCCATACATGTCGATAATTATCTTATCCCATATCTATTTCATTTCATCTAATTATCCAAAATATTTGTTTCTGAATTAGACTCATATCCAGAATATTGAGAATTTGGATGATATTTAATTTTATTTTTTACCAAATTTTTAGAACACATGTACCCAAATTTCTTTAGTAGGTGCTTCGGAAGACAATGTTTCTTTTCTTTCTTGGGTCTATTGTTTCTCTTATGGTTTAAGCGTAGTTGCTTTTGTTCTTAGTTTAAAGTTTCGTTATATTTCGATTTCAGTTTGAAAATTTCTGATTTGTATTTCTAGCGTCTTTCGTCTCCTTTTTATAGGGCTTAGATTTGAGAGAAACCATTTTTTTTCTCTGGTTGTGTTTTGAGGGACTTTTGTTTCATTCGCTAGCTAAATTTTTTTTTGTTTGGGTGTTATATTTTTTTTGTGGTTCCACAACATATTTTATTTATAATAATTTGATGATACAAAGAATATATTACCCAAATTTCTAGTCTTGTATTGTATAGGAAATACCCTTATTCTAAAAATCTTCGCCTAAACGTGATTATTCTCCGCGTAATCGCTAGATCCACCCTAACCGCTTCGATTAATGATTAATCCTTTAAAAAAATCAGTCATCCGATTATTCTCCGTCTAACCCGAGTAATCTTCGTCTAACTCGATTAATCTCCACCTAATCTTACATGTTTTTATTATTTTTGGATTGCAAATATAAAACAAATATTATTTTATTATAAGAACGTCTACATAGAGAGTTTGTAATGTTAAACAATAACGTATGTTCATAATTTCAATAAAAATCATAAACTTTTAAGGCTAAAAATACATTTTCTGTGTTTACTATAGTTTTAAAAATAATATTATATAAAATATGTATTATAATGGATCATTAACATGTTTGTAAAACATAAATTAGCCCTAAAACTAGTTTCCGATTAATCTCCGTTTAGTCTCTGATTTTCTTGCTAGGCACTAGGCCCACCTCGAATGCTCGACTAGCGCCTAGCGATTAATTGAACATGGGGAAATACTATTGTTATAACTTTTGAATATCCTGACGAAAAGAACATGCGACAAACCAGCGGGTATTCTCGCCAAACATAGAATTCCTAATTATTCTTTTCTTTCATTCTCTAATTCCTTAAATACTAATATTAAAATTTCTAATTAATACACTAAAAGACCCAAAGTCTTTCCATAGTTGACACATCAACTTTTTTGTGTTATAAGGAGTTCACACCTCATTTAAAATAGGTAATCAATCAAATTATAACAAATAATACAGCTCAGCTCATTTTTGCCAAATCATTCACCTTTCTACCACATCATTTGAACCTAATTTAAAAAAGATAACCAATAAATCAAAACAATAACACACATCATGATTTTAATAACTTTGTTGTTAAAATATGACATCTCTTTATCAAATCTTATATATTAAAAGAAAAGTACAGAATGCTCACATTCATCCTCAGAATGGTTGATTACAAGTCTACCCTTAATGAATCTACATATTTAAACTTTTTGCCATTTAGATTAAAAAATATATATTTATCTAAATAAAATTTAATTTACTATAAACATAAATTACAAATCTAATTTATTAATAGAAAATAAAAAATGTTATTTTTAAAATTCGAAATTTTTTAAATTAATCTGAAAAACTTATTTTTTTTTGAAAAACTTTTTTAGATAGGTTTACTTAAAATATTTGCCATTTAGTTATAAGAAAAAGATTAAAAACAAATAAATATCATATTATTATAATTGTTTTAAAAAAAATTCGAATACATTAAGAGAAAAGAATTACTCTCTAAAATTTTTAAAATTCTTTAAAATTTAAAAATTGAATTACTCTTTAAAAATTATAATGGTTTTAAAAAAAAATTCAAAATTCAAAAAAGTTGAATTACTCTTTCAAATCCTTTTAAAAGATTGAGTAAATTTTAAAGTACTATAAAAGAATATTTTTGGAAATTTATGAAAAATAAAATTAACATTAATGAAAAGATATATTCTTACTTATATTTTTTCTACAAGATAAAATTTGAGATTTAGATTTAATTCTTTTAAGTTACTATAAAAGTTTTTTTTTAAATGTTGTTAAAATCTTGAACATTCATTTTCTTTGGTTGAGATAAAGTTTATTATATCATATATATTTTGCTTTTTAAAATATTTTAACTTTATTGTACGATAATTATATAAAGATTATGAAATTTTTTAAAGAAAATGAAAATTTATATTTCCACCAAAAACAAAATACGAAAATTATAATATTATGATATAATATTTTTTAAAAATCATCTGATATATATATTTGATATAATGAAAAAATAAAATATATTAAAAATCTAAGAAATATTAACTATTGTGTGGAGATAATTGTATTGTATAGTTGTCGTTATTTATAGTAGATTTAAAAATGTCAAGATAATAACATTTAAAAATATTAAATACGAATTATACCATTTATGAAGAATCTTGAACATTATTTGTTATACTAAAACTAAACATAACACACAAAAATTTGAATCAATAAACAATTGCTAAAATTTCTTAATCTTTTGTCAATTACAGATGAATAATGAGCAATAAAACAAATTTGAAAACGTGAAATATCACATTTACTACCCTCAAAAATATCATCATCTCTTTATATTTTTTTTCCTGCACATGGTGCGGGGTAGCTTGTAACACCCGTATCCGACGATTCCATCGAGGAACGTCGAGGATCATCGAGAATCATCGAGGATAATCCGAAGATCGTCGAGGAAAAGTGAAATTGGTCAAGGAATGATCCGAATAGTCGAGGAAAGACTAAGTCCGGACATGGAATTCCGAGGATCCCGCGTGAATGTTCGAAGGAGTCACGTTCGGACAAGTTTGGTTCAGACGAAAATGGAAATGTTTAGACAGAATTGGAGATCTTCGGACATAATCGGATAAGATAAGGATTGAATGGATAATCTCCGAAAAAGATACGGAATCTTCGAATGGAATCGAAATTCGTCGAGGATTATTGGGCCGGCATCGTGGACTCGTGGGCCGATGTCGAGAATTCACGAGCCATCATCGTGGATTGTTAAAACGATTTTGAGGAATCGTGGACTAAGTGTCGAGTTGGGCTCAATGGTTAGGCCCAGCCATGGTTCGGTGATTAGGGTAAATAATCGTAACCCTAAGTGTTATAAATAGACGTGATCACCAAAACCCTAATCAAACACTTAAGAACTCCGGAAGAACCTAAGTGTGAATCTGTCAAGTTTCTGCAGCCGATCGTCGAAATCAGTGAAGGTTCTTCATTCGCGATCGAGGATTGACGTGTTTTAGCGAGGATCTGTCGTGGAAAATCGGGTAAGTATCGATTACTAAGTGTTATCGATATTCTGCCTTAGTTTTATCGAAGGAAACAATGATCTAACCTTTACCGAATGTTTGTGTCGAGGTACGACGACAGACTGTGAAAGATTGTCGAGAAAGTTGTATCCGGCATCAGAGATTTGTGGACGATTGTCGAGTTTTCGGGTAAGATTCGATATCGACTTCGTGTTTATCGTTAGAATGATATGTATCATCGAGGGAAAAGTATTCTGATCGATGTTCTTGTTTACCATGAGAGATCAAAGGTTTTTATCGAGGAAAAACCGTAGATCTTCGAAGTGAACTGTAGATCCGTCGAGGGAACTTTAGATCTGTCGAGGATTCAGCATCAAAAGGTGTCAAAAAACCTAAGTTTGCGAATCCAGGTGAGTGCGTGACCGTGGCTAAGTCTAGGGTTATTTTCGTGCATTAGATTCCTTGTCTTTGATGTTTGTGCATGTTGCTTGTCATGGTGAAATATATATAAGACGCGCATTATAGTCTTGTTGATTTAGTATGGCTGATCGTACAATCACTAGACAAATTGATGAATATGAGAGTGAATGACTTGCATTTTTGACTATGTGAATCGTAATGTGGATTGTTATTCTATGACTATGGCCTGGTGAGACGGGACGACCGCTCCACTAAGAAATTCGTTGCTTACGCCTCCTTTTGGATGCAGGTGAAGAAAATGATGATTGTTGTTGAACCAACTCGTGAGGACTAAGGCACGGAAGGGAAGGATGGTGGATTTATGATGATTTTTGGGTAGATTATTAATTTGGTCTAGTGTTAAACAATGTAATAGCTTATTAGCGAACTTATCATTGTGCTAGAACCTCGTTTGGAAACCTAATAAAATTCAGTTATGCATGCTTCTGTCGCACTTAAAGAACGAACGTTGAAAAGGTTAAGAAAAACTTGAAAATTGTCGAAAACGCCTAAGAGATATTTGTGAAAAATGACTTAGGGTGTTTCATAGCTCCCTAGTATATATATGTGTGTGTATATATATATGTATATATAATAAACCTCTTTTCTCACCTTCTAAGGAGTCTACCTTAGCAAACTTTTTCTCTTCTTTGTAAGACCCACACCAACTTTTTAAAACTAAATTATATGAATAATTACATAATTCCTAATAATCACATGATTTAAAGCTAATAGAAATTGAAAAATTGAAAGGTCATCACCTAAATTCATCATTTAAGTTTTCTCCCACCAAAATTCGAGTGTTAATGCCCATAAATATCAACTGTTGAATATTTTCTATCTCTTATTAAAGTTATCACTATAAAATAAACTATTCTTCACCAATTTTTTACAATAAAAAGCCACAAAAACCACAAAAATATAAAAGTAAAATAAAATAACAATTTGCTTAATCATCGTGTGACTATGAAGACGAAAAAGAATAACACATAACGAAGAAGACGATGGGTGAAGCGGTGAAAGTATTTTTTTTTTCTTCTCTTCTGCTTCTGATGATTTGGTTATGCAAATTGATGATTTCCAATTTTTGCGACATAATCATGAATCGCCGATTGTTTTCATAGTTAAATTAGATTTTCTAATGCCTTAACATATTTTCCCCCCATTTGGAAGTGTGTTTTCCTAGCGAAGGTTGAGATTTCTTCATTTATAAACGGATGAATTCGCCGCCGAAGGTAAATATCTAAGGATTTATGTTTGTTTTGAACGACTAAATTGGTTCAATTTAGCTCTATTCATTCACTTTTTGTGTGAAAATGAAATTTCAGATTTCTCAGCTCCTCAGAAATTAGATTGACCTTCTTTCTTCTTATGAGCTACAATATCATTTCATAAGTTTTGAGTTTCTCTTTAGCAGTCTTAATCTTTGAGATCATCTGTTCGTAGATACTTTTATGTGTCTAAGATTTTAGCTTCATTCGTTGTTCCTTGGAACCATCTGTTCTTGGATATAATATTTTTATGCATATGATTTTGAGTGATGTTTGGAGTTATGAAGGCTTTGATTTGTGAGATGAAATTGATTTGAGTCTGTTGATAAATCATATAAGAAATCTTTTGTTTTATTGTTATTTCAATTAAGTTCAAATTTTGCAAGAAAGTTGTTGAGAATCTGAGAAAACTGGAAAGAGGAAGAGGAAGAATCAATACCGAGGAATAAGACAACGTCCTTGGGGCAAATGGGCTGCTGAGAGAATATGAGTTTTGGTCATAGATGTGTGCAAACATGATACCGGTTTCCCCTTATTAAATTATGAGGAGACGAAAAGTAATGCAAAGCAGCTGGCATTTTGATGTTTGCATAGATGGCGTTGCCTCTGTTGTTCTATCTTTATTTCGAACTGTTACAAGCAAGCAGCTTCGATAAGGTAAATGAGAAATATACATTACCTAGGCAAATAGACAAATAGTTGGAACAAACGAAATATGATCATCTAGAAAAGAGAAGAAGAATAACAAATTGTGAATATGGAAATTGTTTTTTTGTCCGAAGTTGATGAAGGATCAAATGCTTAGATCCTCGGGTTGCAGAACATTCAAGCCTAGATGAAAATGGTGTTACCATTTATGTTGGCGTCTCTCTTAGCTTTGGTGTAGAATTCCAAATAAAACTGTTATATACACTTATCTGACACATCGCGCGGTCGATTTCTAGTTATAACAATGGCTTTACATCGTGAATTTGAAAATTTTCTCCATTTTTCTAATATTAAAAAAGCAGCTGTTAAAAAAAAAAAAAAAAAACCTTTTGAATATCCGGATTATTTGCGGTCCGAACTCCCGATAGTCGAAAGAGAGCCCTAGAAAAAAGCCCGTCTAATACTGGATTTATAGTTAGCTATTGAGAGCTCACTGGTCTTACTCTGAAACGACGTATGAGAAATCCAAACTGAGCGACCAAAAATTTCAGGCATTTTGCTTCTTTCGGAAATAATATATATCTTATCGAGTCAACAACAATCAGATGAATAAACATCAAAGCTGAATTTCAAAAATGGCGATTTACACATTAGTCTCAATCTCTCCTTTCACTCTATCTTCTTCCTCATCCAGAAAAACCCATCTCCGAACTTCATCAATACCCACTACTAGGGTTTATTCATCTTCGACTTCTCCGAAATTGAAGCAAATTCGTTTCCTACAGAGTCAAAGTTCCAGTCTTTTCTGCCCATTACGCCGTAATTTCACCCTATTTTGTTCTTCTTCAGATGGGTTTCTCAGTAAAACCAAAAAAGAAGAAGAAGAAGGAAACGAAATCATTCAGCTTCCGTCTATTGGTGTAAACCCTGTGAAATTCGCGATATGCGTTGTGTTGTGGGCTTCGTTCTCTTTGCTTTGGTTTGCCAGGTCTGGAGATGCGAAAGCTGCTACTGATTCCATTAAATCATCAAGCATTGGTCTCAGAATCGCCGCCACTCTTCGCCGTTTTGGTTGGCCAGACGAAGCTGTTGTGTTTGCTTTAGCCACACTTCCGGTTATTGAGCTCCGTGGTGCTATTCCCGTTGGTTATTGGATGCAGCTAAAGCCTTCGATTCTCACTTTCTGCTCTGTTCTTGGGTTAGTCTCTTAAATTTTACTTCCTGCAATATAACAATAATAAGTTTTGCCACATCTTGATATTGGTACTAATATGTTCTTAGACCACAGTTTGCAAGTGTCTCATTAGGGATTTTGGTGTTACAAAGGGTGAATTGGAACACGTTTCTGTCGTTTTGTTGAATCTATAGCTAAGTTTAACGTGTTCTTTTTCCATGAGTCTTTAGTGGTATGGTGAATGGATGATAACTTGTGTGTGTGACAACTGCAATATGTCTTGTTTGAGAACAGATTCCGGTTGTTTAGTTGATTCTTTGAGGAAAACTAGAACACATTACTCTTGTTTAGTTGAATCTGTTATCTATAGTAAGGTTGATTAAACAAAGTTTAAGAAGTGTTCTCAGACCAGAGGTTTTTTTTTTTTTCAATCTGTCTTGTTGAGGAACACCTTTCTGTTGTTTAGTTGAATCTGGGAGATTGAATGAGATTAAGTCCTCTGATGATAAATGATAAGTTAGAAGCAAACATTCAGATTATATAAGCAACATGAATTGACACTAATTTTGGTTTTTTTTTTGCAGCAATATGGTTCCAGTTCCATTCATCCTACTTTACCTCAAAAGGTTTGCGTCTTTCTTGGCGGGTAAGAGCCAAACAGCTTCAAAATTACTCGAAATCTTATTCAAAAGAGCTAAAGAGAAAGCTGGACCAGTGGAGGAGTTCCAATGGTTAGGGCTAATGCTCTTCGTAGCTGTTCCATTCCCTGGAACCGGTGCTTGGACAGGCGCTATAATAGCATCGATCCTCGACATGCCGTTTTGGTCTGCTGTTTCATCTAATTTTTGCGGTGTAGTGTTGGCTGGACTGTTGGTGAACTTGCTGGTGAATCTTGGTTTGAAACAAGCCATTGTAGCTGGTATCGCTCTCTTCTTTGTATCTACATTTATGTGGAGCGTTCTCAGAAACATTAGGAAGTCTATAAGACCATCTTTGCCTTGAAGTGGTATTATATATTTAGATGTAGTAGAAGAATTCTTCACATGACGGTTCTTTTTTCTTCAATTGTTAATAATGTTTCAAGGGATTTGTGTTGGTCTTCTTTTCCCCAATTCAATCTTTTCGTAAACCCCTTACTGTGATATGCAAATATTGTATTTTATCATACTGATTTTATAATATGGACAACTTCTAAGATCTACAAGTTAAAAATGTACCAGTTAACCATTAATATCTTATAACTATACTATTAATAATCAACATCGATGGGGATGTAGCTTAGATGGTAGAGCGTGCTTATATTTATCATACGGATTATGAAGTATATTTTTGTTCTAGTGGTTACTGTGTTTTCCATCAAGATTCCCCATTTAAGCCCTATTCTCTATGGTGTTTTATTAGTCACGTCAGCTGCACAGTGACAAAAAGTCAAAAAGTCAACAAGATGGAATTTTACGTCGATTCAAACTTTCTGGTATGATTACAATTCGAGATGATACATATATGGGGCTACACATCCGGTTTCATAAACCGAGTGGTTATAAATTTAACGCAAAGTTTTTAGGGAGCTACACCTCGACGACCCCAGATTTGTGGTATTCGACTCTTTTTTTTTTAACAATTAAAGTATCTATCTAAAGGATATGTGCATGCTTTTACTTTTTTTTACTTAAACATGAATCATTTTGTTTGTGTTTACAAATGAAAACATTATTCTGAAATCTAATAGTAAAATCTCTTACCACTTATTTATTATTTCTTGTAGAGAACTGAAACTGATTAATGGATCTCTGTAAAATTGCAAACGAATGTCTTCAAAAGTGCCATAAATAGTCAAACCATCTCTGGCTTGAGTCTATTTTAAGGTATGGCCTCCTTTCTTTATGTGTTCAAGAAAGCGCTAGACGCTAAGCGGTTGAAACTTCGTCTAGCGTCTAGAACGTTTAGTCGGAGCCTAGACGATTTTAAGCATTTACGGCGGTTTTAAAATAAAACAATATATATTTATATGATATTTAATGAGATAATGAAAAAACATTAGAAAAGAGCAAAAAATTATCAAATATTTGAAAATGAATTTAAATTTAAATTTAACATTTTCAAATAAAATAAAATAATAAAAAGTATGGGTGTCTTTAGACACAATTTTAGTTTTTTTCAAAAAACTTTAAAACATTAACACATTTAAATTTCGCCTAGTCCGCCCAAACCCGCTTAATAGCCGTCTAGTCCGCTTAATGGCTGCATAGTCCACCAAATATACACGATCACCTAATAGTATTCATTTTAAAGAAATCGAACGCCTAGACAGCCGCCTAGCCCGCTTTCTTGAAAACACTATTTAAAAAAAATTTATGTTATTATTATTATTTTTTTATTGATCGATTTACAAAAGAAAAACATCATTTTACTATTATATTTTACTTTCAGTTATTGTTATGAATTCAATATGTTCAAATATTATATGAATTTCAATATTTTTGAATATAATACTCTACTATTTATAAACTCTAAATTGGTAAAAAATTAGTTGAAATAAATGGCCGAAAATCAGTTAGAAAATTTTGACCACAATTATTGATTAGATATTTTCGACCTCAATTATTGGTCTTAAACTTTTGACCATTTTTATTGCTCAGAAATTTTTGATCATTTTTATTGGTCAGTTATTTTTGGTAATATTTTTACCAACCCTAATTTGCGACCAGCACTTTTTGACGACCTTTTTTTGGTCAAGCATTGGTTAGGAATGACCATTTTTGACCAATTTACATTTTTGACCAATTTATAACCTAATTCATGGTTGAAAATGGACAGTTTTTATGTAGTGATAGAAATCAGTTCTCTATTTTCTCAAAGTCATAAAATCCACAATCCCATTTTGTTCAATTAGGTTTAACTGATTCGAACAAAACCATAATCATCTTCAAACAAAACCAAACAATCATCAATTCCGAATCAAATCAAATTAGAAACTTGTTAATTGTTCCATTTATGTGTTGAAATATGCTCTTGTACCATTGTAGAATCCGTTGCTTCAAGCACAAGGCATAACAATAGACTTCCTTTGTTCAAGATAAAGGATAAAGCGGAAGCGATTTTGGTTGGATTTAGAATAAATCTGTTCGGTGCTCAACTTGAACTAAGGAATATGGACGAGTCAAAGCAAAGTATAAATCTGCAAAACTCTCTTTTTGTACTCGACGACTTCACATTAACACATCATTTACACTTATATACATGTTTTCCATGATCGACGTAACTGTTCGTAATGAGACGTGACTCTTCATAATTGAATTTTTAACTACCCGTTCCTATCTAATAAGTTACACTTATCAAACACACCCTTTCACTTTACAATTACACTTATATAATTATTAATTATACTATATGACCAAACTCAATCATAAACTAACATTCCGAACACCACGAACATCAGTTTTGTTTTGGAAAATTATATTTGTAAAAAAAAACCTGACTCTGAACCGAAATTGTACTTATGTTTTTCAGTTTTACATGTCATATTTGGGTATTGTACCGACACGAAAAATGTTACACAATGGATTTGGTTACAGGAAGTATGGAGTCATGAAGGCATTTACATACCTTGCGTGAAGCATTACGAACTAGTGCTAAGTGAAGAAGATTTCAAAATGTGCTTTTATCTTTTCGGTTACTGATAAAAACATAAATAATTAGCCAAAAGAAATCAAGATTCTCACGCAAAATGTTTAGAAAAAATAAATCTTCAACCTCTAATTCAGTATTTGCATTGCGCATGATTGTCCCCTTAAAAATGTTTATGTAATACATATATCCTCTTAAAAAAGTGAATGAAACTTAAAGTAAAAGTACACTACAAAAAAGTCAATTGCATCAATTAATTTTTATCAAAAAATCAAATGATACTAATTTGATTTACTTATTAATATTGATACCAAAGTTATAGTTTAATATGATTTGCAATAACTGATGTCGTTATTGAATGTGTGGCATCAGTTAATTAATTAATTAAAACTGATGCAAATTTAGATTAGTTTGCATCACTTTCTAAATATTGATATAAATATATAAATTTACATCAGTTAAATAGTCAATGTATGTATTAACTTATATTAACATCACTTAAAAAATGATACACAATTTACATCAATAAAAATGATGGTAATAAAGTTATATGTCAAACTAATTTTCTGATTTAACTTCGAGTGTTAATATTTATGTAATTATTTACTTGTTTTACATCGATTAACTAAAATTGATATTAGTTGATTTTAATTTGTAATTGTTAAAACATTTGATACTTATGAAACCAATCTACGTAATGCATAAAGTAAAAGTAAAGTGGATGAAACTTAAAATAAAAGTAAAAGTGGATGTAATGTTTATATATACACTTATGCGTAGGTGCAAGAAGGATAAGCATAACCCAAAAGCCACTCAAAACTAATTTTCGAGTAAGCAGCCCCATGGACTTGTTCGGAGAATTTCAGAAGGGAGAAATCGATGGAAATCGATGGTCAATAAACTTCATCTCACCTACGTCTGTCGTTCTATATGTGATTTCGTAGCCCATAGTGATTGTATCCAAATCCCACAAACCATAAGAATATCGCGTCACCTCCATCGTGTCTCTTTCACTTCTTCTCTTTCATTAGGCAAATGGTTTTGCGGAGTTTGCAGCCAAGAGGTTGACCTTGATTATGGTGCATACACTTGCAATGTGTGTAGTGGCTACGCTGTTCACACAAGATGCGCATTGCGTAAGGATATATGGGATGACATTGAACTCGAGGGAGTACCAGATGAAGATGGTGATGTTGAGCCCCCATTCCAGAGGATATCTGATGGAATAATACTCCATTTTTCTCATGATCATAATATGAAATTTGAGACCAATGGAGTTTACAACGGGAATAAGTTTTGTCAAGCGTGTGGCCTTCCAGTCTACGAGGAAAATTTGTATGTATGTGTAGAATGTGACTTCATCCTACACGAAAGATGTGCAGATGCTCCGCGTAAGAAGATCCATCCATTGCATCCCCATCCACTCAAACTAGAAGTTGCTCATGTGACTGAAGGCATATTCTTCTGTGATGCATGTAATCGCTTAAGTAATTGTTTTGGATATAAGTGTGCCAACCAGGATTGTTACTACTATCTAGATGTAGTGTGTGCCTCTGTTTCGGAGCCGTTTAATTATCAAGGCCATCAACACCCCTTATTTCTAGCTCTAGACCCCGAAAAAAAGCCAATATGTCATATTTGCAAGTCAATGGAAGATAAGAAGGTATTTAATTGCATTGAATTTCAATGTGATTTTATTATATGCTTTAAGTGCGCCACCGTACCACACATGGTAAGATATAAGCATGATGAACATTATCTCACATTTTGCCTCGGAGATGAGGCAAGTGGCTCAGACCGGTGTGACTTATGTGAAGGAAAATTAGCAATTGGAAGCGAATGAGGGTTCTATAAGTGCAATGATTGTTGTACCACGCTTCATATTAATTGCTTGCTTGGTCCAGATCCATATTTGAAGACTGGACAAACTTTCTCACTGAATCACATAGAGATTCTTTTACGACGCAACAATTCTTCCTCTCGTCCAATTTGTAGTCTATGCAACATCCGTTGTCCGTATCCAACATTTGTGGTACGCACAAAGGAAATGATTTCGATTATCTATTGTGCTCCTATTCACCCATAAATCATACCGTAAGAAAACCCTACAAATACATGTCGACAACCATTGAGTTATCCCTTTTCTTTTGAATTTTTATTTGTAACTAAGTGTACCTGCAAGACTTTTTTTAACATGTATTTTTTTTCTTGGTTCTTGTTTGTTAAACCTTATGTTTGTTTGCGTTTCATTTAATAGTTAAACAAGATTACATACTTACAAATTTCATATTAAATTTGTCTTAAAATTCTTCTATATAGAAGTGAAAAATATGGAATTTGTAAACGGAAAAAACAAGATCATGTAGAGATATAACTACGAACAGACGTGGAACTTTTTTTTTTAAATTTGAAACACTTCATTAAAAGATTCTAACTATTTCTTTGAATCTCTATCCGCATTCAGTTAATGATCTATTTCAAATACCCGTGATTTACGTTCTCTCGAGCACACAAACTCAGCTAACAAAACTGAAAGACTTTATTCATATACAATGATTATACATATGGTAAAGATGTATGTCTAATTCACTTCATACCCTTCTCGACTACTTTCTAAGACAGCATTCTTTCTGGCTATATTAGCATGCTACCATGAACGAGCTCCTGACCGCAACTCTAACTGCACCGACCACACTCAGTTGCCTCGTCTCTGGTCTCAGCTCTTTACATTCGGTATTTCTGCAACTTGCTTCCACCTGAACACCTACAAAATATGCTGTCTGAACAAAATATAGCAGGAATCAGTTCTCTATATTCTCAAAGTCATAAGATGCACAATCACATTTTATCCATATTGGTTTAACTGATTCAAACAAAACCATAACCAACTTGAAACAAAACCACACTAAACAATCATCCATTCAAAACCAAATTAAATTAGAAACTGGTTTATTTTTCCATTTCCGAACACCACTAACATCAGTTTCTTTGGAAAATTATATTTGGAAAAAAAACCTGAATCTGAACCGAAACTGTACTTATGTTTTTCAGTTTTACATGTCATATTCGGATATTGTACCGACACGAAAAATGTAACACAATGGATTTGGTTACTGGAAGTATGGAGTCATGAAGGCATTTACATATCTTGCCTGAAGCATTACGAATTGGTGATATGTGAAGAAGATTCCAGAATGTGCTCTTATCTTTTCTGTTACTGATAAAAACATAAATGATCAGCCAAAAGAAATCAAGATTCTCATGCAAAATGTTTTGAAGAAATAAATCTTCAACCTGTAATTTAGTAGTTGCACTGTGCATGATTGTCCCTTTAAGATGCACTCCTTCATCTGAACCGAAAAAAATGCACACAATCTCAATTTTATGGAAGTTGCGGGCACCATTTACTTGTTGAAGTTAAAAAAAAATCAGTACCTCGTATAGAACTGACGAATCGGTATCAACTCCACTCAGAAATCTACAGTTTTGTCCCAAAACTTCTTGCCTCTTGTAACCTACCAACATTGAAGTAAATGAGAACAGTGCCAAAATATGATAAAGATTGCTAATTTCTTGAAACGCACACAATTGTGTTTCGAAAATACAAAAAAACTCACCAGTCAATGTCAAAAAGGCATCACTCGCGTAAATTATAGGCATGTCGGGTAAGCATGGATTGGTTCTAGAAAGTTAAAAAAACAATGTCATGGGGATAATCTATAGTAGCAGACTAACTCCATGATAAAACCAAGAACATAAAACTCACAATACGAAACTTTGTTTGATTCTACCGAGAGAAATAACTAACGACGAACTCAGGCAATCTGCACCTCGCAAGCAGTACCGCTTTCCACAGATTAATCTACCGCTCAACTCGCTGTAACGCGTTAAAATAGATAATACATTGTTAATTGCTTCCACAGCTCTTAACTTCTCGGACTCACTTGCTTCACAGTGTTCCCAATCCTCTAATCCTACAATACAAGAATAAGTAGAACGTTCAATAAGCAAAATCAAAGATTCAGCGATAGATTAAAGTTTCTGACTGATTTAAAGCTCTATGACGAATTTCATCAAACAAGTAATACGCATTATTTTAAAACCCAACCTTGTTCATCATCATCACATTCCACTGGTAGAGCTCGATCCTGATGCACGAAATTACCAAAACAAACCTCTCTTCGACAAGAACCAAACACCAATTCAGAATGATCCGACGACATATTTCCACTCAAATCCGACCCAATTCTCATCATCCGATGATGTTCTCGTCCCGAAATAGGGACCTGAACGGCCACAAAGTTGATGACTTTACCATCATCTCTCCCAAAAACAGGAGTCATATGAAACAACATCCAAAACGGAGATCCAGATTTACGATAATTCAACAAGCTCACTTGAACCGATCTCTCTTCACGAATCGCTTCACGAATCTCCATAATCGATCTTCGATTAGTTTTAGGTCCTTGTAAAAACTTACCATTTCTTCCGATCACTTCTTCACGTGAATACCCAGTCATTTTCAAAAACCCTAAACTGGCGAAAACAATCGGGTGACCTGAAATAAACGGGTCGGTGATTGTGAAATTGTGAGGAAGCTCGTCTAAAGCTTCTTTGATCCATAACGTGTATTGAGCGTTAAAGTATCCTTCTTCTTCTTCAGTGAAAACTGATTCTGAAGATTCTTCTAAGGACATAATCGTAGCAATAGTAAACACTCGATGATGACTACTCTTCTTCTTCTTGTCAGTCTACTGTTTAGTGCCAATCCCATGTGGGTTCTGAAGCGAAATTGAAACACTTTTTCAATTGAGTGAATCCGAAAACACGAAACCCAGATTACGAAATCGGGAGTTAAGAAAACCCAAATGTTTTCATGGAAAACAATCGAAACTTTGGAAAAGATAAGACAGAGGAAAGAAAGAAAAACCAGAGATTCTCAGAAGAAGATGAATTAAAAGATACGGAACTGAGAAATTAGTGTCAATTGATTGATATATCTCTCTCAGAAGAAGAAGAAGAAACTTGCTTCTTTCGTTTTCTGTGGCTATTGGAAGAGCCAGATTGATTTTGTCGCGTTTCTCTGTTCTTCAAGTTGTTTAAACAACAAAAAATAATTCAGATATTTTGTCATCTAATTTAGTATAAAAATATCTAAAATACGATTTTAACACTTATCCACAAGAATTTAAGAATAAGTACAAGGTTTATGTAAGGATAAGTTAAATGTACTTAATACTCATTTGTGATCCAAAGTATTCTAATAATAAAATTCAGATTAAATATGACCCCTAATTGGAAAATTTTCAGTAGATTAGGATATTTCGGCTAATTTATCACCTTTTGTTGCCAAATTTTTTTTTTTTTTTAATTTGTTAAAAATGAATTAAAAAATACACCTCTTATTTTTGGAATGTAGGTCCTACAAAACGAGAATCCACGTAAACAAAGGCCGGAAAACGACAAAAATCTGAGTGTCAATACTTATCTATTTCTCTCTTTGGTGTCGTGTGGCTTCCGTTTGTGTTATCAAATCAATGCAACCTCGCTTACGTGGCAAACTTCATTTCTACGCTAGCCTCTTCCCATGATAACATGTGTCATTCAATCATCCTTATTATGGATTAGCTTATACAGGCCCATTGGGCTATATTACGCTGTTTGTACAAAATGATGTTCATGTTATAAAAGAAATAAAATAAAATAATTTTCCCTATGTTCATATTATATTTTTTCTTGTGTCCAACTCAAATCTAAATCATAATCAACGAACGATCTAAAAATTAAAATTTGTTATGAATATTATGTTTCACATCCAATATTATGGACCCATTAGAATATTTTAAAAATTTTTAGATTATTTGATTTTCTAGCAAAACCCTAATATGTATTTCCTATATATATTTTTTTATATTCATGAATAATATAACAAAAACAATTTTCTAAACCTATTTTTTCACATCACGTTTTCAGCACGAAATTCTAACCACTAAACAAACACGAAACTCTAACCACTGTGTAAACATGAAACCCTAGCCGACTGATCAAACGAAAACCCTAGCTACATGAGTAAACGGGATCTCAACTAAAATCTCTAACTAATACTACCTCCGTCCTCGTGACGTCTTCTATCTCCGATCTCAACAATTATCGATAAGTATTCATAAGTTTATTCCTACCATCACATTTTTTTTTTTCAGAACATGGGATGAATAATTCATACATATAGAGTTTATAATTAGATTGTCGAGAATTGATTATTGCTTTATAACTGACTGATTCATGCTTCATATATAATTCAACAGACTCATGTTTTACTATTGGAAACATGTTTACTATTCCATCTGAGATTATTGCATCGCACATGCTTTATATAATAGTGATTTTATAGCTTTATTATTGATTAATGGTCTTTGTTGGTTTAGTTGTTTGGAGTTATTATGGTCGTTTAAGATCTCCCTACGCCATCATTTATGATCTCTCCAAGTCATTATCTCCAATCCCTCATATAAGTCCGATATCATGTCCATGCGTTATGAAATAAATTTTTTCATGATTTAATAATTAGTCATGATATAATTATTTGATATGTTGGTTTCACGAGAGTGATTCATACTTAATCTTTATTATTTGATTCGCTTAACTATCTCACCGAATACATTATATATTTAATATTTTATTGACTATTGTATTATTAAATCATATGAACATCTGGTCTTTGATTGTTTCATATGTTGGAATATTACTTGGTTAATATAAGACGTTGGTTTGATAAATATATAATGTTTTATCAACACACGAAAATGATTTATGATTGATTTTATCTGTTTCTATTTAATTATCGAAAATTATACTTTATTTTTTATTGTTTTGACCAACGCCATGTTAGTCATCTGATATTGTTCGGTGAATTAATTGATTGATTGCGAACTTATGGAAATAAACTAGGGTATTGTGTGACTATTATTCTTTTTTTATAAAATATGTTGTTTGATTATATTTTCTTGGCATCATCTATGAGGATGTTAAAACCGAGTACTTGACCTTTAAATATCTACAAGTTTTTTGAAACTATTTATATTATCACCAAAATGTGATATAGCCTGAATCTCATTGATTGGTTAATCTAAGATTAAAAGACTTCAAGTTTGTAATTGAGTGTAACTCAACAAGAGATACAAATGTTAAAAAAATATATACTCTACTTTTCACGAAAATAATGGTGTCCTGTAGATATAATATCGTGAAAAGATATGCATAAAAAATATATTTTGAACGTATATATTGTCTCTCTATAGCTTGAGAAAAATAATGAGATATTGATAAAAATTCATGAATCACGTCCAACTGATTTTGATCTATTTCCTGAAGCGAATGTGACATAATATTTTAAGATAGAAAAGAACCACACCAATTACACTAGCTATAGAAATCGTCTTGAATGTGGATATGATATGGATAAGGTCACAGTGAAGGTTAAATAGTTTCTTTCAAGAACTATTATTTTTACTATAAGCGATGTTTCTCATTTGACTATAAAAGAGAAAAACTAGTGTGAGTACAATATCAAGTAGTAGAAAAATTATTGAAGGCTCCCGAAGAATCATATTATTTGCCTAATTAAGGGAAGACATTTTGAAATATTGATGTGTTAGTCTCCCAAGTGTCAAAATTAAAAAGGTCTAAGATATAATACATGACTCTAGTTAAAAATGTTATTGATTCTAGAGTGGGATTCAAATCGAGATGGATAGACCTGAAGTGTCATCATCTCGAGGGGGAGAATTAAAGAATCCCACATCCATATCCAGAGATAGTGGAACATCTAGAAGATTATGTTCACATCCAAATGAATCAATTTATAAAGAAAATCCTGAAAATTTAAAGACTAATCATGTTGAGACAATAAGCGAAGAAAGTGTTGATCAAATCATAAATATTACCCAATGTAATTAAAGTATTTTTAGAGAAATTATTAGATAAATTCTCTATTAGATTGTACTACACAAAGATTAGTATAATGAGTTATAATAACCAGAAGTTTACTAAAAAATCTTATTGTTTGGCATAATCGGTTAAGCCATTTCCGGTTCAATAATGATGCTAAAAATAAATTTATATGCAAAATTGTTATAGAACTAGAAGCTTCTTTCTGATAATACGACTTTCATCAACCCATAAATTTGGATAATGTCAATCTTTTAGTATATGTACACAAAGAGATATTTGTGGACTAATCACCCACTTATGTATCTTTGTTATGATCTCGTAACCAGATGCTTGCGAGGATACTTGGTTAATAAATGTTGATTGAAATCATCTAGCATCAAGCCAACAAGTAATTTTGAATCCTCCTGAAAGTGGTTTTGGGTCAAAAACTAAATATTTTCCATATGAAAATTGTTGATATGTTACCTTTACTCCACCACAACGCTTAGAGATGGAATCGTAGAAGAGGGAGAGGGAAAATTAAACAGCTGGAGAAAATAATTAGTTCGAATGAATTATCTTGATCCTCGTATTCAAGAATTAGAAAAAGAAGTCTAAAAGATAATTCATCTAGAAAATCGATTGCCATATGTGTTTTGCTGACCCGAACTAAGTGATAAAGTCACATACCAGCTGTGCCCCAATTGAAATTCATGTCCCAGAAGGATAATACCAACTGCTAGTAAGTCTAAAGATCACCTGAAGTGTGGTAGACTTATTGGTTCCAAAACAAGCAACCTCGGAAAAAAAAGGAGCAGAAGTTAAGAATTGCACTGAGAAAGCTAAAGAATATCTCTATAAGAGAAGACATGATAAGTAAAGAGATGAGGCCTCATAATGAAAAGAAATCTCAACAAGTTGGGCCATGTTTAGGATAAAAGGGAACCAAAAGCAAATCGACGTCGTAAATATTTTGCATACAGTGAAGCAGTTGATGATATGGATAAAATCGAGGATTAGAGACCGCGGTAGAATAAGATTAATTATTGAAAAGTGTACACATAAAAATAATTGGCTGATCATGGAAAGGAATAATATAAAAAGTATTTAGACCATTAGTCTATACACCTGAAAGTGTAAATTAGTGGGACATAATTGAGTCTTTGTGCAAAAGTAGAATGTGGTGGATACAAGATTCTCACAAAGACGTGAAGTTAAGATGATGTGGTGGATGTAGTTTGTCTGGTAATACGAAAAAGACTTCATTTAAAGATTAATGATTGTAGTCACATCTTAACTTATAAGCCACTGAATAATGACATTTTACTGAAAGTCCCAGAAGGAATTAAATATGCATGAAGCAGGAAATTCTAGTTCTTGAGAACATTATTATGTGAAATTAAATCGATATCGATATGGATTAAAGCCATTGGAACATATGTGGTGATAAAATCACCTTAGTGAATATGTATTTGAAATATCATTATTTCCTAACATGTCCAAAGAGGACTTAATTGATTTTTCAGAAACATGATCTCAAGTATGTAATTCAAAACATTCGAAAGGATTGTGGTGTATATACAAGAAAAGGAGTTTCGATGATTATACATAGAGATGATACAACATGCTTCAAAAGGATACTTCAACGATTCTTTTGTTTGTCAAGATGGATTTCGTCGTTCTCAAATAATAGTGTTATATTCATGAGCGGGAGTAAATGCGCGCTGCATTCTTTTTCTCTTAACCATGGTTTTTTCCACTGGATTTTCATGGTAAAGTTTTTAATGAGGCAGCATTTTCTCACAATCGCATTTGGGATTATAATACCATAATGGTCATCAGAGGGAGTGTTATGAATATTATATTTAACATATGGATGGATACCCATTATGGACCCATTAGAATTTTCTACAAGTTTCCAGATTATTTGGTTCTCTAGCAAAACCCTAATATGTATTCCCTTTATATATCCTATTATACTCATGAATAATACAACAAGAACAATTCTCTAAACTTATTTGTTCACAACAAAATTTACAGTACTTTTTATTTTAACCGAAATCATAATTATGTTAACTTACGAAACGTATATCCAAATATCCATATCAGCCAAAAAGGCATGTTACAAGTAGCCGAATAGAAATCTAAATCATTACAACCCAATCCAGCTAGTTTACGAGCGAACTCGTTACAACAACGTCGTAGTAAAAATAATATATACATCAATAAACTTCCTTTCCCAATATAAAATGTCAAAGCATAAATTGGCATCGGACACACCCATAGTTAAACCTATTTAGGGAAAGACGATGGCAACCGAAATAATGAAAATGTGAAGTCGATTTTGTCTATGTTCGTGTTTACAGTTGCTGGATACCAACAATCGAATATCTAATCGTCGTGCGTAAGACGTTTTTTGTTGCTTTTGTAGTAAAACTAAAAGTTTCAGTCATTGGTCGATTTGTAACACTTTAAGGTCATAGATCCTAAAAAGTTTTTTTTCATATATAAGGTCGAAATCAATACAATAAAACCTGTCGTGTCTTTCCAGAGATTGACACATCAGCTTTTTCAATCTTTGTAAAGCTGACACCTCATTTAAAATGGATAACCAATTAAAACATTTAAAATTTACAACTCATCTATTTTTTTGCCAAATCATCATCTTTTTCCTCCTTAAATATATATAAAAAGGGTTTATTGAGCTTTCTAAACATATATAATCTCTTTTCAAACTAAAATATGAAGTATATAATGAAATAATATGAAACTTTACTATAACAATAAAATTAAATAATTCTAATAAAAGAGTAAATAAAGTAAAAAGACATGAATGTTAAACATATACAAATGTTAATAAAACACACAACCATCAAAACAAAAACTTATGATAACATATACTCCCTCTGTCCCATTGAATTTTTTACCTATATGCACACTTATTAAGAGACTTTTTTGAAAAATTAAACACTATTTAATAATTAGTTAAAATATAATTCAACCAATCATAAAAAAAAAAACTGCAGAATTTAAAGAGTCAAAATATCAAATAACATTAAAATTTTGCATAGATATTTGAAAAAATCTAATAATTTGGAACAAAAAAAATCTTAAGAATTTAATAATATGAGACAGAGGGAGTGCTAACATAATTAAAGATATTTAGAGAAGACAAGTGATTTTATGGAAAATAATTTGAAAAGTATTTCTTAGTGATAGCATATACATGATATATTTTACGAAAAATTAATATAAAGAGACGTGAATCTTGAAAGTATTTATTAAGATTTATATCAATAATATGAAAATATTATGGTGAAAATCATTCACTAAAATTTTAGATTACTTATACTATTTTGGTTAGAATTTCCAGTGGATAACAAAGAAGTTACTAGACTCTTAAGCCGTTTAGAACATCTCTAATATTATATTATTATTTTTAATATAATTTAATTGCAAAAATAAATTTTGAATTATAAAAAAATTGAACCAATGATATGAAAACAAGTGTGATATGGGTTTTTCTAGAAATTATTATTAGAAAATAATTGGATCCCTCCTCTATTTTAATTATTTTCCAATTTTTAATGTCCAAATTTAACATTAAATCAATAAAAATATTTGGAAATAATTATTTAAGAAATATTATTAGAAAGTTTCTGCAGCATAAAACGTATGTTTCTCTCCTCTAGAAAATCTGTTCTAATACATAAATCTGTCGAAATCACGATAAAGTATTAATTCGAGCTGAGATTAGCGTGTCAAACTCTTACAAGCAAATATTAAAGTTCGAAACTTTCTGAATGGTGAGATTGTTGGTGAGAAACAATATTTGAAGTAATCCAAAACTCAAGAGGATACACTTTCAGAACGGTCTGAAGATGTTTTTGTTTAGAAATACCAAAAATTTGTAGTAAAGATAAAGAAGACAACGACTAAGAGATCACACAAGTTAAATTGTTGCAAGAAAATCAAAGATTTTGTAATGACTAGCAAACATCTCCGAGCTCTAGTGGGATCTAATATGTGAGTCGATTATGTGAAAGATTCAAAAAATGATTTAAGGAAGGTCACTACCGGATAAATTAATCTCGGAGATGTTTTAATTACAAGAACAAAAACAATAACAATAACGTGTGCTGTATTTGTTTCAAAATTTTTTATAAAAACAAAATATATTAAATTAGTAAATACAAAATAAATAATCTAGACAAAGTCCGTAGCGCGGGTAACTACCTGGTCAATTTTAATCAGATTTGTTAATCTTTAGTTCAAGTTTTAAAAGTTAAAAATCTCAAAACTCTAAAAATGAAAAGTTATTAGACCTTAACGTTATTTGTTTATTTTTTTTTTTAACAAAAGAATTATCACTCCGTATTTTAATATTTTGACATTTTAAGAAAAATCGATGATTTTATGGTAGTTAAAGTGGACCGTTATAATAAATCCTTAGTTGATCAAAAATTATAAAACAAAAGAAAACCCAAATAAAAGTAATATATATTAGGTTAAAAGACAAAAATAACTGAAAATATTCCACAAAAGAAGGATAAACAAAGAAAGAACAATAAAAAACAAGCCAAACTATAATTGGTTTTCAGGAAAAGTAACAGAGAGTTTTAAAAACCAATGGTTACCTAATAATTACTCTGTTAATCGTTAATCCTCCATTAATGTCTTTCATTTACCCTCTCTCTTTCAAGTTCCTTGTTATTTAAGCAAGCCATGAATCCCATCATCTATTTCTAACCCTGGGCCGACCAGAAAACCTTTTGGACGACCCAAGCTTCAAGGGTTCTAATAAATTCTTCACCGGGAAAATATATATAAACATTATAAATTATAAATCTCTCACCGCCGATTCAAAATGTTGAATCTTGGGAGCTACGTTTTCGTCGTTGTCTCGTTGTCTCTCGCAGTCGTGGTTCCATCGGTTCAAGCCCATGTCGCTGTATATGATGAATACTGGAAGCAGCGTCAAGCCAACGCATTGCGACATACTTCTGAATCTTATGACCCGAACCCGCTTAACGTCACAGACCACTTTAATTACCACGCCGCCTTGTGGGTTCTCTAAATTTAACCTACTTAGGGTTTTTGATTTGTTATTAAACCTAACTTCTTCCAGAAGTAACTTATGTTGTTCTGTTTTATTTTTTTGTTTCTTTCTCAGAGCAGCGGAGACGTCGGAGATAGCCAACGAAACAAGGAGGGATCTCCGTCAGGTCGGAAGCGGTAAGATAAAACCGAGACGTGGTGGAAGGTACCAATCCCTTAACGCGATCGATAAATGCTGGCGAGGCGACAAAAACTGGGACAAAAACCGGAAAAAACTAGCAGATTGCGTCCTTGGATTTGGCCGCAAAACAACCGGAGGCAAAAACGGACCGATCTATGTAGTCACTGATCCATCCGACAACGATCTATTGAACCCAAAACCAGGAACTCTAAGACACGCTGTGACAAGGGACCGGCCACTCTGGATCATATTCGCGAGAAGCATGATCATAAAACTGCAACAAGAACTGATTATAACGAATGATAAAACAATCGACGGTCGGGTTGCGAGTATTCATATAACTGGGGGTGCAGGTTTAACGTTGCAGTTCGTGAGGAATGTGATAATACATAATATTCATATCAAACAAATTAAAAAAGGAGCTGGTGGGTTAATTATAGACTCCGAGCAACATTTTGGGCTTCGGACAATGAGTGATGGTGATGGGATTAATATTTTTGGAGCGACTAATATTTGGATCGATCATGTCTCCATGACGGATTGTTCTGATGGGATGATTGATGCGATCATGGGATCGACAGCTATTACTATCTCCAATTCCCATTTTACAGACCACGACGAGGTAAATAAGGCTACTAATAAACTAGGATTTGGCATAAAACCCAACCAAAATGTTTTTGAAAACCAAAATTTCACTTAAAAAACAATACACAGTGGATGCAAATTTTGAATGCGAAAACAATGAGGCCTATGGTCTCCCTTAATTACTGCAGGTGATGCTGTTTGGGGGAACAAATAAGGATGTGATCGACAAGAAAATGCAGATAACAGTTGCGTTTAACCATTTTGGTAAGAGATTGAAGCAAAGAATGCCAAGGGTCAGATATGGTTTGGTACATGTCGTGAACAATGACTACACTCACTGGGAAATGTATGCAATTGGTGGAAACATGAACCCTACCATTATAAGTCAAGGCAATCGTTTCATTGCTCCTCCTATTGAAGATTCCAAGCAGGTAAAAACCACTAAAACTCTCTAATCAACAAATCACTACACTACACTTGAGAGACACAATTGAGAGAATTTTGTAATGCAGGTTACAAAGAGAGAGTACACACCTTATACTGAATGGAAATCATGGAACTGGCAATCAGAGAAAGATTATTTCTTGAATGGAGCTTACTTTGTGCAATCGGGAAAGGCAAACGCATGGAGCTCTACCCCGAAAAATCCAATCCCTAGAAGGTTTGCAATCCGGCCTCAGCCAGGAACAAAGGTCAGAAGACTCACCAAGGATGCTGGTACGCTTGGCTGCAAACCGGGCAAGTCCTGCTGAGAAAAGCTCCAAGTTCGTATGGTGCGTGTGTGTTCCAGTGTTGTTATGGTAACCAAAAAAAAGACAAAAAGAATTGTATTTGTTGTGAATGGTGTTTATAACAAATAGTACATAATTCAGTACGGTTTACTATTATTATTAGAAAAATATAGGTTTCATTTTTTGTTGGATGCGGAAAAAATAAAGGAAAAAAGCACATTCTTATTGTTTTTCAATCTTTTTACTTGCCTCAAAGGACACTAATCTAAACACCAATACATAATAATCACTCCTATTAATCCTATTCCTTCTTTCTATCCATATCCAGGGTCATTCTCGTCAATGCTGTCTGCCTTAGACTATAAGACTCGTGTCTTCTTGCTTCGAAAGAGTAAGAAATAAAAGTTTTAGACAGACTTGGCTTTGTCCCTATTCATGAAGAAAGAAGTATTATGTCATCAAACCTTGATGATATATTGGTACTATCTGAATTAGCAATCATCTAGTAGCTCTATCTTATCGCTTCTTTTTAAACCCTGAAACATGTCAAGAGAGATCAGATGAGTGGAGGTTTCATTTGGAGGTTTAATGGAAACATGTTGCTGCATCTGATTCTATCTGTGAGTGTACTTGATATCATATATTGATCCAAAATACCTCTGAGCTTGAAGTTTCTTCCTTTGTAAGTACTATACATGTGTTTGACTTCCCTGAAAGCCGAAGCTTCTCCTGCAAGACCACACGAAGCAAATTATCGTAAATGTCCATGGACAAGATGGAGGAAGTTAAAGAGATGAGACTACTAGATTATTGCTAGGGACTACAGACATAATGATTCTCCATCTAAAAGTTTCTCCTCACAAGAATACACACCTGCATCAATATATCCGGCATATTGTGATTTTCTCCACCCAAAGAATCGCACAGGTACATCAAACCCATATTCGCAATATTCTGCCCAGCAAAAAATGTAACAAAAGAAGACGAATAAGTAAATTTGATCTTTTACTTCATTGACTCCATGATTAGCTGCCAATGATCCCTTCAAATATTTTTGAGAACATTAATTACCAACAAGAGCGGATATAAAGAAGTACGTACCTGCTTGTATTCAATGCTATCTAATTTTCCACCCTGAAAAGTTGGGAATTTAGATGGAATCAGTAAGCTATAACGACCACTAGAGATATGTATTTTTTTGTTTCTTATATTCATGATTTTGAATTAATGTTAAAGTTATAAGCAAGGGAAAGAGAAAAAATTCTATTGGTGGTCACATATCATCTCAATTCTTGTAGTCAGACATATTTTCTGCTCGAAATGACAACGAAGAAACAATAAAAATCATATTTCTTTTAACAGCAGTACACGCACCATACCACCAAAGATGCTATGCATTGCGTCAAAATCATCTCCAATGTTAGCAAGATCCTCAAGGGCCAAACCCACCTGTTCCATAGGTCTGAAACTTGTTAATACCACCCTCGAAAGAAGAACTCTTAAAATCTATTAATATTTAATATATATTCATACATTATCCTGGATACCCTTTAAGAGATCTTTCTGCAGGTCCACCTTATCGTCCACCTTCTGAAGCCGCTGGCTCAGGTGCTTCCTAGCATTCTAACCAACAACAAAAGCAAAAGCACTATATAATTAAAATCCCTTAAACATAATGTATAAGGCCTGATACAAGTAGCAACAATTGATCGAAAAAGCACCCACCAACATAGCTTCTGAAACAGTTTTCAAATGCTTGGTCAAGTTTGACACTGCATTTTCCATGTTCCGCTTTGTTATGCACATGATATCAGAGAATGAAATCCCCTACCACAAAAACAAACATCAGCTTTGGAGAATTTATCCAACAAAAGACTTAAGTGCTAACTGTTATTGGAACTCTATAAGATACCTTGAACCACATGTAGCCATAGCCTAAAGCTCCCAATGTTGCTGCCGGGACTATAAACGGTGTAAAGTCAGCTGGAAAGTGTAGAAAATAAAGTTAGAGAGATTACATAAAACTACACACATTATTCAAAACTTTTAAATCAAAACTGGCTGGAGACAAACCTCCCTGAGCTCCATTCATAACAGTTATCTGCCGCGACGAAGCCAATTGCCGAACCTCCATTGCTAACCGTTGCATCTACAAAATCCTCACACATTCATATATGACTGTTCCAAAACTTTAAACCCTTTCAAATAGCTCCAGACTATTCACACACACACACACTCTTCATCTCAAGATCCATAACAGTAAATTTACCTGAGTATTCATAGCATCAGAATCATCATCGGAATGATCTCCAGATTTCTCAAATCGCTTAACCAAAGCCTTCAAATTTAGAGGAAAAATAAATCCTTTTTAACTACTCCCTTCTAATCCAAAATTCAGAAGAAGAACAAAGAAAAGAAACTTTTACTAATCGTACCTGTAGCTCCCCCAAAATATCTGACATCTTCCCATTCTTAACCAGAATCGTACCAGTATAACCTTCAAATTCAAAGACAATAAATAAGCAAAAAGGGTTTTATAAATCTTCAAAAACTCCAAAATTGGGGACAATGATATGATCGAGAAACCCTAGATACCTGCTCCAGCTAATATCAAAATCTTTGATAGCCCAATTCCAGATTGCATAGCCATGGTCGCACCTCACAGCTAAAAGAGAGTTGTCTTCTTCTTCGTCGAGCTCTATAAAAGTTCGCTCGCCGGCGTAAGAAACTGTCAGGTCAATGTCGGTTTCTATTGAACGATGTCGTTTTGTACTCTATATCTTAGCTATATTCTCTTTGACCTTGCACTAAACGTAATAAATAAAGTCAACTTACTAGAAATATATAGATTGGGTTAATTTTGTAAAGTTTTCAATATTATCGGGTGAAATTGAATTAACTAAAACTCATCTTGCAAAAATGAATCAGTTCGGATCTATTTATCTATTTTATATAATATAGTTTTAAAAATTAGTTACTCACAAAATTGCAACCTTTATCGATTTCAAATTCTAACACAAATTGAAAAGATTGAAAAATGTAAAAAATCTGATTATAAAAAAACTATATAAAAAAATAATAAACTACCATTATTCAGCAGATGAAAAATTTATAAGAAAATTATACAAATTACTAATTCTAAAAAATAAAATTATACAAATTAGTATTAATAGATTTATAAGAAAAATGATTATTTCTTTTTTTTTAATAAGAGTAAACTTCCATAATTAAGAAAATTTAAATCATAAAAGAAAAGTAGTTTGTAAATATTTAACTCTATATATACACAAATAATTAGTCTCAAATTTTTGTTTAAAAAAAAAACAAAACACTCTTCAAACTTCAACTTAATTCTATTAGTAAAACACCTCTTCCTTTTAATTGTTTAAAATTTATTTTTATTTTTATCATGAGATTATCGTAATTGTTTTTCATATATATTTTTATGATTTTTAAGTTTTTCTCTAATTTTGGTTGGTTTTTCTTCCACTTTCCGAAAAATGATTATCATCCAAAATAAAACTAGCAAAAAATTTTAAAATAACAACAAAGATTATCTAATACTAGATCATCTAAACAAAAAACATGTTTATCGTCGAATGGTAGTACGTCTTACTAGAAAGTGGAAAGCGTAAATTTTTAAAATAATGAGCTTATAGGATTCAATTTTCTTATACTTGATGAAAATGTAAGAATGGGTTGTAGATTATGATTGTGTTTATAATTTTATTTTTATACCTCTTTTAAGATATAAGTAATTGTTAGGATTTTTTAAAAAAAATTAATGATATATCGTGTAATTAAATACATAAAACAGTTTTATTCAAGGAATATGTCTTAATGTTAATATATTGTATATATATTTTTAGGGGTGATTTTAATTTACTTTCTAAAATTTTTATATTTGTCTTTTTCACGAGTTTTAAAATATTACATTTTAACACGCGTATACGCGGGACCTAATCTAGTCTAATATATTAAAGAGGAAAAATGAAAACTAACTAATCATATTTATCGATTTATCCTCGTAATGGTTGATTACACATATACTGTTAATGAATCTACTAAATTAAAAAATTCTGTCATTTAATTAAAAATAAATCTAAAATGTATAAATATAAAAAGTGTGGCTTGTTAAAACAAATTACTTCTTCTTATAATTTTTCAAAAAATGTTAAATTTACATTTTTGTGGAGGTGCATATAAGTGGCATGATGAAATTAAATGTATATTTTAACATTTGTTCCACTAATATTAAATGTGTACTAGCTATACAAAATTTGTTACAATATATATGAAAGAATTTCTATAGTTTTGGATTAGTCAAAATACATAATTAAATAAATTTTTTAATAATTTTTTCTCCGACAGTTTTCTCCAATGCAATTTCTATTAAACTCTATATAAACATTAGTCATCATATTCGATTTCATATTTAAGCGTCTTTTCTCTTGCTAATTTCGTAGCGCATTATGGTTAAAGTCCTTTCTAATGAAAATACTGATAACCGACAAAACGGAAATACAAAAAAAAAAACCATGAATATTATGTACAAGAAAGTCTTTCAAAAAATTCTGATGGTCTACATTTGTTTTAACTTTGGTGTGCATATTTTTTGATTAATTTTTTAAACATTGTGTTGACTATTCATATGTCTATTCATATGTACTATATAATTTATTATACTATATAATTAAATTGTTTTTATTCACATATAGTTTATCTAGTATTATATTGAATGAATAGTGAAAAATTATCACATGAAATAATATTAATATCGTTAATATTATTTGTAGGTGTATTGGGTTTTTCAGATATTTTATAGAGTAAATATTTACATAGTTGCCTAAAATAATTTTCTAATTCTTTTTTTTTTGTTTCCATTAGGTGGAGACTATTTTTGTGTTAGTTATTTGAATTGTAACTATCACCAATGAGTATACTTAATTTAATAATTACTAGGTAAATACTCGCGCTGTGCTGCGGAGTATTTTTTGTAATTTGTTTTGGTTAAATATAAGCATAATTATTAATGTTAATGATTAGTTTGTCTTGTATGTCTTTGTATATGAGTTTTAGTTTTACTGTACATTTCTGTTTTATTAGCTTTGATTTTGGGATAGTATTTTCCTATGCTTTGGCTGCTAAACAAATATGTACTTGAGATTTATACTTATTATCTTGAGAAACTTAGTTGTGAAATTTCATTGCGCTAAGCTTTAGGATTTTATGAAACAACACAACTTCTTGACAACCGCAAAGTTCAGCGGATAAGAAACTTTTCTTTAGGCTTTTATATCATCCTTCTTTTCGCTTCAATTTTGTCGTGTTGTTTGTTGGCTTAAGAATTCATTGCAGCCACCAAAATTCAATTCTTGATTGTGAAATTCAATAAAATTACAGATCTTGATTGTGTCAAGTTTAAGACTTTTCAAATGTTTTTGTTAGTTATGAGTTTGAAATAAGAATTAGCTTCATTTTTAAGTTTGAGCTCCCAATCATCTTCACTACTTAATTGTGTATTTTTGTTGTAGTATCATGTTTTAGCATCAATATCATCTTATGTTTCTCGAGATATATGTATTTTTCAAGCTACTTTATCTAAATAACAAATAGTGCTCTGAATATTACTTAAATTTGTTTTCTATTGAATTTTAAAATCTTGATTAAAAAATTTCAAACATCAAATGTTTTGTGTTTACATGAACAATTAATAAACTGACTTATTTTCTCTAAATGCATAAATATTTAAACTTCTAGCAAAAGTACGAACTGTTTTGGAGAATATTTTCGGAATGCTCTTCTTGAGATTCCTATTATCGTAGAACTTATCAGCAGCTGTGAGTGAGTCTTTGACATTAAACTTGAATTTCTTTTAAAATTCATCTTTCGACCCCACCACTCTATTAGTTTGCTCCATAATTTTCTTCTCATTGTTGATTTTATTCCCCTACATATTTGTATTTTGTTTGACTAGATTTTTTGTTTAAAGTTAAATGTGTCTACTTATTTAGACGATTTGAAATTAAATGAGTGTTTGTATTGGAGACTGTTGAAGATGACTTTCTAATTGACACTCTTGATTGTTTACGTTTTCTCTTTCCTTGTTTTTTCCTAATCCAAATGAATAATCCTTTTTTTGGAGGTGACCCTAGATAAAAAAAATATAGAGTTGTATATGACTGAACACGGACTTCGGCACATAAATGCCAACATTTTCTAGTTTTTTTCCTTCACTTTTGTTTATTGTCATGACATAACAAACTTTTATTGGAAATTGTCTCTTTCTCATTTTGTATGGACAATATGTGTCTACAGTTGTCATTATGATTCTTGGTATAAGGATTTTCTTACCAACATTTGTGCCGACTAAAATCTATGTTTTGAGTATTTTTTTTCCCTCAAATTTGTAACAACAGTTTAGTGTCATTACATAGTCTTATTTTTTATTTAGTTTTCATAATAGTATGATTGTGACGTTTTTCTTCAACCAAATCCGATGATTTGGTAATCTTGAGCATTTGAGTGCATTTAAATACTTTGTTGTGTATATAAGATTAACTCATTGATTTCACTATCATCGTATTCAATAGTTTCAACACTCAAATATTCTTTCGTGGGGCCTCTGATTGTAGTTAAGATCAAATCATTTATCTGGTCCAATGTTTTGTTCTTTGAGGTAAGGATGTCACATTCCCACAAATATTGACGGTCTTAAAAAGAATTTTCCAGATCAAAATAAATTGATGTCTGAATTTTTCTAAAGGGTTCCAACCTTTGATCAATCAATGTTTTGTCAATCTCTATGTTGTCATTCTCTAGACAGTCTATTTTTTATTTTCTGCAAAAGACAAGAAACAAAGTAACTTTCAAGCTAAATCATCGAAGTTGGTAAGAGGCGTTGTGTTCTTCAATCTGAAAACGACAAAGAAGATAATGAGAATCCCTAATTTCTAATTAAAATCCTATAAAAAATGATGAGAACACCTCGAGTGTCGCTGAGTAACTAATGATGCATGTTTCAGTCTTAATTCTATTAAAAACTTTGATTTTCTATAAAATTCATAATTTTAGAATAGAAAATTGATTTTAACCAAAATCTAGGGAACCTAGAGATTGAAAACGATGAAATTACATTGATGATCGTATGGTGAAAATTTAACCATAATCTCTACTATATTTTATTTTAGTCTTACTTTGTTTTTATTAATATTTGGAATCAACAATTAGTTAGAAGTGAAATACTAAGAAATTCTAACTCTAGAGGAGGCGAAATAGAGAAAATGATGAGGTCGTGAAAAAAAAATCTTGAAAAATCGAAAAGGCATTCATTTTGGTTTCTTTTTTTTTTAAATAAATTAGAAATCCAGGTGTCAATATAAATTTTTTAACAAAATTGTGTGTATTATTTATTTTAAGTTTATTTGTTGTCATTTTAAAATAAGATGTCACTTTCTAACAACAAAGTTATTAAAATGCTGATGTGTATTAATTGTTTTAAATTAATTGGTTGTCTTTTTTTAAAAAAATGATGTGGCAACATGAAATTGATTTGGCAAAACAAAAAGTGAGTTGCATTATTTGTATAAATTAATTGGCTACCTATTTTAAACGAGGTGTCAACTCTCACAACACCAAAAAGCTGATGTGTTAATCTCTACAAAGACACAAAGGTTTTTAGTGTATTGATTAAACACTAATTAATTATTGTTCGCATTTCAAATTCCCAAAATATTTTTTCTTGAACAAAAGAAAAAGAAATATAGTGCCTTGACCACACCAATATTAGCATATGTGATTGCAATATGGGATTCAACAAAACAAAACTAAAAAGTTAACCACATTCCTTTTTCCTGAAAATAAAAAAAAAACATTGTCTTAAATAGAGAATTTAGGAGTGTCATAATGGGTCAACATTAATGGGTCAATCTAACCCAACTTGACTCATAGACCCTAATGGATTAAAAATAATGGGTTAATGGTTCAATTGGATTGATGAGTAAAATGGGTTGGTTAAAATAGGTTAATTGGTCAACTTGGGTTATCCATTACCCAATAATTTTCCTATAAACATTTTACCACCATCTTCAAAAATATTAAATATGAATTCACATTTTTGGCGAGAAAATTACATAATTAAGATTACATCGTGTAATCGAGTTTCTGGCGAATTGTGAAACCGTATTTTTGGAGAAAAAATTACAGAATTAGGTTTTGGCGGGCAAAATTGTGAATCCGCATTTTTGGCGGGAAAATTACGAAATCTCGTTTTTAGCAGAAAAATTGTAGAATCACGTTTTGGCAGGAATATCGTGAATCCGCATTCTTTGTAGGAAAATTACGGATCTTGTTTTTGGCGGGAAAATTGTGGAATCACGTTTTGACGGGAAATTTATAGAATTTCGGTTTTGGCGGGAAAATTGCAGACCCGTATTTTTGGCGGGAAAATTATGGAATGATTTTGATGGGAAAATGATGAAATGATTTTGACGGGAAAGTTACGGAATCATGTTTTGGCGGGAAAATTGCGAACCCACGTTTTTTGCGGGAAAATTGTGAAAATCGTGTTTTTTGTGGGGAAATGGTGAAACCGTATTTTTGGCGCAAAAATTGTGCAATCTTATTTTTGGCAGAAAATTTGTGAAACCGTGTTATTTTAGAATCAGTTGTGCAATCTTATTTTTGGCAGGAACATTTTGGTATGATGATGATAAAGATGGTATGATGATGATGATAGTTAGAAATTTAACACATTAAATTTAATGGATTGGGTTAGCTATTTAACTAATTAACCCACTAAATTTAATGGATAATGGTTTGATCCAACCCATTTGTTTAATGGGTTGGATTGACCCATTACCTATTTAACAAATAATCTATTGGATAATGAGTTGGATTGGGTTGGATCACCCATTTTGACATCCTTAAGAGACTTAAAGAGTAACATGTAGTGTTGATATTTAGAAATCGTCCCCTGCCACTTGCAGTTGAAGATCCGAATTATATTTTTGTTTTTCTTACCTAAATTATTTTGTTTTTGAAACATTTATGTCCAACTGAAACAAAAGCGAACGGATAACACACTATTAGAAAAAGGGAGACACAGAGTTTGTGTTTCAGTTGCATTTGCCAAGGTTTGAATTTTCTGAGTGATCATAACTTATGTTGTGTTTCAATGATTATATGTCACTGTTTAACTAGATAAATGTCGGGGTTCCACTTATATGCTGAGATCTCGGTCTTTTATGCCAAATTCGTAGACATTTGCATGTCCGTGAACTAATAGATTAATGATTTTGAGTAACCAACTTTTGAGACTTGAATTTATTGAAAATGAAATAAAATATTGGATTCTAGTAATTAACGGTACAAGATGGGAAGTGTATTGGCATGAAAATTTTGTTATAAATCATATAATCTGATAATCAGGGAGCATCAAGAAACTTGCGAGGAGCTGTTTCTTCCTCGATGCAGATAAATTAAGAGAACCAAAATCTTGAAACCTATTCCAAATATGCAATGTCCCAACAAAAATGTAACGCTTTGATTTTACACAGATTGGAGTTGTTCTTATAGCTTTGCCTCAGCTTGGAGGTCTGAATGGTTATACTTTGTATACCAACTCCAATTCACCTCTACCGATAAATAAAACTTCATTCTCCTACTTCGATCTTGCTTCACCGAATGGTCAATAATAATTATCCTAGGTGTGAGTGACACTGGATTCATATCGACATCTATAGTTCAGGTTTTACTGATATAAGATCATAGAACATGAGTATGATTCCTAAGTTTATTTCCATAAAATTCTAATACATTATTTTACCAATAATTTTATATACACATTCTTCTAGATGTTTTTGGAAGCGGTTTAGCCGGTGTTTGTGGATGTATACAGAAGACGATCACTCTTACTAGTAAATTAAATTAAAACTCGAAAATCAAAAGGGTAAATAACCGAAATCGGCAGATTATTTTGATCGGTTTATAAAGAAGAGTAAATTTAGGATAATTTTTTTGGGTGATTTTAGGTTTTCCAAGCTGGAATGTTCTTAGGTTGAATATTGTGGTATTTAAATATTACATTTCATTCTTCTTGCAGGCATGCTTACACTATATTCTATCTACTCTACTAGAACTATGGTGAATTGGTTGTAATTTTGAAAATCGGATTGTAATATTTTTGTTGTTTTTACTCTACATAAGAACAATTGCTGGGAAACAGAAACACTTGTCTTGGCTCTCATTAGTGTTATGGTAATTAGTATACTATTATCACTAGAATAATTTAATTATAATTTTATTATTTAAACAATGTCAAACGAAAGCAGTTGCTTTATGCATTTATTATTAGGTGTATATTGGATCATACGGATTAGGCATGGGACCGATACCATGGATCATAGCAACAGAGGCAAATTAATAAAAAATCTCAAAAATAAATCACATACTGTTAATTCCTATTTTAACCAAGAACAAAATAATTTTGGGTTTTTTCTGTATTTTATTGAGAAATGGGATTGGAGACCAAAGAGAAAGGATTTGGAGCTAAAATGGACTTCCAGAATATTAAATGGAATTTCAAAGGAACAAACGGGGTTTCAAAAGATCAAACGGACTTCAAGATGGACCAGTAAGAAGAAGAGGTCGGAGCAGCATATCGATCAGTTAGGGCAAGGACCGATCGGTAAGAGAAGCTTCAAGGACCGATCGGTTATGCCCCTGCACCGATCGGTTGGCGAGCATTTGTCAAATTTTCATTTTCTCGCTTTCGGAAGTTTTACATTTTTCACTACTCCCTAAACACTATATAAAGGGGGCTCGACTCTCAGTTGTAAACACATCAAGCCATTGAACAATAAACTCATTGTAAATACTCTTCTTTTAGTTTTATATTTCTTTTAAGAGTTTTGTCCTTAGTTTACTAGTAGATCTAGTAATATGGCTATGAGTTCTCATAGTCATGCCACTCTATCTCTACCTTACTAGATATGATCCTCTATTAGGTTTTAGAGTTCCTGTTAGGTAGTTTTATGTATGTATCTCTGCATAATATTGAGATTGATCTCTTACCTCTTTAATTGAATAGCATTAGTTTTTCTTGGGTTAATTTTGGTAATTAAATATTTGCACATATAGTATTGGTTCATATGTATCAAAAATACATAATATTATATGCATAGAATCAAAAATACCAAATATTAGATGCATAGTATCAAAAATACATAATATTATATGCATAGTGTTTTACCTAATATCAAAGTATTATTTTATAAGCTTATATTGTACATATCTTAAATTTTTGTTTTCTTTAATTTTTTAGATATACTCGGTAGACGTGAAGGGAACAACATGAACAATGTGTAACTTGATCAGCTCTATAAGCACACAATATTATTATTTCAAGTCAATGGTTCATAATGGCATAGTTTTTGAATCAACCAACCAATCACTATAAGTCAATCAAACTATAAAAGAACATGTATCAACCCTTAAACTCAAGCTCAACCAAAGTATATACCATGCAACAACCAATAAATTGAAGCCATATGTTCAAATCATAAACCATGCAAGCAACAAACATATTCAAGCATTAGACCACAACTACACATATTCAAGTAAGCAGAAAGCACGAAACAACCAATAGACCACACAATGCACATATTCAAGTAAGCAAAAATTACAAAACAAACCAACATATTCGAGACATAACTTTAAACCACATACAACATGGCAACCAATAGACTCAAGCCGTTACTTCAAAGCATAGACCAAGCAACAACCAAAACATAATTCAAGTCATGACTTCGAATAATAGACTATGAACCAATCACTATATTTAATCTCTATACAGTAGATTCAAGAATTATTTTCTAATCAAAGCACATATGCTTATACAACAACCAAAAAAAATAATCCATGACTTCAAAGCATAAACCATGCACCACAAAATATACAAAAAAATATAAAAATCAATGCATAGGCCTAACCTTAAAATGGCATTATCACATCTAATTGTTTGTAACAATACTTAACAAGTAAGGGATATATTTTTCAACTCTTATTTAAAACTTTCCTCTAAATCTTTTACTTACCTGAGAGTGTTGCAATTAATGCAACAACTTCTTCATTTTTATCATATTCTTATTCTGATTATGATCGTGTTGTGTCTTAGTTGCGGTTTTCATTCTATACCCTGTATTTTAGTCCTGACATTGAAGCACTTACAAGTCAAAAACGTTTTCTATGCTTGAATCTTCTTCCAGTCTCTAAGAATTTGTACACCTTTTCAAGCAGCTGCATGAAAAAAAAAAATGTACATTATGTACGTGTCTCTTAACTTAACTTGTAATTTTATTTAAATCATCACTCACATGTCTCACATGTAACTTCATAGATCTAATCACTAAGAAGAGTGTTTGCCAAATCAATTCCATCACCTGAGAACTATATTTTAGCAGAAGCTTGTCAACTTCAGATTTCAAACATAAGAAACAATATCAACTAATCAAATACAAACATAGAAGTACTTGTTTTATCCTACACTAGATTCATATTTTTACATCAAACAGTTTCTAACCAATTACCAACAATGTAAGAGAAGCATTTAATGATTAAATTTGTATCTTAACTGATTATGTACCTGAGGGCTGATACGCATAGTCCATTTTCAGTAAAGTTTTGTTATCTAATTATGATAGACGATCTTATTGTACATGGTTTTAATATCTCAACTCTCTCCCATAATTTAAGTTTGTAACAATATAAACTAATTAAATACAAGTTTAGAGAAACGCATACCTATCTTGAAGTCTATAGGCACTTTGAAATCTTTTCAAAGTCTCCAAAAAATATCTGGAAAAATAAGAAAGATCGTTGTAGTTCACTTGTAAAATATAGATTTATGCCTTACATGCACAGATGTTGTTAAAAATTTCCAATTCACACGTATTAATGTGTATGAGCTCTTAAACTATAAGCTTTTAGGTGCTTTTGTAATTCCAAGTTTGAGTTATCAATTTAGGCAGCTTTCCCATGGATTGTACTAATTTAAGGAGCTAACACAGTCACACATGTTTTTATTCCCATATCATATTTTGCTTTTAAATCAAAGAATCAGCTCCTCTGGTTTTGTATTATAATTTTAGGAAACTCCCATGGGACTTATTTTAAATAAATCTCTCATATTCATGTGTGTTTAGTGTGCATGAGCTCTAAAATTTGAAGTTTTTAAAAGGCTTTAACTATTCTCATTTTCCCTTTGTTGCTAAAGCTAGAGGACTAAGAAAGAAACCATTTCAAGTTGTTGGGTTGTGTATTATAATATAATAGGTAAGGACTAATATCCTATGGGGTAGCTTTTATTAGAGCTTTTATGATTGCAGTGTTTATGAGCTCAAAAACTATAAGCTCGCTTGAGGCATTTGCAATTTCCATATCCTCTTTGTTTTCAAACCAAAGAATTAGTTTAAGTCGCTGGTTTGTTTCTTAACCCTATAGTTTGTGTTATTTAGGAATCACCCGTGGGAATGACCTCTTGTACTCAAAGTACTAACCAAGAAGATGGTTTTTGTTGTTGGTTTAAGTTTACCATAAGGCAACTCTCATGGGACTCTTCTAGTTAAAAAGCTCCCAAAAATCAGACGAGTTAGTGTGTTTTTTTATTCCCCATATTAGGGGCTTTTGCTATTCTCATCTCCTTTTTGTTATTATTATGTAGCTTAATATGTGACTATTTGGATTTTAGAAGCTTACATGTTAAGCTTTAGGGGCTTTTGTAACATCCTAGTTTCAGCAATATGGTGGTACACGCGGAGATGTTTAAAAGAATTGATTTGGCCACTTATGTCACCAAAGTGCACTTATCTTTTCGGTTAAACATCCCGAGAGAACTCTAAAGTGTGCTTGAGTTAGAGCAATTTCAGGATGGGTGACCTTCTGGGAAGTAATTTCCGGTACCGTGCGAGGACAAAACACATGGAAAGATCACGTGGTGATTTGTAGGGTCGATAACAAGTCTTTAAAGTCTCCTGAACGTAGCGGACCGGCTGTCGGACAAGGGTAGGCCCAATGGATCGAGAATGGACGTGGGCCCATTTAAGGTGGCAGCCGGGATGTTACAACTTTTGCAATTTTTATATCCCCTTTGTTTTTGAACCGAAAAATCAATTTTAAGCTTAAGGTTTTAGATAATCACTATAGGCAACTCCCATCATACAATTCTAATTGTAGAGCTCACATCGTGATAATTTGTTTACCCACTTTATCTTTGAACTGAGAAATATGTCTAACCAACTCAGTGTTTTAAAACCCTGGGTACTATCTTTCCAGTTCTAGTGTGTGTGAAAAGCTTTAAGAGTTTTTGCATTTCCCATACCCTCTTTGTTTTTGAACCGAAAAATCGGTTTTAAGCTGCATGTTTTTAGATATATAATAAATTTGTGGGTTTTTGAACCCAAAAAAGGTTTAAACCGTGGGTATGTATCCTCATTAGGCAACTTGAAACCTTTAAGGACTTCTTATCATCAAGCAATCTATGGGACATTCAGACCAAGCAGTTGCTGGTTTGTCTTAGGCTTTACGACGCTTCTCAAAGCCGTTGGTTTGTGTTTATTTTGGGCCACATCCATTGAGCTAAGCTCTACAACATAAAGCACTAATTGAGAAGCCAGTATATGTTGTGGTTTATGTTACCATAAGCCAGCTTCCATCGGGAGGTCACAAAATTCAGACAAGTTAGTGTGTTTTTGCTCGTCTGTGTTATCATTAGGGGTTTTACTTTTCCTATTTCCGCTTTATATACCAAGCAACCTGGTTTGTGTCATCATTTTGGTGATCTAGGTGACTGCTTTTATTTATAGCTCACACTGTCGAGCTTTAGGGAACACTTTCTAATTTCCATATGCCCTTTGTTTTTGAACGAAAAATTGACTTTAAGACGCTGGTTTGTGATATCAACTCGGATGGAAAAGCATTAACTATAGAGCTCACACATTTTGACATGTGTAATAAGTTGTGGATACTATAGTTCCAATTTTAGGATAGTTTTTGTTGATTTGTAAGTCGTTGGTGTGTGTTCAACTAGATCAGAGGCTTTTCATGTCATTGTAAGTCGTTGGTGTGTGTCAGCTATAAAGGCTAATCATTTCATTTTACGTCGTTGGTTTGTGTTTATTTAGGCAACATCCATTGGACTAAGCTCTAAAAGACCAAGTTGTCAGTTTTTGCCGTAATTTATGTTACCAAATGGCAATTTCAATGAGACTGTTTTTGTTAAAGCGCTCACAAAAATCAGACGAGTTAGTGTGTTTTTGCTATACCCATTTCCCCTTTATAAGCCGTTGGTGTGTGTTCAGCTATATAGGCTTTTCATTTTGTTGTACGCCGTTGGTTTGTGTTTAATTAGGCAACATCCACTGGACTAAGTTCTAGAAGACCAAGTTGTCAGTTTTTACCGTAGTTTATGTTATCAAAGGCAATTTCCATGGGACTGCTTTTGTTAAAGAGCTCACAAAAATCAGACGAGTTAGTGTGTTTTTGCTATACTCATTTCCCCTTTATAAGTCGTTGGTGTATGTAAGTCGTTGGTGTGTGTTAAACTATGTAGGCTTTTCATTTGGTTGTAAGCCGTTGGTTTGTATTTATTTAGCCAACATCTATTGGGCTAAGCTCTAAAAGACCAAGCTATCAGTTTTTGCCATAGTTTATGTTAGCAAAAAGCAATTCCCATGGGACAGTTTTGTTGAAGCTCCCGTAAAAATCAGACGAGTTATTGTGCTTTTGCTTTACCCGGCCCCATTTCCCCTTTATAAGTTGGTGGTTTATGTAAGCCGTTGGTGTGTGCTCAGCTATATAGGCTTTTCATTTCGTTGTAAGCCATTGGTTTGTGTTTATTTAGGCAACATCCATTGGACTAAGCTCTAAAAAACCAAGCTCTCAGCTTTTGTCGTAGTTTATGTTACCAAAAGGCAATATCCATGAGACTGTTTTTATTAAAGCGCTCACAAAAATCAGATGAGCTAGTTTGTGTGTGTTTTGCTATACCCATTTCCCCTTTATAAGTCGTTGGTGTGTGCTCAGCTATATAGGCTTTTCATTTAGTTGTAAGTCGTTGGTTTGTGTTTATTTAGGCAACATCCATTGGAATAAGCTCTAAAAGACAAAGCTTTTAGTTTTTACCGTAGTTTATGTTATCAAAGTAGTTAAAATAAGAATGATTGTAGAGAATATGAAATCCTAATTGGTTAATTCGATGAAGAAAAACATAAAATCTTTGATTAATTTTACTCAAATCGACAACATGAGTAAGAACTTAGATTAATTTTAGATTAAAATCTAAGATTAAATTTACTCTAATCGACAATTCAAATTTGAAACCCTAAAGCATAATCATTGATTTCAAAAACAAAAACAAAACGAAATCAGATGACAAAAGAAACGATTCAGAAACTGATAGAGCAAAATTTCAAAATCGCCAACGAATAAAGTCACAGAGAATAAAAGAAAATTTTAAACCTTCTATTTGACATTCCTATCACCTGACGGATGGCTTTTGATACACTTATATAATAAATGTGACACATTACTAACACTAAATATAGACCAAGAGTGAAGCTAGAGTATTGTTTTATGGTATTGTTAGTGACCAAGAATATATTTTAGGTGTCTTTTGTTTTGAATTTGGAAGTGCATTGACAGAGGCTAGAATGATTGAGATCAAATGGTACCTTATTTTGTTTAAACATGCTTTGATTCTCTTATATGCGGATGTAACGTATGATAATTTTCCATCATAGCTTAGTCAACAATCATTATCCGCATAAAAAAAAACATGAAAATAGAGAATTGTACTGATTATCCACTTAGTGAGCCAACAACTGATTTAAGTATAGGTCATACTCATTTGTCACACTCTAAGTAACTTGCATTTACTCTGGTGGTTTACGCTTGTGGTCGAGTTTGACAAGTTTTGACTTTGTTTTTTTATGTTATTGATTTCGACTTTTCAACGTTTGAAAGAAATTAACCCCGTTTATGAAGTTACTCCTAAGAAAATAAACCATATTGTATATGAAAAATACAAAATATGTCATGTTTTATAAGTTAAATAAATTTATTTTTTATCGGTCATGCTCATTTGTCATACTAAATAACTTTCATTTTCTAGTCACACCAAGTTCTCTTTCCATGTAGAGTATCCACATCATCATCATGTTAAATATCCTATTATAAAAAAATTGTGTCATTAATATATACTCTTTATCTTTTTACTTTGTAATGATTAAAAAAGTCATGCTATCAATTCCATAATAATAACGATTACAAATGTTTAGTTTTTTGGAAAATAGATTGCACTAAACATAAGTAGTCTTACTATGTAATGGTAAATGATAAAAGTATTGGACTCAAGTGACAAAGAAAGAAAGAATTTATTTTAATTAAATTGCTTATGAAATTTATTGAATTGCTTATGGCGCAGCTCAAGTAACCAATACTCATTTCAGGCATTCCTAGTTGCAACTGTAACACCAATAGTTAAGTCGGTTTAGCAACTCGCTATTGCTTTTCCAAACTTCTTCAACTGTCTATACAAAGAAATTAGAGTTATACACCTTGTTTTCTCATTTTTAATTAATTTGCGTATGAAATTTAGTGAATTTAGTTATTTTCTTTCTCCTTTTTCACTTAGTTCCAATATCAATTACCATTCGTTCCTTTTTAAAGCTATTTATGTTTTGTGCAACCCATTTTCTCTTTGTGTATCTTTTTCCTATTTCTAATTTTCAAAATTTAATTATAGAAAATTTTACTTTCATCACAAATGCATAATGGTTGTTTTTACCATCAAATGAATTAAGTACAATATTGATAAAAAAAATATACTTTAGTTCAATAATTTTTATAATACATGTATGCAAAACAAAAAATTTAATATATATTAAGTACTTTCTTTAATTAATGGTTATTGGAAAAAATTAAACAATAGTAATCGTTATTACTATGGAATTAATCGCATGCTTGATTTTAATCAGAAAAAGGTATTAATTAATGACATAGTTTTTTTGAGTAAATGTTAACATGATGATGTGAACACTCTAATTGGAGAGAAAACTCTCTAATTATATATAGAGAAATTCCTTAAAATACCACTAAAATATGTTTGTTTTCCAAAAATACTATCATTTGTTTTATTTTTCAAAAATATCAAAAATTGTTTGCTTACAAAAATATCACAAAAACCAAAAAAAGAATTGTAAAGGTTTTTATAGTTTAAATATTTGAGTTTGGGTTTAGTATTTAAAATTTGAATTTATATTTTGAGTTTAGGATTTATTTTTGAAAGTTTAGGGTTTAGTTTTGGAGTTTAAAGTTTAGTTATAATTTTGTGGTATTTTTTTTAAAAAAGAAAAATTTATGATATTTTTCAAATATAAAAATAAAAATATTAATTTTAAAATTAAAAATTGTTTTTGTGGTATTTATAGAATTGCCCGTATATATATATTATCGCCACATAATGGTTACATCATCAACACGTGCCAAATAATGTTTTCCATTTGTGGGTGTTGTAAATCAGTGAATGTGGCGGTATCCAAACCGTTACATGTAAAATCGGTTAATTATTGAATTAAAAACCAAAAAAAGTAATCTTCAAATTACAAATACATCTTTTCCTGGAAACATGATCACATTCCCGTTTGATAATTATTATTCAAAACTAACACTTGTTGACACAAAATCATTTTATTGAATTGATTATTCATTTTAAATAAACAAACAAAGCCTATAAAATATTATATAAGCATCAAAGAATATGTTTAACAAACAAAAATTGTTGACAAAAAAAAATGATCTTAACTATCAAAGAGTGTAATTGTGTAAAGTCTATAATATCTAAGCTAAGTAACATTCTTAAAGATCTTGAAACCCTCATGATGCTCTCCAAACATGTATGCTTCTTTCTTTTTTTGAAAAGTGAGTGTGTCTACTGTTGTTAGCACCTTATCTTCATTTTACTGCATCTGCATGTTCTAGGTATCTGAGTCTTCCATATCTTTTAATGAACAATGGATTGTCATATCTCTTGGTCACAGGGAAAGTGTCACTTGTCCACGTGAAGCAATATTGTGAAATAGAATTAAAGTCATGAGGAGAAGTTGCATAAACTGGTAATGCATAGCAAGATCAATGACACTAAAGACTGATGAAGTGTAAGGCTAAAGAGATTCATAAAAGCAAGGTACATGCTGTTGTTTTATGTGCAATTTTTTCTGTAACTCATATTAATATTTCTTTTGTAATTCCCATATAGAAAAGAATAAGGCAAGATTGAGTTCAATGGTATCTGTAACACTTGAAAATAAAATATTTTAAATGACTTGAGCATATCGAGTGGAGGTGGCAATATTGCTTTATGCAGCTTCTAAGAGTTGTGGCATGAAACTTGGTAAGTGGGGCAAGTATTGAAGTGCTATTGTAAAATATATGATTGCATAGAAAAAAATGTTATATTTGATGAAGACACGATAAGAATACCAAGAACTTCTATCGAAAGTGGCGAACCTATTATCGCGGGGTGATGTTATTACGTTTTTCCGGTGCTAAGAATACTCGTTTTCCTGTAGTGAAGAACCAGCTGCTCCAACTGATCCTTTCACATTGAGAAGAGATGATGAACTCAGTAATCACAATAATCTAAAATAAAAAGTTAAAATTGGTAATATTGGGGTCAAATTTGTAACTTTTGAAATTTTAACGGGTAAAAACGAATTAACACAAAGTCTTCTGTGCTAAGTTCAAAACAAAAACCCTTACCTCCATCGTAATCCTCCCAGTGGAGAGGACGAAGAACCATTGAGAGGAATGTCGCAACTCTTATCTTCTCCTCCAATGGCGGTTTTCTCTAAAACCCTAATAAACCATCAGTTTACAGACGCTCGTTTCCCCTCTTCTCACTCAATTCTCACCTCCGGTGGATTCGCCGGGAAAATCGTTCCTTTAAAAACAACGAGGTTGAAATTAACAGTGAAGTCTCGCCAAGATGATTACTTCGAGAAGAAGAGGTTCGGTGACTCGTCTTCTTCTCCACAAAACAGTAGGTCACTCATTGTTTGGATTTTGAGAAATGGAAAGCTTGAAATTTCAAAAAGTTTGAATTTTTGTGTTTTTGTTTGTTTGGGTTTATAGCTGAAGGATCTTCACCTCGATTTTACGTGGGTCATTCGATTTATAAAGGGAAAGCTGCTCTTACAATAGAGCCACGAGCACCTGAGTTTGTGGCTTTGGAAGTATGTCTCTCTTTTGAAAGATCAAAATCTTTACTGTGTTTATCTTTAGGTTGATCTCATTTCTTCTTTTTGTGATGTTTTTGATCCAGTCTGGTGCCTTCAAGCTGACAAAGGAAGGTTTTTTGTTGCTCCAGTTTGCTCCTGCAGCTGGTGTTCGTCAATATGATTGGAGTAGGAAGCAGGTCTGGTTTTTTCTTTAACTTAATACTTCATAGATTGTGATAAAGTACGTGAACCTGATTTGGTGAAAGAAACAGCCTTTTTTACTTTCTATAATGGCTGTGGTTAGATCATGTGTTGATCTGAAGTGTTGCAGGACTAATTTTTATCTTTGACTTAGTATTTATAGATTGTGATAATGATAAACTTGGTTTGGTGTAAGATATTATGATTGTGGTAAGATCATGTTTTGATGTGAAATGATGCAAGTCTGGTTTTACGGTGAATGATACAGGCTTTTTACTTGATATTATGATTGTGGAAAGATCATGTTTTGATATCGAATAATGCAGGTCTTTTCATTGTCGGTTACAGAAATCGGTAATCTAGTTAGCCTTGGGCCGAAGGAATCATGTGAATTCTTTCATGATCCATTCAAGGGAAAAGGGTATGATTTAGGATCCTGTGCGATCTATTACATTATACAGATTGTGTTTCACTTTGGTGTTCTGATTCGTTATCGATTCTGTGTTGTGGTTGTTGTAGTAGTGATGAAGGTAAAGTGAGAAAAGTGTTGAAAGTTGAGCCCCTCCCTGATGGTTCTGGCCGCTTCTTTAACCTGAGTAAGCAAAGCTTTATTCTTCTTTATTTTCGTCATGCTCGTCTGATTTCCACTGTGGACTTTTCATGAAGGTGTTCAAAATAAGCTCTTGAATGTAGATGAGAATGTATACATACCAATCACTAAAGCTGAGTTTGCTGTTCTTGTCTCTGCTTTCAACGTAAGCTCTCTCTCACACTCTCTCTGTGAAAAGCTTTCACGTTTGTTCTAATTTTATACATTGAATTGCAGTTCATCTTGCCGCACCTTATAGGCTGGAACGCATTTGCTAACTCCATCAAACCAGAAGACTCTAACCGCCTTAACAATGCATCACCGAAGTATGGAGGAGACTACGAATGGAGTAGATGATGGAGATTAGATGCAAACTTGGTTCTTCAGTCCATCCCACCTTTATGTTATTGCAAATCAACGAGTCACCAAGAGCTGTTCGAGAGAACTGGCAAAAAAAAAGCAGTAGCAGAGACTGAAGTAGCGTTTAGACCAAATGGGATGTGTTGTTGTGTAGGAAATAACTCATATTTTGTGTTAGACAATTTGTATTGATTCAAGAGCAATCGATTACAATTTTGCTAATACAAGAATCAAGTTACTACTCTTCCTCCTGTCTAGTCTTTACATATTATATCGATCACAACAGGTATAATTCTCTGCTCTCTTTAGGGAGCATAGACAAGCTCTGGATTCGGAGGTCATAAACCACTCATCCAATACAGGATTGCATTCGCGGTATAGAAGAAACTAAGGGACCTAAACAAACAAAGGTAAAGAAATCATCGTGCGTATTATCACATTCAGACATTAAACCGAGTGTAATATCCTGCACAATGAGCTGTTTCTCTTTGTTAGTTTTTGAATTAAATGTAAAACTGTATTAAAACCAAAGACTGTTTTTACAATAGATGTAACCTAAGAGCTGAAGAAATGTTTAGAAAAGATTAAAAACAGAGATTAAAGGTACACATGAATTGGGTTAAAGGCTTTCATGTAGTGTAGCAAACCAGAGACCGAGTCCCGCTGCGTAGGTCTGCTCGCCTTGCTGCCAGATTGTGCTAAAACTGTTCCTCACATTTTTATAAATGAGAGAAGCCGGTTGTGCTGGTGAAGCTGAGGGTTCGCCATGACGCCATCCATTCCTTTCTTGCCAAATATGGTAGACTGTCGCTTGGAGTGCGTAGCAGATGGTGAAGAGTTGCAAACGATTGCGAGTGGAACTGGTAAGCAGCTCGATAAGCTGGTTCCAGGCCGTAGTGAAGTTGTGCGCGAGAAGTCGGCCCATGAGTGTGTGCCACACCTCGGATGAGTAGCAGCACTGAGAGAATAAATGGTTGCGGCTTTCCTCTGTACATCCGCAGAAACTACAGTCCGTTCGTTGCCCAGTATTCCAATGATGAACTCTATCACCTGTTGAGAGGCGGTTGTTAATTGCTAGCCATAAGGAAAACGAGTATTTGGGAGTCACATGAGTAAACCATACTACCTTATACCAGTTTTTCTGAGGCTGGGTTTTGCGAATCATTCCACGTTTTCCGCTTGTAGTCATCACCCGAACTCCTCCATAAGTGGATATCCTCCATAAGTAGTTATCTCTAATGTTTCTCTTTGTCAGTTAAGGTCCTTCAGTGTCTTCCACACTGCGAATGTAAACCTGAATCAGTATATCATCACCTGCTTTATGAGCCCCGAATCAAGAGCATGTCAATACTCCCAAAGAGATCCCCTGCCTTTGCTCAACGTTGGACCACTCGGTATATTCTTAACCAGACAAACTAAGACCTGGAAATTTCACCAGTTGCTTCTGGTCTATTGCCTGCCTGATACTTTCCACATCTTGCCATCTTTCTAATGAAGCATATATGCTAGACAATATCACAAATGGAGCTGTATTCTCTGGCTCTAACTCTGCTAGCTTCATTGCTGCCTCTTCTCCAAGCACTGGATCCATGTGTTGCCTGCATGAACCTAGCAAAGAAGAGTAAACCGAAGATGATGGTTCTGACATTTGATCTATTACCTCCTTGGCTTCTCTTAATCTCCCAAACCGACCCAAAAGATCAACCATACAACCAATGTGCTCTGTACTAGGTTCATATCCATATTCTTCCTGCATCAACCTAAATACTTGAGATCCCTTCTCGACATTGCCACAGTGACTACACACAGATAGAACAGCGGTAAAGGTTGCCAAACTCGGTTCTACCTTCTCCACTCGTAAGAGGTCAAAGATTTCAATTGCAGCTTCACACTCTCCATGTTTACCATAGCCAGATATCATAACGTTCCAGAACACGGGATCCTTGGGTTTCGGTTCAAACCGATCAAAGATCCGGCGTGCCCACAAAGAGAACCCACATTTCATGTACATGTCGATGAGAGAAGTCGAAACATATATATCCCTTTCAGCTGCAGCTTTAATGACATGCCCATGGATCTCTTTGCCGTTCTTTAAAGCCCAGATATCGGCACAAGCTGATAAAAGGCTAGTGAGACATTTCAAACTAGGAGCCATAACTACTGATAGCATTCTCTCAAAAAATTTGAAAGCTTCAACTGATTTCCCTAATTGTGAAAAGCCACGGATCAGTGAATTCCATGTCGCTGAATCAGGCTTTATCCCCTCAGAATCTATCTGTTCAAACAGCTCAACTGCTGCCTCATGCTGTCCATTAATCATCATCCCAGAGATAACAGAGTTCCAAGATATCAAGTTCCTGGTATCTTTCAGCTCGGTGAAAACACTGTATGCTGATTTCCAACATCGACATTTCGAATACATATCAATGAGAGCTGTACCGACCATTGCATCAAATTGAAACTCTTTTTTCATGACAATTCCATGAATTTGTCTACCATACTGAAGATTCAAAAGACTAGCGCAAGCAGTTATTGCATTAATGAAAGTAACAGGATTTGGTTCTTCACTTGAATACTTCCTCATGAGATTGAAGACACTAGGGACTAAATGCATAACTCCATTCTCCATCAATCCGGAGATAAAAGCATTGTAGGTAACAACACTCTTATGAGGCACTTTTTCGAACATTTTCGCAGCCAAAATCCACTCTCCATATCTCGAATACATTGAAACAAGAGAGGTTCCAACGTAAACGTCCATCTCAAACCCTGATTTCATCGCCAAACAATGCAATTGCATTCCTCCTTCCATATCCCCACAGCCACCCAAAAAACTCGCCACAGTAACCGAATTCGTCCCAGGCCCAGAAACCCTAGCTTCCCCAAACATCCTAAACGCATCTCTACAAAACCCATTCTCCAGAAGCCCAGAAATCGCTGCATTAACACTCGCAATACCCTTCTCAGGCATTTCGTCGAGCACGTTAAGAGCAGCCGTCACCTGCTTCACCTTCATGTACATACTCACCAAAGCCGTGGCCGTGAAAACATCAACGAAAAACCCAGTTTTTATGACATGGGCATGCAGAATTCGACCTTGGAAAACGTCTCCGAGCTTCGCGCAGGATTTGAGAAGAGGCGGGAATGTAAACTTATCAGGAGAGTAAGCTCGCGAGCTTAAAACCACATCTAGCGAACATCCACCAGTCACGAGATTCGAGACTCGGTGTCTGGTGAGATTTATCATCTAGATTCTAGAGTGAAGCAAAATCGAAACCAAAGACACATCAAAGCTCTAATCAAAAGATTCAAAACAATGAACTTTTTCCAGTGAGATGAAATCAAAATCACTATTTTGTTTGTTTAAAATCCGGTTAGAACCGGTTAAATATCGGTTAAGCGCACTCTCGCATGGCCTGAGCAAATAATATCTGAAGTCTCTGACTGTACAGAGTTTTGATTAGATCGAAGTTTCTAGAAGATCACACCACTGCGTGCGTTATACGAAGTTCGACATCATTTCTCGAGGATCGTCGAGCTTCTTTGATCGGAAAGCTCCACCGATCTTTTGCCTTTTTGCGCAACAGTTAGATCTCTTTTGTTTATCTCATCTCTTTTCCACGATGTTTCGTTGCTAGATCCGTGGATTTTAGCTTATTGTTATCATTCTTTGTCTGTTCTTGGTGAATTTTGATCGCTATGTTAAAGCGCTTCCTAGATTAAAGAGAACAGTATGCTTCTTGATGTTTCGATTTGATAATTGATGTGCTTCTCTAAGCTAGCTCGCTGATGATCATTAGGTTATAAACTTCCTTGCCAGATTCAAATGTTTGACATATTGCATACCCAAGCTGTGAGAAATACTAGTTAATTAGACCATATTTAGGGGAAAAAAATGGTTGAGTCACAGTGTGGAACCACAAATTAAACATATTGAAATCATGGTTTCAAGTTGGTATTTGAAATAATGTAATGGTTTCTTACTTGGTTTGACAGAGTAAGAGAAGGATGTCGACTCCAGCGAGGAAGAGATTGATGAGGGATTTCAAGAGGTTGCAGCAAGACCCACCTGCAGGAATTAGTGGTGCTCCACAAGACAACAATATCATGCTGTGGAATGCTGTTATATTCGGGTAATGGAACAAAGTATGATACTTGTTTGGTTTCAGAGACATTTTTAGTCTGCACTGTACTTATTAAACTTTTCTGTTTGTGGATTTTCAGGCCTGATGATACCCCTTGGGATGGGGGTAATTTTTGATATTGTAATCACTTATCTTGGGATTTTGGCAATCTTTTATGTGTTCTTATATCTCTCTTGTATGTGTCTGTCAGGTACTTTCAAACTCTCACTGCAGTTTTCAGAAGACTATCCAAATAAACCACCAACAGTTCGGTTTGTTTCACGGATGTTCCATCCAAACAGTAAGTTAGAGATTACAACATCATCTTTTCTTATCTAAGTGCATATGATTGACGAAACTCAGACTTGGCCAATCTTGTGTAGTTTATGCTGATGGGAGTATATGCTTGGACATTCTCCAAAATCAATGGAGTCCAATATACGATGTCGCAGCTATTCTAACCTCCATTCAGGTATATGTGTGTATATATATATATATGGAAATGTTATATCAAAATGCTTCTTATGTCCGGTTTCTCAAATTTATCGTCAATGATTGTTATTATTCTGCTTCCTCTCTTGCCTTTAACACGGATCTTTGATCTCCATTTTGAAGTTTTGTCCTTAATCTGATTACATTAGTGGCTGAACAATCTCCCTTTCTTTTTTTATCACAGTCATTACTCTGTGATCCTAATCCTAATTCTCCTGCGAATTCGGAAGCTGCACGAATGTTCAGTGAAAGCAAGCGCGAGTACAACAGAAGAGTCCGTGAGGTTGTCGAACAGAGCTGGACTGCCGACTAGTAATTATATTAGTTGTAGCATTTGTCTTCAAATAACATTAAACCACCTGCTCTCTTGTGTTTGATTCCACCAACACTTGTCTCTCCCTCCCACTCTCTTTCATATCTTTGTGTTTTTCAAACTCTGTGATCTGTTGCTTTTGATGTTTCCATGTATTATTTTAACCACATTCATCTTCATAATTATCATATGTCTTTTCAATTCAATCATTCTCGCAGATCTTCATTTGCTTTTTTTTTTATTTGGTGCAACAGGATAATAAGATAGCTACCAGCACCTCCAGGATACTTTATAATTAGAGTAATATTATCTTTAATAGTAGTATTTTATATATTCTATATCTTACACTAAAAATAGAAGAAAATGAATAATGTTACGCCAAATTTCTCTATTTTTAAAATATAATTTTTTAATTTCCAGAGTAATCTCTCCATTTAAATTTATTATCATTTAATATCTAAACAGATTTTATACTTACAAAATTTACATTAAAAATATAGTTATTTAATTAATTAAAATTTGAACGACGACTCGTAAGCATATGATCCTTTCACAGATGGATCTGCTAAGCTGCTCAATACTGATGGTTCATCTCTCAAACCGTTCTCCAGCTGCAAGAATTTACAATAGGTTCCAACTTTGTGAGCCATGTTGGAATAACGAAGATGAAAAAGAGACTGGAGCAGAACAGACCTGAAGCTTTTCCAGTGATGATCTGTAGTAGTATCACTCCAAACTGGTACACACCTTTCTCTTCATCTTCATCACTGTTCAAAATTTACTAATAAGGACCAAAACTGCTGTAAGGGATGACCACACCGATAATTATTAAAATCACTAACCCGTGTTTGATCCTGAAGAATCTTTTTTTTCAACCTTATGATGGAATCTGCACGGGCAAGGATTACTGGTGTTTCTCCAAGAGGGTCACAAACATGTTGATCAGATAACAAGATTTGATACTTCGCTTGCACAGAATGTACTGCAGAAGGATGTATTGAAAACAAACTCTTACAGAAACCTCATGGGTTGAAGGTTGCACTACCTAAAGAAATTCGCTTTCAGAAATAAGTTCATCTTCTACAAACGGAATGGTTTTCCGAACAATTACCCTCATAGGAGCTCCTACAAGAAGGAAAAAGATGTTATGCAGAAACCACTAAATAAATGGGTTCTTCAGTGTCAAGAGCTATGTCAATTGAAACTACACCTCCACTATCTTGATCATCTTCAATACAGATTGCAGCATAATGAGAATCAGCCATCTTCAATAGGGCAAACTTCCATTCTCTGTTGCATATCTTTGTCTTATCCAGTGAATTGACAGATAACTCAGATGTCTACAGAAAACGATTAAGCGTCTTAAAATTCTGCTACTGTCTAGTTACACACTATGCTGCAAAAACTAGTTTTCGACAGCAATGAAAAATAAACTGCAAACGGAATTTTCGGAAAAGTGTACAATGTGATATAATTCCAGAGTGTGATTAAAGTCTAAAACATACCTTGCAAAGACTGTAGCCTCCTCTTGTTCCAGCTTTAGACTGGATTGTGAAGGTATTAAAAGGTGCAGCAGAGAAGCCTTTTCCTAATGCTTTCACATATGCTTCCTGGAAACAGAACCATCACGACAGTTTTTAACTATCGAAAAGAACAATTTTTCAGGCTCTAAGTGTATCTGCTGTTAGTAGAAAATACCTTAAGAGTCCATAACTTAATAAATTCCTTTCGCTGAACTTCCGGGTCTGGTATAGTTGACAAAAACTTCATTTCATCACTGGAGTAAAATCTTTCTGCCAATGATAAGATATTATGTTTTATCTTTCTTTCCTTGTCTTCAAGATCGATACCAACCTACAGTCATTGTCAACCGCAATTGTTCAAATCTAAAACAAGTGACCATTAACAGAACTATGTATTTGCCTCAATAGAAGACTTACCGGAACATGTACAGTCACCCCACAGGCAATTAATGAATCTGTGTGAGAGATATTGAAATGCAATGGTGGGTTATTAGAGTTCTTAAAATCCTGCCAATCTACCTGTAAAAAGTTAAACAAGAATAAATGAAATTTTCGCCTTAAGCTGGGACTATGAGTCTAGTATAATCCTAAATGATTGTCTCACCTCAGGCTTTCCATACATATTCTTCTTGAACATCAAGGTCCGAGGATCGACCACATTGTTTGTCTGATCTAGAAATATAAACATGACAGTTAATGCTCTGCAAACTCGTTAGAATCTAGAATTTCAATAAAGAAAAGTTCAATCTGCAGGTAAAATAATAAGCTCACAGTTTTCAGGTATTGCAAAATTACTGAATAAGATCTCTTGAAGATAAGATTCTTTCTAATTAAGTTTACTGTTAATCATAAAACCCAAGAGACTACCTGACAGCATCATATAGAAAGGCAGCTTTAGGAGACGAAGAAGCTTAATCTTCAAGAAACAAAGCCTAATAGGAAACTCCAGTGCCTAATGATTGATACTAGATGTAAAGTATAAGAAAAAATAACATACATCTTGCAATGGTGGTCCGAACCAATGTGCGGGCAAGCAAAGCATTCTTCTTAAGCTTATCACCTCGCATCTGAAGAACTTTCTCATTCTCAGGTGGTGACAGAAGTTGAGAGTAGTGTTTTAGAAGAGATGTACTTTTCACTTCTTCTGGAACAATATACCATAGATGAGTCTCCCTACATGAAATGAATAAAGAACACAATCAATATCCATAACCATCAAAATCATCGGAATATGAAAGGAAAACAAATGTAGATTATAAAAACTGACACAAGAGTGTTGAAGATAAGCTTCAACACTATAAACCAAATGATATCAGCCAATTTGGATCATTCCATCAAAACATCAGAGAACCCTAAAAATTCAAGCTTATTATTGCATTCCAACTCTAAAACCTATGAAAACACAAGACTCTGAACATACGCAATGAGCTACTTACATCCGAGATGGAAGTTGCAGAGGAACCAGTGAAGGCAATTCGATTGAGAAGTTTCGCTGCATTTGCGACATGAAAGTAGTTCTCATCAGCTTTAAGTATTACCAGAAAATGAGCTCCAATTCACCCCGATCCGTTGATCGGAAGTTTCGCCGGTAAGGAAATAGCGGCAGCAACGATTTGCAGCAGACGGAGAAAGTATTTGAGAAGAATCAAATTATAACAGGTTTGGTTGTAAGTTTAAGTCTATTCCCTCAAATTTTGCAATGCACCAAACACAGTCGCGAATAATTTGGGCCAGGCCCATGGGCCTTACTCTCGTATAGGATAGAACCGCGTTTAACCAAACAAGTCATCATCGGCGGTGGCTTCGACGTCGTGGAACGTGCGTCTGAGAGAGCTCGCATATCAGAGGAAAGGTTGCGAGCCTGAACCCTTTGTGCTAACTTCTCTTATCTCAATGTATTGTAAATGCAGTTTGGTCGAGAATGCACGTAAGCTGTTCGACGAAATTCCTCAGTCACGTCGGCTCTGGTGTTTGTTACAACGCTTTGGTACACAGCACACTCGAAATGTAGAGAAGCTAGTAAAGGTGTTTGTCCTGATCCTGTTACATTATTTAGTGTTCTTTCTTCTTGGAGCTAAGAAGATTGGGTAGAGAAGCTAGTAGAAGCCAATTGTATTGTATCAAATTTGTTCGTAAGCATTGCGCTGATCAGTATGTATGCTAGGTGCAGTAACTTGGCAAAGACACGTGATTTTTTCGACATCATACTTGTAAAAAGTTTAGTGTTGTGGACTTCCATGATAGTTTGCTATTGGATGCATGGAATGGGAGAGACATGGCTTAATATTTTCGATGGTATGTTGTTTGTGATGGTTTTATCTGGCTGCCCGATAAAAGTTTAGAGTTGTTTGGTTCGATGAATAAAGAGTATTAGCTGGAGCCTGGTCCTGAACACTACTCTTGCGTAGTTGATCTACACGGCAGAGCTGCTCGACTGGATGAAGCCATGGAGTTTATAGAATCAATGCCTGTTGAAACCGATGGTGCTGTTTGGGTCCTCTATTGGGTGCCTGTAAAATCCATAAGAATGTGGATATGGCAGAGTTAGCTTTTGCAAAGGTGACTGAGTTTAAATTCATGAACATTGGCTACTATGTATTGATGTCAAATATATATTTAAACTCGAAGAATTAATAAGGAATCTGGAGAATCCGGGTAATGATGAGAGAGAGAGGGTTCAGAAAAGAGCCTGGGTATAGTTATGTGAAACACAATGGAAGAGTTCACTTGTTTATAGCTGGCTATAGAAGTCATGAGCAAACAGAGGAAGTTTATATAATGCTGGATGAGTAAGACACTTAGGTAATGGAGATTGTAGGAAACACGGAGTGTGATAGAGGCGGAGAGGTTTCGAGCAGTAGACGTTACCATAGTGAGAGGTTAGCAGTAGCTTTTGGAATTCTCAACAGTATTCCAAGCACAGAGATTCTTGTGATACAGACCCTAAGGGTTCATGAAGATTTTCATGTGTTAATCAAGCTGGTTAGCAAGATTGTTGTTATTCTGCTTCTTCTCCTGCGTTTTTACGCAGATCAAATTACATAAGTAGATGAACAGTGTCCCTTTTTCTATCAGTCATTGCTCTGTGATCCTAATCCGAATTCTCCTACAAAATTCGGAAGCTCCACGAATGTTCAGCGAAAGCAAGCACGAGTACAACACAGTCTGCGAGGTTGTCGAGCAAAGCTGGACTGCAGACTAGTAATATTGTTATTGTTGTAGCATTTGTCTTTAATTAAAACATTAAGCCTCCGCTCTTGTGTTCCACCCACTCTTGTTTATGTCGTTGTGTGTGTTTCCATACTCTGTGATCTGTTGCTTTTGATGTTTCTATGTAATTTTGTAACCACACTCATCTTCATCATTATCATATGTATTTCAATTCGTTCATTCTCGCAGATCTTTTGCTCTTTATTTGATACAACAGATTACTAAGTTAGCTAATAGAAGATATTTCAGGTAATCTATGAAACTACATATTGACTTGTTGACTCTTATCACTGTTTCTACAGTTTTATCTTTGTTTTTGAACATTTTTCTTGAGGATTTGTCATTCATATATTGCCTTCATGGATGATTCATGATTCCCACTGCTTGGTTTCCATCCTTGCTGCACTTGAATTGTATACTGCAGATTCCACACAACATCTTCTATGGAAGGCCGCTTGCTCTGATCTTCGCAAAGACAGTTGATAGCAAACTCTACTGTCGTCCTCAACGATTCATAAGCATATGATCCTTTAACAGATGGATCTGCTAAGCTGCTCAATACTGACGGTTCATCTCTCAAACCATTCTCTAGCTGCAGGAAATAACATAAAGGTCAAATTTATAATAAGCCATGTTGGATTAAAAAAAGATGAAAAGGTTCTAACTGAAACGTGATAGACCTGAAGCTTCAAACTTCCCATCTCTGAAGATCCTGCAGCTACTACTTTTCCTGTGATGATCTGTAGTAGTATCACTCCAAACTGGTACACATCTTCTTTCTCTCTATCTTCATTACTGCACACAATTCACTAACAAGTTTCAGAATTTGATAGAAGAGAACACATTTTATCTAATCTTTAGAGATACAACAACCTCCGAGGATTTTTGGCCTGAGGACTCTCTTCTCCAACCTAGAAATGCCAAGAAATTTTCTTAGATTGATCAATAAAAAGAAGAAAGAAAGAACATTAGGGGGTTATCAAACGTAGGAATTTAATTGAATTAGTTAAAGAGTTTTATACCTTGGTTGGTAAAGGAATAGTATAGCCACTGATTTTTACGGTGAGTGTTTCATCAAGCATGATATTCTCTATCTTCAAATTGTTCCCAAAGATCCCTGGTGCTACTCCCATGTGCAAGAATTGTATCCCTCGAGCGACTCCTATGGCTATTGCCATTCTCTGAGGCCATTTCAGTACTTCTTTCTTCTTACTGTCTGGTTACAAAAATTCCCATAATGAATAATCATTTTAATCTATAGAAACATGAATATATATTCCGCCTTTTTCAGGTTATTACTTGTGAGAAAGTCCCTCAATGATCCACTAGAGATGTATTCTTGGATGATAAAGATGGTGTGTCCAGTGTGTTGATTGTGGTCTTCGTTACTAGCAATGCAATGTCCAAGAACGCTAACCAAATGCATATGCCTTAGCTTTGATAAAACTTCCATCTGTTGAGCTAAGCTTTGTGGCAAACTCTTCTGCTTCAGCTTGATACATCGCACTGTTACTGGTATGCCTTCTCTTAGACAACCTCTGTACAGCTGTTCAAATACCAAATATATATTAATCAATTAGGTTCGTTCCAGAGTCTCAAATCATGTTTTTGTTTTTACCTGTTCGCAGAACAGACTAGCTGCATCAAAGTCGTTAGTCGCTTCTTCCAGTTCCTCCAAGGAGAAAACGCGATACGGTGGCAAACCAATCACTGCAGACCTCATTGTCTGCGGTACACGTCCTAAACTCAGAAAGATTCTGTTAATGGTTTTTGCTAGAGAAAGACTCACTTTCAAGATTTCAAAGTAATAAGAACAGTCATTGTTTACTTGAATCTGGTAATGACTTAGAGCTGGCGGTTGTGGTGCTGCAAACTGAGACTTTATCGGAGGCATGTCTCTCATTGTTCACTTCAAAAGGATTTTCTTCTGATCTAGATCTTCTTTTTTTCAGGACAATCAAAACCAACAGAACCAATATTGCTGCAAGGATGATCACACCGATGATTATCAAAATCACTAACCCAAGTTTGATTCTTGCAGAATCTTTCTCTTTAACCTTGGGGACAGGTTCCACAGCTATTGCTTTGCTTGCTTGGTTTTGACAGAAAGAAAGCGGACGCTGATACTTCGCGTTAGGAGTGCCAATCAAAGATAAACAATTGAATGAGAAAAGCACTGTCTGATTCCTGAAACTCTTTGAAGAGTAGCAAGAAGGAAGCTTTCCGGTAAGAAGATTGTGAGAAACGTCTAAAGTTCTAATCTTTGAAGAGCTGCAAGAAGAATTTGGAAGTGACCCACTTAATAGATTCTGATCCAGACTGAGAAATTGAAGAGAAGGAAGCGAAAACATAAACTCTGGAATCGACCCGGTGAATTCGTTGGAAGAAAGGTCCAAACTTTGAAGCTTAATCAACTTCCTTATCTGTTCTGGAATCTTGGATCTAAAAGAGTTGTTCTTCAGTGAAACAGTGATGAGCTTACTTGGGAGTGAAGGAACTTCAGGGCCGAGTTTATTACCTCCCAAATGCAGTTCTTGAAGATTCGACAACCCTCTGAGATCATCAGAGACAAAACCCCAGAACATATTGTCTGTTAAAACAAGGCTTTTTAGATTCCTTAAAGACGTAATCTCTTCTGGGATCTTCCCGGAGATGAAATTAGAGCTTAGGTTGAGAGATTCGAGAGAAGGTGATAACTTGGTGATGATTTTAGGGGAGAGAGAACCAGAAATCCCGAGAGAGGTAAGAGACAAAGTGTTTAAGCTTGAGAGTTGCGTAAGAAGAGTGAAGAGTTTATGAAAACTACCGGAGAGCTTACTGGTTCTGTTCCCGGTAATGGTTAACTCTGTTATGTGACCGTTGAAGCAGATGATTCTGAAGGAATGAGAAGGACGAATGTGGCAGAAATTGGTTGTATCGGTCCATGATTGAAGAATCTGCGGATATTGTAGTTGCTTCTGGATTTCAAGAAGAGATTTTGATTCACTTGAAGCTAGCTGAGACTCGGAGCGTACTGGAAGAAGAAGATGAAGAAGAAGAAGGAACGTAATTTGGAGAAAATTCTTCATTTGCTTGGGAAAATTTACAGTATTAAAGATGTGTTTTTGGCTTTAGAGAAACAGAGACTCATTGAAAGTTGTCATTTTTTTCTGGGAACAGAGGCAAGATCTATTGGGAAAGTAGAGGAAAACTTTGGATCAAGAGATGAGTTCTGGGTAAAATGTATAAATTTTCTTAAATATTTTCATGGGAAAATAAAAGTAGAAAAGCCAATTAAGGTGGGAGGCAATAAATGCGATCTTTCATTTCTTAAACTTTTTATATTTTTTGTTTGGTTGTTTGTTCATTACTGCACATTGCACAACCTAAGCTTGACAGACTGTTTTAATGAATCCAAGAAGATGAATTTTTATTTTATTCTAATCTAATTATCGTAACAATAACAACTTCTAATTCACATGATATTTCGATAGTTTTTGTTTTTAATTTAACTCAACTAGTTAAAAACTAATTTATGTGTCTAATTATGAAATCAGAATGCTCAAATGTTTGTTTTGTACTCTTGTTCATGTAATAAATAATAAATCAAATGGTCATTATTTCACAGCTAAGCCAGATGATAAGACATTTAACAGTAAACACTCTAATAATGTTTTTTTGTTCATCTTCGTAGATTGATTAAACACGTGCTTTGTTTTCTAAATAAAACATGTAATTTTGGATTATAATTTAAAACCTCTATAATTAATCAGATAAGGTTAGAGACGTTTTGTCACTTGTCTGTGATAATGAGATTAAGAAATGAATGTCGTTTTGTGTTGTCTAGAAAACGAAGCCATTACGTATGTATCTTATCTTTAAAAGTGTATTAGAGATTCTACCAAATGTCGAGCTGTTTCTTTTGTCTTGATGAACTGTTCATTTACTTTCTCTTTTTTTTTTTTTTTTTTTTTTTGTGGGTACAATTTCTTGCTTTTATTAATGTCAGTATTAAAAAAATATGGATTTTAGATGATCAAGCACATGCAACGGGCATTGGAACAATCGTCACTGCGAAACTATCATTTACTCTATTTTCCACAAAAGCTATTTATTTTTCTATAATACAAATAGAAGGCATTTATATATTTTTTGCCGATTTTACTTTTCTCTTTAATTTCTTTTAAATAAACTATTGCTTGAGCAAAAAAAAACTTTATATTTGGGCTTCTACGCTTTTCATACATTTACTTTTAGTCTGTCTATAATGTATTACATTAGACCCAAGATATACCACATTTAAAGTCCACATATATTACAAGATATTTTAACTTTTTAATCGATTTTTTAATTTATTTTTGCAAGTAACAAGTCCATAATTACTTGTTACAAATGTTGTATGCCTAAAGCCTTTTCAAGTGTTGGTCTTTGCACGAGACGTACTATCCAGTTCGGAAAAGAATTCGTTAAATTCATTTGTTTTTGGTTCAACATTTGTAACTAAGACTAATTGGTTTAAAACTTCACATTATTAACAACAAAAATAATGAAATGACTTTTTTTGTCAATGAAAGGACTTAAAAGTGAAAATATCTAAGGTAGACAAACGTAATAAACAAACATTTAATGGCTTTCAAAATCAGGAATTAGCGGATTAACCACTTCGATAAATGACATCATTAATTCTCGATTAGAAAAAATCATTATTCCAACTAAAAAAGAAAGATATCTCAGTTCAGTAAATTCAAATACAATCTACGACTCCTCAATTGGGCTCGTAGCACCAATAGGCCCATTTATAAACCCATTATCAAAAAAATCAGTAAAACACAGTCGTTTCATGCCCTTTATTGTTACATCTCTCTCCTTTTGCTTCTCTCTCTCTCTCTCACATTACAAACGGTGAGAGTGTAATTTCTTACTGTAACCACTTTTTGGTTTTTTTAGGTCACTGCTCCGACGAAGAGTCTAAAAAAGACAACAAATTTTGAAGAACATAACTGTAACGATTCGGTACATTGTGAAATCTATTTCGGATTTGACATTTTAAATTCCTTTTTCTTGCACACATTTTTGGAAAGAAACCTCACAAAAAAAAAAAGTTTCCGCTTTTGATTTCTTCTACTCAGATCTGAGTACTCAATGTTACTCCATCTCCTTTCACTCTTTGGTTTTGCAGACGACGTATCTCTCTCTTTGATTTTGTATCTCTATTTCGTTTAACAAAAACGGTTTTTGAGTTGTTCTGGTATTTGTTCATATGAAATTTAGGTTCTTTTTTGGTGTTTTCCCGCTAAATCTAGATGGGTTTTGGTTTGTAATCGTCAAAATCTCTGCTTTTGTTCACTTTAGTTAATGGGTCTATGTGTTCCTTTGGCTTTCGTTACTTTTTTCTGTTTTCGTCTCTCTCTTTTGATTTATGCTTTAATCACTGTACAGTTGATGTATGTGTTCGTCTTGTTTCGAATTGTTAGGGTTAATTTATATATCTCTTTCTCACTCTCTGATTTATGTCTTGTGTGTGTTTCTAGGGTTTTTGTTTTGAGTTCTTTGATTATATATATATGTGTAATATGTTTCAGCTTCATGTAAAGTTGATGGTTCCATAGCTTTTGCTACTGTAAATTTATTGACTTTTTTTTGTTTTGACCTGGCGTGTGGCTTATACAAAATGTGTTTTTGTAAATGCAGGTTTCTATTTTTGTAGCAACTTTCTAATTGTAGCTATTATAGAAGATGGGAAAGACTCCAAGTCCTGGTAAATGGATCAAGTCTCTTCTTGGGAAGAAGTCATCGAAATCGAGTTTGGAGAAAGGAGGCGAAAAATTGGTAAGAATATAGTGAAAGTTCTGTTCTTTCTCTGTCGGAAAATTATATTATGAGTGATTGTAAACATTGTTCATATTTTGGAAGAGATCTGCAAAGAAAGAAGAGCTTGTGGTGAAGCTGAAGGATAATAATGTCTCAAAGTTACCTACCGAACCCCCTGTAATTTCATCAGAAGAAGTTGCAGCTACTCAAACTGTAGTAGTTCCTGATGTTGTAATCGCTGAAAAGCAGCCAAGTGGAGACATTGCAGGTGATGAGTCTACTGTAAATCTTGAGTCAGGGAATGACTCTGAAGAACTCAAGCTTGAAGAAGCTGCTACAAAGGTTCAAGCTGCTTTCAGAGCTCATCAGGTGAATGGATTCTTCTTCTACATTGTAGTATTGATTTTTTGGGCTTTTTTTGCTGATACATTGTTGTTTTCTTAAACCGTGAAGGCCCGTGAAGAATTTCAGAACCTCAAAGGTATCATAAGGCTGCAAGCAGCTATCCGTGGTCACTTGGTTAGAAGACAAGCTGTTGCTACTTACTCGTGCATTTGGGGAATTGTGAAGTTACAGGCGCTTGTTCGCGGGAAGAAAGCAAGATCCTCAGAAACTGGGGCTGAACTTCAGAAAACAAATTCGGTATTTGATGTCTGTTTGTTTATACAATCCACTTGATAACTGTTACTCGATTTTGCTTTCTAAACTGTAATTTTCTTTGTCTATAAGGAAACCGAGAATTCTGAAACTTTGCAAGGAAGCACATACAGTTGGATGGCGAATCCCACAAAGCTCTCCATGATTGATAAGGTGACATCAACATTTTGCTATGTGATTCTGTGACAGGCTCATAATTATTTGTTTCCGTGACTTTTTCAGCTTTTGGTTTCGTCGCCAACAACATTGCCTCTGACGATCCAGTATAGTCCTGAGGATCCTAACTCAGCCAAGGTGTGGCTTGAACGGTGGACACAATTGCAGGTTTGGGCTCCTGGTCCACTAGTGGTTAAAAATCTGATACCAAAATCTCAGACAAAAAAGCGAAGTTTTCAAGCAGTTGAAACAGAAAAGGGAAAACTTAAGAGAGGTGTGAAGAAACCATCCGGTGCTTTAAATACTGGAAATAGCTCCAGTAACCGTTCTACAGCTGAAAACGAAAAGCCCAAGCGAACTGTGAGGAAGGCTTCCACACTGGGTAAAGAACTTTCGAGAATTGAGAGTGACAAGTCTAAGCAGAGTTCAAGAAAGAGTACTAGCGCCATAAAGGAAGGGTCTTCAGTGGAGGTTAAAGATGAGAAGCCTAGAATTAGTCTTAAAAAGGCTTCGCTTTCTAACGGGATAGAGAAAGCTACCCGCAAATCCGCTGAGAAGAAGAAAGAGATTGCAGATTCAGTGCAGAAAGAATTGTCTGTCGATAAGGTTTCAGCTTCTGTAGTTGATGCTCCCGAAGATGAAAAGATTAACCTTATCCCTGAAACAGTTTCAAAAGAGTCTGATCTCGATAAAGATGAGAAATCACCGGTTCTGGATAACCTGGAGCAAGAAGAACTCAAGACTGCCGAAAGAGATGATAAAGCTGGAGAAGAATTCCAAGAGCCAGACGTGCAGATAAGCTCTGAGAATGGAAATGTTGCTTCTGAGAACACAAAGCCAAGCGATAGACGAGCTTCGTTGCCTGCAAAGATTGAGAATCATCATCAAGACGATGGGCTTACACAGAGTGGGCGAAAAATTCCAAGCTATATGGCTCCAACTGCATCTGCAAAGGCAAGAATAAGAGGACAAGGGTCTCCGAGGATTGCTCAAGAGAAGCCTGAGAAAAACGGGACAACACGGCGCCACTCTCTTCCTCCCGCAGCCAATGGTAAGCTGAGTACAATGTCTCCAAGAGCTCACAGACTTCTCATAGCCTCAGCTAAAGGATCAATGAACAGTGACAGATCTTTTTCGTCTTCCAAGGACATTGGTGGTAAGAGGTTTTAAGCTATAATTATACAAAAGCCTCTTCAAAATTTCACCTTTACACTAATATCTACATCCTTTTAACACATTTCGTTCATGTTTATTCCAGACAAGTCGACGAAAGCTGAGTGGAAACGGTGAAAGCTCCAAAACCATTTTGAGACAAGAGAAAGCAATCCATAGAGGCATCCTCATCATCTTACACTGTTGAACAAAGCTGAAACCTTTTGAATCACTGTTAACTCATAACTGTTTCTTTATCATGATTTTCTGTGTGTTTTGGTTTGGTTTGGTTTGGTATTGATTTGGTTTGGTGTGATGAGTCTTTGACATGTTGTCTTCAGTCTATTCTCAAACAGATGCTTTGTCTTGACAAACAAATAGGGTTTGAGTAAATAGATCTTAAAAGTCGTCTCTTATCATTTGCAATTTGTTGTTGGATTTTGCATTTCAATATTAGCACGGAACAAAACCAAATTTTATAAAATTGAGCCAAGAATGAAACTTTGGTCTTTTAGACAAAACACATTTGATTTACACACAGAGCAGCATACAAACATACTAGATAGATAGATCATTACTGACTGTCAATACCTCCACGGAGCAATAGATCCATTACTACCTCTTGATTCAAGCTGATCTAATTTGGCAAAAACTCAAAGAGTCATATATTTATTATAATGATGATAAAGAAATACTAAATTCCATAAAATTTAGTCAAACCATCATTCTTAAAATAAAAAAAGACATGACCCGGACCTAGTTTGTAGTTAATGATTACTAGAGTAAATAGAATAGGATACAAACCATAACAAAGACGGTATACCAAAACAGAGAGCAAAGATAAGAGAAATAGAATAGAGGAAGAGAGTGAGTAAAATAACGCCACAGATATGACCCATACCCATGACACCTCCTTCGAACGGACTTTCCGGGACGTTCTTGAACATGTAGACCCATATAGCCACACGAGCAATGTTTGTCACGCAGTAGAGAGTCACGAAAAACTCAATCATATGGTCTTTTTTTGCAACTAAGGGAATCTTGTGATGTCTTATATACAAGAAAGCTGCAACATTGAAGACTATCAAGAACACGTTCACCACAACGTCGTAAATTAGGAATTTGTTTTGCCTGCATCCACCCACCAAACAATATATATAGGTCTCTCCAGTGTTATATTTTTTTAGTAAGAAAATAAAATCAACGTTAAGAAAACTCGTTGATGGGACTCACCACCATGGACGCCGCCGGCTCGGAGATTCATCGCCGATATTCATATGTGGGAACTGAATATTTTGTTGTGTTTAGAGTCTAACTGGGATTTTGGAACAATTAAACCTTCTGTTGCCAGTTTTATTTATAATTCACGGCGATATCTAAGGGTCTGTTAAGATCATATTTTAGCATATATTAACAAAATATATTCTCTTTTTCTCGAGATTTATCTTCTTCGATAATAAATTAGATTATTAAAAAAATTGTTTTATTTCAAAAGTTATATATACACAAACGAGGAGACTGGAGATCGGTAGGGTTAATTAGGTCAAGCATCGGAAGAGATTTTAATTTGCATGCACATATTAGGGTCATTATATTTCGAGGATTTACAAGTGTTCGTTGATCTTGTGGCGATTAGGTTGCCGATTATGGATACGAATGGCGTCATTCCACTCTGCCCTCCATAGATCACCATCACACTGAGAGCATCAATGTTACTTGAGTTGCAAGAAACTGGCTGTTTAACTTATTCTCTGTTTTGGCTCTGAAGCTCTCTCTAGCAAATCTTCTCAGCCCCTGGCCTCAGGCTTTCGAGCCAAGCGAACCTGATGGTCAAGAACAACGCGGCGGGTTAGGCAAACGGAATGCCTAATATCCGAGCCTTCCAAGTGGTTTACATAATGGTGCACTTCGGATTAGACCATATTGTACGACGTCCGTGACACTCTCCTAGGAAGACTCAAACGTAGCTTTGCAACAACCTGTTGACCCAATGGTTCTCCCATATGTAACTACAAGTTCTTGTTGCTTTAACATAGTTTCGTTCCGGTCTTGTTGAAGTATGAACCTTGATTAATCCTGCACATGAATCGGTGAGAAGATGAACTAAGAGGAAGAATCGAAGAAGAAGCTGTCTCACGAAGAAGAAGAGTCAAGAGACAAAGACAAAGTCAACACAAGAAGAAAGAAGTGTTGGGCTTGTGTTTTGTAATAAGATTGTCATGGGCTAAAGGAGAAATTAGGCTCAAGTGTTTTAAGTATTGTTTGGTTAGATCTTAAGTAACTATAGGATACGTAGAGTTACTAAAGTAGTGATGTAAGTGTTGTTGTTAGAGTCCCAATGTGTACAGTGACTTGTGTAAGAAAGCTACTAATTAGGTGTAAGTGAGTCTAGTGTAGCAAGTGAGTGAAAAGACACCATTGTGTTGTGTAAGTGTATCCAAGTTGTTATCAATGTAGACAATTAAGTGTAAATGTGTTCTTTGTTTTTCTCTCTAAACAAAGGAACAAAAACAAGAGTGAGAGATAGAGAGAAATAGAAAACAAACCTCCGAGAGTGAAACTATAAGAGAAAATTCCAACAGGTCTTTTATAATATTTTCTTATGGCTCTGAAGCTCTCTAGCAAAAATGGTTCTAAATGAACACAACAAGTTCCTTAATTTGGATAATATGATGGGAAACTGGAATTAAGTATATAGGTCAAGTCAGATAAGTAACCCGCCCGGAAGTTAAACCAAAATTTATTTTAGATTCATTCATTTGTATTTATTGAGCTCTTCGTATGCTTCTAGTTCTACGTTAAGCTAAAGTCCGACTTTAGTTTAGAAACATTATACTATGTTACTATATTACTATACAATATACTTTATTATTAAAGACTATACTATATAATATTACTAGTTTTAGGGCTAATTTATGTTTTACAAACATGTTAATCCATTATAATTAATATTTTATATAATATTATTTTTTAAACTCTAGTAAACACATAAAATGTATTTTTAGCCTCAAAATTTTATGATTTTCATTGAAATTATGAACATAAGTTATTGTTTAACATTACAAACTCCCTATCTAGACGTTCGAATAATAAAAAAATATTTGTTTTATATTTGTAATCCAAAAATAATAAAACATGTAGGATTAGGAGGAGATTAATCGAGTTAGGCGGAGAATAATAGAGTTAGGCGGAGAATAATCGGGTTAGGCGGATAATAATCAGATTGAGTGATTTTTTTAAGGAGATTAGTTATTAATCGAGGCGGCTAGTGTGGGCCCAGCGATTACGCGGGGAGTAATCGGGTCTAGGCGAGAATTTTTAAAACTGATTATTATTATGTTTTTTAGAATCAGTCCGAGTGTGCATATCCGTACTTACTAAATCAGTAATTGCATTGAAGTTTATGTAGTCAATCTGCATATCCTGAATATAACAGAGCTATTATGAAATCAGCTAGAAATAGAAAAATTGCCATGTGTATTTTGAATAAAACGGTTTGATAAAATGTTGAATGTTGACTATTGACCAAGCATAAGATAAAAAGTGCATTATATCAGATTAACTTGTTACCTTATAGTAATTTTTTGGTATTCCAAATAAATTATATTTGTATATTAGAAAAAAATAAAACCAAAATTAGAGAAAATTTAATAATCATAAAAAATATATAAGTAAAACAATTTCACAACAACCTCATAATATTAAATTAACTTAACTTTTAAAAATAAAATAAAAGAAATAAAAGATTTACCAATAAAATGAAATTAAAGATATGATGATGTTTTGAAGAAAACATTTTTGTTTGTTGAGAAAATATGAGACTACTTATTTGTTTATATAGAGTTCAATATTTACAATTTTTTTTCCTTTAGAATTAGAAATTTTCTTTTTGTTTCTATAGAGTTTAATATTAACAATTTTTTTTTTTAAAAAACTATAGTTTTTCTTAATTATGGAAGTTTAATTTTTTTAAGAAATAATTATTTGTATATTTTCTATAGAATTTAATATTTACAATTTTTTCTATTAAAATTATATTTTTTTAATTATGGAAGTTTACATTTTTTTAAAAAATAACAATTTGTATATTTTTTTATAAATTTTTATAAATTTTTTATTTACCGAATAATGGTAGCTAATTATCTTTTTGTACCGTTTCCTTATAATAATTTTTGACATTTTTCTCAACTTTGACAAGTGTCGAAATCTTGAATGGATTAACATGACACGTGTCACCATCCTATGAGTTACTAACTTTTGAAAACCCTTTTTTATATAATAAGATAGGTAACTACATTATCGATTATTATACTGAAATTAAGATGCAAATGTGATGATTCCATAATTTAAACCCAATACACGAAGATTTATAATTGTTACTGATTTTTTTTACATGTCGACGAAATTGTGAAAACAATTTGAAGCCAGAATATAAAGGTACTCTGACACGAGGCCACAATTAGTTTTTCATCAATTTTTTAAGAAAAAAAACAGAAAAACCCAATAAGAGCCCAAAGAAAAGTAAAGCAGAAAGAGATTCATGCTGCGTATGAAGACGTCGAGAGTCAGAGACGTACGACAATGCCGTTGTAGTTGTGGTGAAGACAGACGAAAAACTGAGACCTGTCACACAGAATCAACTTTACAGCTGGCTAAGGTTCTTTGATGGTTTTATAAAGATCTCATTTTTACAGCGATGACCATTCGTATAAGCCGGTGTGATGTGCACATTTTGTACATTTCATCATTTTTATTATTTAAGTTTTTTTTTTAAATTATTCTTTTGTAAAATTAAATGAAATTACCATGATTTGAAAGTTTATAAAGTAATTTAAACAAAAAATCTTACAAATGTTAGTTTACCTAAAAAAAGATATTTATCTATTAAATTAATATTATAGTGTTAATATTTCTAAAAAGAATACACCTGAATTAATATTTTATTACTTAAACTAGAAGAAACTTATTTTTATTTATAATAAACTAAAAAATCATTTGTTTGTTAAATTCATATTTTTTGTTTCGCTTATGGCACTACCGGCCATTTGCTTTATTTCAACTTTGACGTGAAATATTACATCACGGCTAACCAGCACGAGCCCACTCGACATGGTGCTGGTTGGGCAATGATTATTTTTACATCTCTCTTTGTCATTGATACTGCTGGGAAGCTCAACAACCCAAAACTCATGATATTTGACAAGATTTATATCTTCATCTACGTGTCCAAGGGATCATCAGTTGATGTCTAACGATTTTTTTCCTTTACCTCCCGAACGATGTGCGCACGAGATTAAACTTGCCCCTTATCATCTTTAGTTCATGGTCAGACAACAAAAAACGACAAATCACAACCAACGTTTTGAAATCTCATTGAACAGACTGTTATCAATGCCATCTAGAATCTATCTATGTTCTGTCTTCAGTGATCTTCAAAAACATCGATCGAGAGAAAAAAAAATTTATCACTACGAGAAGACTTAATAAGTTGTATAGGTTTTATTGCTTATTACTTTTTGGTTGCTCTGAATGTGTCTGCCAGACCCAACGCAGCCATAACATCTTTGCTCAATGCGATGAAGAATGAGCCAGATCAAGGTACTCAATCTCTTTTTGTTGCAACCCTCATTTTGGCCGTGATTGAACCTGAGAATCCAAGCACTATCGCCCTTGTTGATGCATTGAAGGAACGTTATACAACTGCTGCTTCCGTTTATCACTTGAAACACCGAATGCTTGCTTTTCTTTAGTTGCCTTTTTTCGGATTGTGTTACTTTGGTTTGTGTTACAATCTTTTGCTTTTTTCTTGATATTGTTTTCAATATGTTTAATTTTATGAATTTCGGATATGATTGTGGTTTTAATTTTATGAATTTCGGATATGATTGTGGTTTTAATTTTTTGAATTTCGGATATGATTGTGGTTTTAATTTTATGAATTTCGGATATGATTGTGGTTTTAATTTTATGAATTTCGGATATGATTGTGGTTTTAATATCGTGAATTTCGGATATGATTGTGGTTTTAATTTTATGAATTTCGGATATGATTGTGGTTTTAATTTTATGAATTTCGGATATGATTGTGGTTTTAATTTTATGAATTGTGTTTCTTTCTTAACAATCTATTATAATATGAATTTTCGTTTAATCCATGTTTAGGCTATCGCCTATGTTTGTCTTTACATTAATAAATAAAATTACCATCAAAATCACCCATCAAAACATGTGTTTGTTTTTAGCTCAGGTAAGACGTGATCTGGAATTGTATAAAGAGAACAATCAAGTTTTGTAAAGTCTCCATATTGAAATTAATGTCTACAACGGGACCGGTACTACATATCTTTTAGTACCAAACAAACCATATTGAAACCAAATTTTATAAATTGAGCCAAGAATGAAACTTTCATCCGTTACACAACACAGAGCAGCACACAACAGACAAAGACAAAAGCAATCTATTACAGTAAAAGAGGCCGATCATGACTATACCCTACCCTCCTTGGAGATTTCTTTACAACAGATCCATTACTACCTCTCGGAGAATCAATCTGAACTTGTCTGGTTCCCAGGTTTTAGTGGTTGTTGATTCAAGCTCAGACACTAATAAATCTTCGGAAGCAACATACATGGCTTGAGTGGTAATGTAATAGTGACCATTTTTGAATGCCAAAGTTTTTGATGTACATACACTTGTCCTTAGACCTTATTCCTAGGTTCTAGACTCTCTTACACTGCCACACTACTTCATTGGGACTCTAACAACTCTTACACAACTCTACTACTTAGTAACTCTAATTAGCACTTAACTAAGACTTTTAGACTTAACACACTTACTCATTGGGCTTTACTTATTACGTAAGCCCATTAGACCCACTCTAACACAACAAACAACTTAGCCCATTTAGCTAATGTCTTCTCTTCTTCTTCAACTTCTTCTCAACGACTTCTTCCTTACTTCTTCGCTTCTTCTTGCCTTTGCTCATCTTGTTCTCACTGATTCCTTTCTCTTCATGTGCAGGATTAATCAATCATACTACAACAGTGTGTAATTCTAAAGGTTGGAATTTTGCCGACCCAAAATCAGAACATGTTTTTTTTGAGCCTCCATGTTCACCTTACGAGTATTAAACAGCCAAGTGATGCCCACTGCTTGGAGTCTTATGACTGGGTGGTGGAGAACAAAAGTTATAAAGGCCTCTCATCACCAAGAACATGGTCTGTTCTCAGACCAACTGCTCTAGCGGACTAGTCAGGTTCTGTTTGGTTCAAAGGAGCCACACCTAAACATCCGGATACCAAACCTTGACCGCTTTCCTACCAAATCAAACATGCAGGCTGGGGAATGCAAACAAACCAGATTTTCTAAATTGAGCCAAGAATGAAACTTTAATCCGTTACGCATAACACATTTTACACACAGAGCAACATACAACAGAGAAAGACAAAAGAAAATTATTATTATAGTGAATTATTTTGCACGAGGAGAGTGGTTGTGAGAAGGCAAAGGAGAAGCACCAGGAGTTGTGTTTAAGAGAGGCCGATCATAACTATACCTCCTTGGAGATTTTTGTACAACAGATCCATTACTACCTCTTGGAGAATCAATTTGAGCTTGTCTGTTTCCAATTCCAGTTCCAGGTTTTGTTGATTCAAGCTGATCTAATTTGGCCAAAACTTCTGACATTTTCGGTCTGAGCTTTGCGTCCGGGTTTAAGCATTGCAATGCAAGACTAGCTGCTGTGTATGCTCCTTTTTGAGGATATTGACCGCCTAATCTCGTGTCCATTATTCTAAAGAGTTTTCGTTTGTCGCCAAGATATGGTGTTGCCCAGTCAACTAGACTCTGTTCCATTCCCACTTTTGATTTGTCCACCGCTCTTCGTCCTGAGAGTAATTCCAGTAGTACCACACCGAAACTGTATACGTCGCTCTTAGCTGTTAATCGACCTGTGAATGAAAATCAGATTGGAGCTTAAGAGTTTTCGGAAGTGAAGTGTATTAGTTGCAAAGGCTTACGCTTTTAGTAAAGTGCTAAAAAGTTTTCAAGCAAAAGGTTAAGACTAGTTAGGTAAAGGACTAAAGCTTTTAAAGCAAAGGGCTAAAGCTTTAGTAGCAAAGGCTAGTGTTTTTTGAAGCAATGGCTAATGGTTTTTGAAGAGAATATTTTTGAAGCTAAGGCCAAATTTTCTCACCTGTGGCTACATACTCAGGGGCAGCATACCCGTGAGTACCCATGACTTGTGTGGACACATGAGTCTTGTCACCGGTAGGACCTGCTTTAGCTAAACCGAAGTCTGAAAGTTTAGAGTTGAACTCCTGCAAGTTAAGATCAATATAGAAGTTGGTAAGAAATGATGTGAAATCAAAAATAAGGGGTTGAAGAGAGGCTACTAATCAGGTTTCTCGGGTTTATTACAGCGTCGAGTAGAATGTTAGCAGCTTTAAAGTCTCTGTATATCACTTGTGATTTTGCGTCATGAAGAAAAGTAAGCCCCTTGGCTGCTCCTATTGCAACTTTCATCCTTATTGCCCACGTAAGTGGCTGAGCACCACCTGCAAGATCAAAAAAGCATTTGACAAGGATTACAAAACAAATATAAAGAAGAGAAGATGTGTTGATTCTGAAAAGTATTTGCTTTGGTAATCACAAGTTTCACATACGTCTAAAAAGATGATTCTCCAAGCTTCCTTTTGGCATGAACTCATATACTAGTAACCGGTTTTCGCCCTCTACACAATACCCAACTAGTTTGACAAGATTTGGGTGACTAAGCTGACCTAGATAGTTCACTTCAGTCTGAAACCAAACGAATCCAAAAAAATATGTCAGCAAACAATGTTAACACAATTCATGATCAAAATGGATAAGAGAAGGTAAGAAAAAAAAAAGACGTACCAACCACTCCTTATGACCTTGAAAACCTTCAGTTTTAAGCTTCTTAACAGCGACAACGATTCCAGAACCCGGTTTTGAAGCAGTTAAAGTTGTTCTATCAATCCATCCTTTAAACACATAACCAAAACCTCCTTCACCTAAAAGACTATCAGGTCGAAAATTCCTAGTAGCATTCTTGAGCTCGTTAAAGGTGAAAGCTTTAAGATTTGGTGATGACAAAATCTCTCCTTCTGTTCTTGGTGTAGGCAAAGACTCCACACTGCTGTAAGAATTTATGCTTAAGCTTGAAGGAACTGTGGAACGACTTGTCTTGCTAGAAACTCTTGAGCTCGATGAAGCTAAAAATAGATCCAAATAAAAAATCTAAATCAGACTTAAAAGAAACAGCATTTACTTAATTTCGAATTCAATTTGCACATTAAGCAATCCTATAAAATTAAGCAAAAACAAAATATCTGATCAGACTTAGAGAAAGATCATAACTTGGTTTCGAATTAATCTCAACATTAAGCAATTTTTCAACCATCTTAAATCAAATTCCAGGTAATTATTGAGGCTTTAACAATTGTATAAGCAGTCAAATAGTGAGATAATGGAGTAACATATAGATTCAAACACCAACATTTAACCCCAAAATTACTCAGAGAAATCAGACATATGCAGAGATGGGTATTTCGAAAGGTTTGATTTTGAAGATGTCAGACTAAGAATACCAACTTAACAAGTTGAGAATTTTTAGCTTGGGATCAAATATTTAAAGAAACCATCTTAGAAACAGAACCTTAAGCAGCAACAAAATTGGAAAAAAGAAGAAACTTTATAGAAAAATTACCAGAATTAGCATGAGGACTGTGGCTGCTACTATCCACTTTAGCTGATGAATCTAAGCAATTACCCATTTTGTCGAAACCAATCAACAGATTCAAAAGAATAAACCAACGAGTTTCTTCTTCTTATAGCCTATATAGTTGTTTCCTTTTGTCTACTCTGCTGCGGCGCAGAAGCAGCTGATTTGTAATAATAACTATTAATTATCCAGAAAGGGAAAAACCAAAAAAAGATGATTTGGAAAAACAAAAATCAGAATGAGAGAAGAAGAAGAAGAAGGAACGTGAGAGGTGTAAGAACACAGAGAAGCACAGCACACCATACATTCAAAAGTCGTGGTGGTAGGGATTTTTCGAATGAAATTACGATTCTGCCATTGTTTTTGCTTTTGTTCTACGTGGTCCGTTTTTCTTATGAAATGACTATATTACCCTTGCTTTCGGTGGATCTTTATGGTTTATGCGGGCATCAAAAGAAGGGATAGTTTGGTAAAACTAGTGTTACTAGATCTGGACCAGATGGCTACGTCTTTGCTTGCGTCAGCAAATCCACGTCAGATTTGTTAAAGCTTTTTTACTTTCACCTTTAAGCAAAAGCAAAACTTAGAAAGATGCATCAAATCTAAAGATTAAAATTTGGTAAAAGATTCTTCTAATATAATTTTAGATAACGTATGATTTATTAATTAATACATATTGGGGTTTAGTACTGTTTAATGGAATTAGGGTAGTTAACACGCTTTTGTAGTATTTTTAATTTCAAGTGTATCGAAACTTTATTCCATGCATTGACCCCAAAAAAATTCGATCTATCTAATTCACGTCACGTTTGACCGACACATCTAGGATATATTTTTGGACATATTACACATTGACACGTGGGGACAATATTCGCGAGTCTCTTTTATAAATGATCAGAAAGCATTGTACAATTGTAAAATGTGAAAACATTAAAAGATATTTGGAATTTAATAAAAGAATCTGTAAACAAATTATCAAATGAATAAAATGTACTGTATATATCGTCATTCATGTTCTGGAATTACGAAATGTATAAAGACAAAATCATGATTGCATTAAAAAGGAAAAAATAAAATAAAAATAAGAATAATAATTTTGGATATCATCATTCAAAACATTAAACTTTTTTTTTTTTTTTGAGGAAAAAGTTGTTATGTCTCTCTCGTGACTATGTGTGCGATCAATAAATCTCAGTAACCATTTTCTCTTTTAGACACATTTATCGGCCGACGTCGGCTCCGGCGTCGGTCGTACTCTTGTTTTCTTTTTCTGTTTGCTTGTAATTAGATTATATTTCAATAAATCAGATCTATGGTGAGATTGATGGATGCAAAAAAGATAGTAATGGAAATCGTGGCTCTCTGCGATTTCATATTCTCTCTCGGTGAACTGTGGCCGTCCTCGGTGATGGCTACTCTGCCATTTGGATGGTTTCTATCATCTCTAGATCTGTTTACGACTATATCGATGGTGGATCAAATGCATCTACTTATGATTTGTGTTTGGAAACAGTTATGTTTCCGGAAAATTTCTCCGCTAATGGAGACTGTCTTTTCATAGTTCGTTGGGTTGGATCGGTTTTACGATTTCACCCATGCCGTGCCCGTTATCTCCGTGAAGGGTCTTGCAACTCTTCATGATGCCTAACACACCCCATCTCTTTTTGGTAAAGGGATTGTGTATAAAATTCGCAGATTATTTTGGCGACTTCGATGGAAAATATGGGATCCGGGAAAGACTGATTTAGGGCGATGCGATGAATTCACGCGAATCAGAATATGGTACCAACAACCATGGGTATCAATTACAACCAAAGAAAATGTTATCTCCGAATGCAAGAAATGTTTGATCAATTTGAATGGTTTGAGATGTAACAGATGGATCGTAACCATAGATTTTCGAAAAAGTTATTGGAACTTCATCCAAATAAAAATGATGATATCCAAGGCAGAAAATCATGCCAAATTGAAGACAAATACGAAGACGGTCGTTTTTCGTTTACAAAAAACTATTGGTTGTATTTGTATTGTCATTTGCTATCTTTATAAAATCTGATTCAAGTTAATAAAGATAGTCGTTAAAAAAAAAAACTTATTTTTTAAAAAACATGTAATAAACAAATTTAAAAGTAAATAATAACTGATTTTCCCCTTCTTCTTTTTTTGTCATCGCTGATTTTTTCTCAAATGCTGATACAAACATATTTCCTCTGATTCATTTTAAAGGTTGTTTAAATTTTTTACATATTTATTAATAAATAATTAAATTTTTTGTTTTATTCTTCATTAATAAAAAAAATTTATTGATCAATACGATAAAATAATAGGGATAAAATTGATATAACCAAACAATTTACATTAAATATATAAAATAATACTTATTTTGATATAAAATTTTAAATTTAAAATAACACTGAGGAACCGAGGAAGTATACAGCTAAACTACGAATCATAGTCATCACAATCTTGACTTTTACTTTTAGTGATGACATTTACGGTTGTTACTGTTGTGCAACTCAGATTACTATAATTGTATAACATCTCTTTTTTGTCGGCAATTGAATAGCATTAAAAGTCCCAATATGTAATGTCCGTATATTTCCAACTTGATATATCATATCACCAAGTAATTTGTATAAATATCCTAAGATTTAAACACAATGCATGTGAATAGTATTAGTAATACGACAAAAAGAAGCATTCAATAGTAATCTTTTGAATATTCAAACTTTTTTGTAGTATTATATTTTCAACCATATTATCTATCTGTTAATCCATCAAATATGATATCCATGGGTAAAAAAAAAGTCTGATATTCATGGACAAAAAATAAAGTACTAAACAAAAATTTTAAATTGTGAGTGCATATTATTTTATTTGCTATCATATTTATACTTTTAATCTTCTTTCAATCTTTCCTTTGTCAACAATATTATCTCATCTTTGCCTTTACACAAAAGAATCTTATCATCTTTACACAAAAGTATAAAATAAACGTGATTTAATATTTTATCAATATTCATAAGTTCAACATACAAGTTTCTTATTCGGTTTGGCCACTGAATAATTCAATCAAAACACTTAAATAGTGATTATAATTTAAATATATATTAAAACTCCATCTAAATCAACGATTAAAGACCCTTAATGATGTGACTCTACACTTTGGTCAACTTCAAAGCACCCCGAAACTTTCCAGCATGTTACACCTTACAATGACCAGCGTGTGGTTTTTACAACAAGAAAACGTCATGTAGTTTCTCTTTCTATCTCAGACACGGAAACCATTTCACGAGCTGCAAATTACACACGCGTCATCGTTAACCAATAAGAAACGTTACGTGAGATCATCAGTCCAGTGTTTAGCTTCCACGTGGAACATCGACGTCTATTTTCGCGCCTTTGTAACTACTTCGTCTTCGTCTTCCAAAATCCAAAATAACAATTTAGTTTGCGATTCTCGGATTGTCAGTGAAATTAGAATCGAAGCGGCGCCGGAGGAATCATCGGCGGTGTGGGAGCGTTTCCGGAGGGCGATGGAGGTCCATGGCTCTGGATTCCGTCGAATTCTGTTGTTGGCGTTCTGTGTCTCCGGTATCTGGTCCGCCTACATCTACCAAGGCGTTCTTCAGGAGACTCTGTAAGTAATTTTTTAGGTTGGTTCGATTCTCTTCGTCAACAATGCTCGATTCGGGTTGTTGTTGCGAAATTGTTGCTAATTTTAGATCCTTAAGTTAGTCTACATTACGAGTCATGATTCATATGCAAATGCACTTCCGTGGTTCGAAATATGTGGTTGAACTTATATAGACATAGCTGCTGGAACTTGTTCTTAATCTGTATGCGAATGCAATTCCGTATTCGAAGTCTCTGGTTTGAATTGCCATAGAACTAGTTTCAGGAACTTATATTTAATTCCGTATGCAAATGCACTACCAATTCGAAGTCTGTAGTTGGGATTTCTATAGACATAGCTACCAGAACTTGTTCTTGAACGCTCTTCTGTATACAAATTCTGTGGTTACCTTAGCATTATTAGTCTTGTCGAGGAACATCCCTAAAATTTCTAGATACACATCTACTAGAACTTGTTCTTGGTCCATGGACTGACTAAAGACACTATTGTTCTTTGATTAGGTCCACAAAGAGATTCGGTCCAGATGAGAAGAGGTTCGAGCACCTTGCATTCTTGAACTTGGCTCAAAGTGTAGTCTGCTTGGTGTGGTCTTATATAAGTGAGCACATTTTCAATTCCAATTGCATTTCCATTGTCCTGTCATCGAATACAGACAAATGTGGCTGAAATTTCGTCTTTTTCTGCAATCTGATTATGTCCAGTGATCAAGCTCTGGTCAAACGCCAGTAACGGTGGAGCACCATGGTGGACGTACTGGAGTGCTGGCATTACTAATACAATTGGTCCCGCAATGGGTATTGAAGCCTTAAAGTATATTAGTTATCCAGCTCAGGTAACTTTTTACATGATCATCAATACTCAGATTATGACTTTACACTATTTCTTTGGTAACCGATGGGTTGAATTCTGACCTTGCTTACTGCAGGTGCTGGCAAAATCGTCAAAAATGATTCCAGGTATGGTATCAATGTTTAACTTCTATTTTATAATCCTTTAATTCCTCAAAAATATAATCATGAAACTCTGTTTCTTACATATATGTCTTAAGATCTTGTTTATCTTATTCATGCTTTTCTTTCATGATGCAGTTATGCTGATGGGAACTTTAGTTTACGGAATAAGATACACTTTCCCTGAATACATATGCACTTTTCTTGTCGCCGGAGGAGTTTCCATATTTGCTCTTCTTAAGGTATGCAAATCTGCTTATTCAAAAACTTTGATTATAGCATATTAACTAAGCATCTGATTGGGTTTTTTCAGACAAGCTCAAAGACAATTAGCAAGCTAGCACATCCAAATGCTCCCCTCGGCTATGCACTTTGCTCCTTAAACCTCGCTTTCGACGGATTCACAAACGCCACCCAAGACTCCATTGCCACAAGGTATATATTGATCTGACATTGAATCAGAACATAGAACTTACAATCTTCCATCTTTTATTAAATCACCACACAATGAAAATTATACAGGTACCCAAAAACCGAAGCGTGGGACATAATGCTGGGAATGAACTTATGGGGCACAATATACAACATGATCTACATGTTTGGATTGCCACAAGGGATTGGATTCAAAGCAATTCAGTTCTGTAAGCTACACCCGGAAGCGGCATGGGACATTCTAAAGTATTGTCTATGCGGTGCCGTGGGACAAAACTTCATCTTTATGACAATAAGTAACTTCGGGTCACTAGCTAACACGACCATAACCACAACCAGGAAGTTTGTTAGCATCGTTGTGTCATCAGTAATGAGCGGAAATCCATTGTCGTTAAAGCAATGGGGATGTGTTTCAATGGTCTTTGGTGGTTTGTCATATCAGATTTATCTTAAATGGAGAAAATTGCAGAGAATGGAGAAGAAGAAGCAAAAGAGTTGAAGAATGGATCTGTTTTCACCTTCATATCTCTGATTATCTTCTCAAACCAGATTAGTCAACTGTAAAATTAATGATTGACCTCTGGTAACATTACTAATTAATCAAATACAAAATTTGAATTTAGGGGAACTTCGAAGTTCAGCAGTTTTGACATTCAGCTTAGATCACTGGTTAGTAAGAATTTGGTTTTGATGAAAACCGGTCTAGAAAACGATTATAAGTCTGGTTGACCGGTATGGTACGAATTTAAACAGTACGAAGGAAATGGAGGTTGAAAAATTCAAATTAAAAACAAAAGGTAGAAAGTGATGATTACGTTTTGTCTTCCACTAACACACATTTAAACAACCTCTCATTTTATAGAGAAGCAGATCCAGATCCAACTAAGTAAACCTCTTCAGTCTTCATTTGAGTTTTTCTTCACAGACGAAGGAGAAGACGATCTTGAAAATCTAGGTACGTTTATAATAATGAAACACTATAAATTCACACCAAAATCAATTCATTTCCACTCATATTATAGTTTCTTTACAAATCACATGCTTCTTCTGAGAAGGGCACAAAGGGAAAGGATTTATGACAAACAAACAATTTTTTTTTTTTTAAAGTTTATCTTCTTCTTCTCACACCTATGAGAAGTTGCACTACAAAAAGAAACTTAAAGGAAAATTTCTTCCCTGTTTTGCTCCAAAACCATATGAAAATCTTCGTTTATCTTTTCTTCTGTGTATTTTCAGTACTGTATATAGAAAGGCGACATGCCTCTCTCTGAAGTTGTTTTTTTCTTCTGTTTCCTTTACTTTACACTCTGAAACAAAACCTCTATTTTTTTTATGTAATAATATAGTTCTGTACAGAGAATCAAGAAAACAACAAATCAAGAATTCATGGGGAGGATAAGCCCGGATTATGTATCTGGGTCTGACCCTTGAAGAAGGAGACAAACGAAAGAATTTTTCTTAGACACACAAATCATGAATGGAAGAAAACTCATACTTCTAGCCTCTTTATGGAAATGGCTTTGAGTATGATGATGAGAATAAAACTCTCCTAATGAGTGAGCAAAGATTGGAATCCTGAGTATCTGAGAGAGAAACTCAGTTTCTGAGATGAGTCTAGACTTAGAAATGTTACCTTTAACATTCTAGATTCTAGATTATAAACACTGAGGAAGGTAAAAAATGCAGATCATGGCACGCCCGCTTCACTAAAACTTTTCAGGCCGATATGGCTGCAAACCTATGAAGAAAACCTAAGCAAAATGAGGGATGAAATGCAAGTTATGTCGACCTCCATGAGGACATAACCGCGGTTTTAGGGACAGAATTTTTTTGGTTTAGAGGGTTTGGTTTGGTCTGGTTCACAAGCTATCGAGAAGGACTCTTTTGCAAGGAGGTGGTTGTGAAGGATTAGCAGTTGGACATGGACATGGAGACTCAACACCAAGTGTTTTTAGCAGAAAGTTCCTCTCCTGCAGAAACAGATCCATCAGGTTTCTTTTCTTATTAAAACTCTACCAGAAAATTTTCCACAGTTCAGTTTAGTTAGGTGCAAGCTTACACTTTCAGAGAATTGTGGGCTTGGAATGCCTGCTGCTAGAGATCTGAACAATGGAGTGACTTGAACAGGCGAGTTAAACTCTTTGTCACCCGATATGGGCACAATCTCGTTAGGGTTCTTTAGGACATCCTGACATGTTGTAAGTAAATCCACTTGTTCCACATTTACATCAGACACAACCCCTTTATCTTGTAGTAACTCCCCGCCATTTTGTTTCTGCGATGTTGTTTGGGTATCAGACATGGGATGTTGGGTTTTATCACCAGAAGGATGCGGCATTACGGTTGATCCTGAGCTATATTCAGAGCTTGCTGGTGAATCATGGAGATCAGGTTGCCTATAAGTGACATTGATGGCTGTTAGATGATCAGAAACCACGATGTAAAACCACAATCATTCATATATAAAAAAAGTAAATTCTGAACCTCCAAGATGTTTGACTATCTTCATTACTACTCCTCAAGTCCTCAACAAGATCTTTGAATTCCTCGAGTTGGAAATCGATATCTGGGATTCCATATCTGAATAAATCATTTTCTTTGCTCTTATTCAAGAAATCCTGTAGAACCTGAACATATTAGGAACGACAACAAAAGATTTTGTTATTTGAAAGCTCATAATGGATCGTGCAACACTATGTTCAGGTTAGCTCACAGTTTCAATTTAAAGAACATAATGAGTCAAGAATCACAGCAAAACCAAACATTATTTACCTTCCAGGCATTCTCCATGCTTTGTTCTGTATTGTCTGAATTAACTTTCTGGGCCAATGAACTGAGAAGGTCAGCTTGTTGCACCAAAGCTGTCACCTTTGGATCATCCTCCTTAAGAAACACCTCTTGGTTACCTTTATCCTCACCTATTTACCAGAAATACAACTTAGAATATGACTCTCTATGTTTGCATCTTTACTAATGCACTCACATCTATTTCCCAGGATAAGCAACAACAAGAAGAAGAGCTTTGCGCACCGTCACTCTCTTTCGCACTGCCTTTTTGTTCCTTCTCCTTCGTCCCATCAATACCTGAGGCATTGTGGGCTACTACCGAAAATGGAGGTCTACTCTGTTGATTCATAGCCGATTCAACCTTTATATGTGATCTATCCCCATAGCTCTTGATCTCTGTAAGATCTGGAACGTGACTTCTCCTGGATAATGAACATGACCACTACATGTCAATATAACAGTTCACAAAGCTTTCTTCTTTGGATCAATCAATCGCCCCCAAAAAGAGAAACCAAAACAAGGTTCTCACCTCATTTTCTTAGTAAGAGGAGATTCACTTTCGGCTTTTCGCGGTGTACTAATACCATCTGGGAACAACAGTCTCTTGTTGTTAGAGTTCACACAACAAGCGATCCTGTTCTCTTTAGCCATGGCTTCATACTTAGCTCTCTTCTTACACAGTGTTGTAAACCTGTTCTTCACAGCATTATCCGTTCTACACAAACCACAAAGAACAAGGGTGAATCCTCTAATTTCATATTCATAACAACTTCATTCACCACAAAAGCTCTAAAAGCTTAAAGCTAATTTGTTCTACATATTTTATACCTGCCTGAGACCACTTTTGCTATCTCAGTCCACCTGTTCCCAAACAATCTCTGTGCCTTCGAAACCAAACACACACAAGATCAGACACAAACTCTATAATCTCTTCATCTCTATCTGATAGAAAAAAAGGTCTAACCTCACACAAAAGTGTATCTTCTTCAGGGGACCAACCTCCTCTCTTGAAATCAGAGTTTAAGTATGTATACCATCTGCAGAATCAAAAATCAGATCAAGACAACCCAAAAACTCCAGATAAACAATAATCATTTTGACTTTAAAAAGGTGTAAGCAGCAAACCTTCGTCTACACTGCCTTGTGCTCTTATCAGTGAACTTGGATGCAATGATCGCCCAACTAATATCAATCACAACAACAAAAAAATCAAAACTTTTAATCAGAATCAATCAACCCAATAGAACAGAAACTTTACCCAGAAATTGAAACCCAAGAAAAAAAAAACTAACTTTTCAGTTCCATGTTCACTGATATGCTTTCTTAGTATATCATCTTCCTGCAAAACTCAAACAGAGATTCATCAAATACTAAGTTCGATTACAGAACACAATCAAAAACAGAGATTGATGTATAAAGAGAGAGAGAGAGAGACCTCTCGAGTCCAAGTAACAATATGACGCTCCTTCTTCTTGGAATCATCGGTATTAACAACAACCTTCTTCTTCTTCTTGTTCTGCTTCGTTGTCTCTTCCATTAAAATTTTGATTTTTTCTCTCTCTGACGCTCTCTTCTGTAAAAAATCTTTGTCTATTGTTATTTTGCTTCGACGCTCCTTCTCCTTTATTATAACCCAAAACTATCTCTATCCCACAACACAACCAGACCCCTCCAACTTTTTTTTTTTCTTATCCGGCAAAAAAAAAAACGGAACCTTTTTGCAGAAAATTAAAAACCCTAAATTTGTTTAATAAAAATCACTCTGAAAAAGAAGTCATTTTTCATCACTACTCGCAAATTCTTCTGCTTTATAAACCCTCACAGAGATTGAAATTTCACCAAAACGGTAAAAGGGAAAGAGATTCTTATAGAAAGAAACTAAAAAAAAAGTTGAGATTTTTTCCCCAAATTGTGAAATTAAATTTTCCTCATTTCAAGATTCATGAACATATATGGTTTCGTTTAGAAACTTATCGTTGCCCATTTGGAACTATAAGAAATGAAATTGATCTCATTACTCTCTCTCTCTCTCCACATGATACCTTTTTTGAACTCTCTCTCTCTCTCTCTCTCTCTAGGTTTTATTACACAGACAAAAAAAAAAAGGACCAACGTATGGATGGGTTAGTGCGCGGGTATGAAGTGAAGTTTGAAAAAATAACGCTGAAATCCATGTGTCTCCTCTTTAATGCCCCTTCTCTTTTTTTTTTAGATAATTTTCATAATTGTTACATATATGTATTACGAATGTATGATTAATTTTTTGGGGTTACATGTGACATTTAGATCTACTACGAATGTGTAGGAGAATATAGAATACATGAATTCAAAAAGTACAATACAATATTTTCAAAAACTTGCCTTAAGTTACACACAAACGAACGTGGTGATTTTATTATATTACGGTTTAGTGTCTACAGTTTTGTGGGGAATATGATTACTTTTTTTGATTCTCTAATTAATTGAATTACAATAAGTAATTTTCAGAAAAGCAACTGAGAGTTGGATCATATGTGGTTCGATCTTTAAACGATAGATGAATATACAAAATTTCACACCCATTTATTATGTTTGGTTTGTCTTAATACTATATATAGTTAAACTAGTTTGATTCTATTATGGTGTTCTTTAAATTCGAATTTTTACTTAACAATAATTTTATTTTAGCGATTTGATTTGGTTTTGTCTCGATTTTTTAATATACAGCTATTCAAATTACTTCAAACTAAATTAAAGTTTAGATTTCTTTGAGGGTATAATCGATTATCTAGATTTAAAGTCTGGAATCAATATATGAAATAAATAAATAAATATAATTTGGATTCGAACAATTATTGAAATGAGATTTGACAATGTTGTTGTTGTTGTTTTGTTAAAAGAGTATACGACAGTTTACGTGACTCAACCATCGACCATTCCTTTTAGTTTCGATTCTTTTGGGTCTTCTTTTTTTCTTCTTTTAATTTTTATATAAAAATGTAGAACTGTAGTTTTGAAAGTTAAATGTTCATGCAATATGAGCTGCTTCAGTGAAACTTAACGGAGCTAGAACTTATTTTTGGCAATTACATATATAATTCAAACCGTTATTATATAAAAACAAATTGAGAGAATGAAATATTTAGAATATTTTTATCACTTGGACTTATGTTAGTGGTGTCGTATGGGTAATGCCATGGGATAAGATGATTAATTAATATACTATTATTCTAGTTTCGTTAAAACTAAAAACTAAATAATTAGTTGGGGATTAGTTCAAACTTTGACCGGAAGGTTTGGAGTACACGTGAGAAGTGAGCGCGTGATGTTTGAGATTCAGTCATAACGGATTTTAAGACAGCGAAGAACTCTGACAAATCACCCATTTTTTATAAGTTTAAATTAATAATATTTATGATTACTACTTTTTTTTTAGTTGTAGATATTTACTTCTTCTTATATATAAGATATTTTTCCATATTATATATTTCTCCTCGTTCTCTTGTTGGTACCAGTGAAATTTCAGTATAAAAAAGTTATATTTTCGAAGACTATAATAACACTTGTTGGGGAATAAATAAAACTATAATTGTAGAAACATATAATAGAAAGCATTTAACAAAAGATATATTAATAGAAAGTAAAAATTAGGTGAGATTTTCCTACATGGCTACGTTATTTAAACTCTCTTTGTATTCTTGAAAATGTTGGATATAAATATAAATATATATATGAATAGATCACTGTAGAGGTCGAGAATAGGAATTATTATATAAAAATAGTGGAATGATGATGTAAGCATCTCACATGACACATCGTAAAAATTTGTCGTCCTACATGTATGTATAAAGCACGCGTACATATAGGATATGTGTAATTTTCATTTTGATAATGTGTGTGTATGTACGGGGACGTGTATGTATCCGATGATGTGGATGATAATTAGATAAAAACAAAAGTGTATCTCTTTGTACAAATATATTATGTACTTTCTTATCATAGATTTTGTATTTATTTATAATTATTTTACTTTTTCTTACATTTGATCATTCACAAAGTCTAGGTTAGTTTGTACTATTTTTATTTTTTCTACCATTTTTAAGTATCAAGTTTCATGCGTTTATTTGATATATTGTTCCGTTTATTCTGCATTTCCATCAATTTCACTTCAGCTATTGAGAACTAAAGATTATTGTCTCTTTCTTGATTACAATCCAAACACCCTTCCGCCAAAACGTTGGACTCGTTCCACAGTGGCGATATTGAAACCCTAAAGTCACTGCTCGTGTTCTTTTTATTGGACATTTTCTCATCAATTAGCTGTTTTATTTACACTATAAATGATACACATGTCACGCTACCTATGTTCAAAGCAAGCGCATAATCGTTGAGCTAAAATGAGAAGAGCAATGAGAATTTTTTTTTTTTAAATATAATTAATCTCTATTGTCATTTCCTCCTATGTTATTCTTCAAACATTATAGATTTCAGTTTCATATATATGAGAAATGACATACGTAAACTACATAATGGTGATGATCGGTATCTTAGATATATGAATAATACAATAACGGACTAGCAAAATAATGAAGTATCGAAAACATTTTGGCTGAATATTTTGTTTTGTTTTGAATGATCACGAGATACAAACTAGTTTTTGTAGATAGATAACATTTCATTTATTTTAGCGTTATGTTTTTTTAATGCATCATATATATTGGATTAGTTTTTAAAAAAACATGAAAACGTTAAAAATGATAAATGTTGTGAATATTACGAATATTATTTTGTTTCGAATTTTCACGAGATACAAACTAGTTTTTGTAGATCACTATTTGTTTTAAATACATGAATTAATAAACGTTACAAATATATATATCGATGCAATGGAAGTAAAAACGGTCGGTGAAATGAGAAAAAGGCCCACAAGCAGCCACAAAAAGGCCGACTCTATGATAAAAAATTGGAACCCAATGCAAAAGTTCACTCCTTTCTCCCCTCATTTTATCACATTTGTTTTTTTTGTTAAAGCATCACATTTTTTTTTTAACACTAAAGTTTACATTTTTCTTTCTTCTTTTATCTGCCAACAAAGTTATAGTCTTTACAATATTCGCTCCCCCTTTCGAATATAAATATATTTATAGTTTTAAACTTTTATAAAAAGTAAATGGTTTCATATGATTAAAAATTGGATATTAATTTTTGCTATTGTCGAAATTTTCCTCTTTTAATATGTATTGAAATTCATCAACTAAGCACGATTTATATTGTAAGCTAATCAAAGTTTAACTAAGTTTTCTTTTGCAGCAAAAAAGTTTAACTAAGTTTTAGTTCATCAATTTAGCAATATTGAAATTTATAAATTTTTTAAATAAAAATAACAAAAATTAAAGAACTAATTAAAAATAAAACATAAAAAAACCAGTTAATGGTTAGTCATATATATTTATTACTTACTATGAAAATATAAATGAGCATCCAAAACCAATTATAAGGGTTAATAATATATACTTTTATTTATTACTACTCAAAAGTATACTGTGAAAGGAAAAAGGATTCCCTCCATAACATGGGTCGTTCTCAATTCTTTTTTGCCACAAAAATTTGTCATATTTGTGAATTTTGGGCTCTACTTTGAAAGTGATTGAACATTTTTTTTTTCTTCTCGTTATTTCTACATAATATTCTCATTGGATAAATATATAATGCAACTTTACCAACACCAACTACGTACATATACATGTTCTTCTTTTTTTTATATAATTATTTTCACATTATATATATACTTCGGGGTTTTCTTAGCAAACTATATATCGGTTAAGATTTTCATTCATTACAATAATATTTGTATGCCATGAACTCATCATATAACTATAATTTTTACGACATGTTTTACACCAAAATGCCAAATTACAACAATTACATCATATTAACTCTAAACATAAACTAATTTACAAAATGCATGATCACACGTATGATGCAAAAATTGGAATTCAAGCTAAGACGTTAAGAAAACATTGACTTGTACAAGAATTATCTTACACACACATATATATATATATATTCAACTATCGCAGAAATAGTTGTATCATATATTTCATGATTATGGTGGGTTTCATATTGATGATGGAAGGAGTTGAGAGATAAAATTAGAAATATAAAGGAAATGTGGAAATAGATTGATTGATTGATTTTTTGTTTCCAAGGCTATGGCCAACTCTTCTGGACTTTGTAGCAAATTTTTTTGACTAAACCCCTGACACTATGCCTTATTCATCCCCCACACAATTTTTAAAACACATATATGTATAAATAAAATAGGGTCGCATATTTATTGCTGTTTTCTAAAGAGTTCCATCAATCCATACTCTTCCCCTACAGAAAAAAAGCAACACTATTTATGTATGGTCTACTTAGCATGCTTATCAAAGAAAAAGGAAGAAAAGAATGAATAGTGAGTCCACATTTTATTAACATTTATAAAATCAAAATATTTCAACGTAACAAATAGAAAGATAGAAAAAAAAGCAGAGAGGTTATATGTATCGTGATAAGGAAATATATATAAAAAAAATTACTTATCAAATCATTTTAATAATTTTACATCATTTTTATAGATCATATATATTATATGATGGATATAATTAAATATGGTTTGATGATATCGACATTTCCCACAAGAAGTAATCTTTAGATTCTAATCTTATTATAATATAAAATAAAGTTTTCAAAGTTAGTAACTCACAAGATTGCGACATGTATCATGTTTATAAATTACAGATTCTAACACGTGTCAAAAAAAATAAAATTCAAAAATTACAGATTCTAACACGTGTCAAAAAAAATAAAATTCAAAGATCTTTTTATAAAAAAACTATACAAAAAGATAATTAACTATCATTGTTCGGAAAATGAATATTCTATAAAGAAATCATACGAATAACTAATCTTATTATATAAATTATGGTTTTCAAAGTTAATAACTCACAATATCGCGACACATGTCATGTTTATCGATTCTAGATTTTGACACGTGTCAAAAATAAAAAAATGTTAAAGATCTTATTATAAGGAAACTATACAAAAAGATCTTATTACAGAAAATAAATATTCTATAAAAAATTATATAAATTACTAATTCTTAAAAAGAATCAACATCCATAATTAATAAAACAAAACAAAACTCGATATAAACAAATAAATCGTCTGATGTTTTTTCAAAAAACAAAATATTTTTCTTCAAAAACACCATTATACATTCAATTTCATTATATTAGTAAACATCTATTCTTTTAATTTTCAAAAAAATAATTTTAATTTATTATTATGAGGTTGTCATAAATTTTTTTATGTTTATTTTTATAACTATTTTTTTCTAATTTCGTTTAATTTTTCTTCTAATTTCAGAAAATGGCTATCTAATGAGTAAATAAATTCTAAATAACAATACTAATTTATTTTTATATCGATTTAAAAAAGAAAAAGATTAAATATGATCAAAATAAATAAACTTATTCAAATATAAACAAACCAAGCTATATAATCAAAATAAATAAATAATTATAATTTTGTTAGACTTTTTTACTGGTAAATGATTTTGTATATGCGTTTTTAATATTTTATTATATATTTATTTTTACTGGTGATCTAATTTTATTTTTCAAATTTTTTATTTTCATTTTTTCTCATAAATTTTAAACTATTAAATTATAATCTCGCGTATACGCGGAGCATGATCTAGTACATCATAATCGATGATTTTTATTTACTTTCCAGAAAAATATATAAATATTTATCTACATTAATAGGATAACCCCATTGTTATTATTTCTTAAGTTACTCTAGTTATTTCAAAATGTAGCTAGTGAGAAATTATATATTTTTGGATAATCACTTTCTACTATTCTATTGGTTTGATGAGGGAGTGGTCCAGTGAAGATGGTGGAAAAATTAGTGAGTACAAAATGACTACTTAAAAGACTATTAAAAAAGCTTAATCCATATATATTGAAATGATTGGTTATGTAATAGAACTAATGTTAAGTGGGAATTGATGGGTTTTGGTGTTGGATGAAATGGCCCAATTTCCAAAAGAGATTTATAGTTTTTTATTTATTTACTATAGTATATATATTATATAAATACTTACTAGAATGAAAGATGTGTGTGTGTGAGCTCTCTTTCCTACTTTTATGTTCTTTAACATGATCTCATCATACCAAGCAGAGCGGGCTCTACTCCAATCAATCCAACGCACGTGTCATCGTGTTCTATTGTGTTCCCACTTTAGCCCTCGCCACGTTGCCTAGAGACAAATGTTGTAAACAATAAAAGGATATTACTTTTTGAAATTCTCTATTAGAATGGCGTAAAACGTTTTTGTACCGCAATTATTGTCTTCGGACATAGCCAACTCCATTCTATTTTTTCTTATAAACTTTATTATTAAATAAAATATTTTATGATCACGTTATATATCTCACTCTATTTTAAAAGTAGAGTTACTCTATATTTAGCTATTTTTACACTATTTTTTAAGAGTAAAAAAATAATATATTGAAAAAAATACTCTACTCTATTTTAAAATTAAAAAATTAGACATAATTTTTTTTGGACCATCGTTTCAGATATACCGTTCATTTTTTGTCTTGCATGCAAATTTTTTAGATCTACTTTTTTTTTCTATTTTTTTCTGATCTTCACTGCAGGTTTGGACTAACAAAGTGAAGCAGGTGTGAGCAAACTATCTTCTCCGTCAACGATGTGGTGTTGATTTTTTGTCAATCGATCTAGATCGAGCTCCTTCTATGGCGGTCGAGAACCTTCGTAGTTGAAGCCTCTTTGGTAGAAGACGCTAGAGGTTTCGCGGTGAAGGTTCTCGCAGCTCAACTACCATGAGGATCGATGCAGCTGCGGCGGAAGTCGATTGCGGAATGGTGGGTTTATTCGTTGTTTGTCTCGGTTGATTAACGACAAATCCCTTGGATATGTAATGGCTTCACGGGTTTTGGCTTTTGAGGGTGTGTCCGAGCCATCGCCTCTCTCAAACTGCCGTGATTTGCTTTCATCGGATTGGATTGAAGTGTATCTTGTCTCGGAGAGGGATGCGAGGGACATATGCGAAGGTTTGGGATCTAGATCTGAATTATTGTTTTGCTAGGTATGGGATTCGACTTTGGAGTCTCGGTGAGTCGGAGAATGGATCCATTTCGAGAGGCTTGTTGAGGGTTTGGCTAGTCGTCGGAGTTGGCTCGGAGATGGGAATCAAATACTCCGGTCGAGGAGTTAGCTCCATCGTCCTGCCGCAAAGTAGTGGACCTTGTATTCGCTGGAGCTAGTGGATCGGATTCGCTGCCACCGGTAACTGCCCAGATCTTATCTCAACTTCGGTGAATTCATCGATTTTTTCTCCTTTGTATCGGTCAATCTTTGTTAACCTAGGTCGTTAAGCCCAATCGGGAAAGTCCACTAATAATAGTAGTAATATTTTTTTTTTAAAAAAAATAAAGTAAAAAAAAAAACAAAATAGAAGAATACATTAGAGATAGTCTAAATAAATAACTGTTTTTTTCTTTTAGGACAAATACAAAACTGTTTTAGATTTACTATTGGTCTTTTATTCTGGAATGTAGACTTCTATATAAACGACATATAAGTCTGTATGTAAGTCTTTGTTATTAAAGTATCTCTATGTGTTAAACATAATTTTCTTTTCTTTGCCATGTATGATTTATCATGTGTTAATAGACAATTAGACATTGTAGCATTATTTGTTAATTTTTGGCAGATCTAACTGTGACAAACCTATTTAAACTCTGCAAAGTTTTACCCCTTTTTCAACACTGTATTTTATGGGATTTGAATTGGGGTGATTAAATAACGAAAATACCAATATAAACGATAAACCACATGTCTGGTGGCTTTTGAATACGTGGTCCAGTGATGATATATTGAAAACTAATCACATTACGTTGATTTTTTATTTATTATAAATAAACATATTTTGAAAGCATAAGGTATTGGATGATTATGAAGCTCCACTAGTCCTTATTCTTATGTAGCTTAAATAATGAACAGTTTCGTGAGAAACGTGAAACTTTATAAGAAGTTCAAAAGGTTTCATAATACAATAATACGGTGGCTAAATAATGATGATCATAGCCCATTAATCACTCTATACTAGAGTTTCTGTGTTGAATAGGTACTAATTTGACATTTAATTGGATAAAACTGTTGACAAAAAAAACGGAAAACAAATGTTTTTTCGTTCTTTTTGTAAACAAAATCGATCGTATACAAAACTTTCTAATCCAATAGTTTTCGATACACACCACATGGGAGGGAAATGCGAGATGACATGATGAAAATCCAAATTCGGCGGCTCGTGGTGGATAGACAAACAAGTAAGAAACTAAGTTTCATCCATTCGAGCAACTGGAGATAAGCGATATGAGACATGTCTACAAGTTTGGTTCGAGTCAAGAAGAGATAAGTCTCTACGTTTTAGGTTAGCTTTTGATTTCTTCAAACAAAATAAGCATTTGATGCAAAACAATGTTTTTTAATTAATTTAAAATTACATTTAAAAATATAAAAGTATTCTAGAAGAAATTAGCCAACTGAATTTTATTTTCGATAGTACTTTTTAATAAAATTTGACATCTTTTGACCAAAGTATTAAATGGAATTTTCTATACTCTTTTATCTACTACAGAAGGTATGCTCTTGATTTTTGGGTATTAGGCCGCTCCCTTATCATCATTAGTTTTGTCTTTCATTTTTTTCGAACCCATACATTGTACAAAGTTAACCAAAACATAAAATAAAGAAAAACACTGAAAAAGAAAAATCAGTTGATAAATTCACATACTGTATTAGAAAGAAAACACATTATTCAATTTAGAAATAGTGATAACAATTCACAATACAAAACTATCGTGCTAACAATTTTGTTCCCATTAAAAGCAATAAGAAAATTTGGAAAATTCTTAAATTTGCCCCACGTGTGCAAAGAAAAGAATTTGATCATTCTTAGAATCTGAATTAAAAATGTCAAAACTGATTTGTAGATGTTGAATTGCTTGGGATTCCTACAACCGTGTGGGCGCCTCACTTTAGAAACTTGAACCCGACTTTTCTAAAACCCTAACTTTTTTACTTTCTTTCTATCTTACGTATATTTTTCTAATATTTTACTTATTTGGCTTTTAAAATATTTATTTCATGCACGCTCTCCCTATGACCACAAGCTTCTATAGGAATCCGATGCTTATCTTACTTGCTTAATGAAATTTGGTTTTGATTAGTTGGGCCTAAATTATTATAATTGTAGATCCAATAATATTTGGCTATGATCCAAGCGAGGAAGAGTGTGTGTGTATGTGTTGTGTTGGGGATTAAGGTTTCTAATAACTTAAATATTGATTATAGAATTATTCTATATATTAATATAAAAATTAGCAAAATGTCAGCATATTACGGTATCTGTCATACTATTTTTTTTAAAAATATTAATTTAGAAAATTGTCGGATTAAGAACGAAAAATATATATAGGACATATTTGCACAATTTAAGGTTTCGTCGGCAGATTGATCACTTGACCAGATATAGTTTTATTTTCGTTGAAATAAGAAACGTATATATGACCATGGATTTGCGCCAATAATTAAATGTCCAACTCTAAAAACACTATAGTACTTTATAAAAATATGAACTATTAGAACTAACTATTAAAAAATCACATTTACGTCTCACATATACGTGCATGCATTTGACGTACGAATATGTACATGACCACACGTCATACATACATGCATACGTATAAAAATAGATAATATATCTAATATAATAAGTTAAGTGTATATACGTACGTACGTACGCAATGTGGCCATGCATGTGGCTTAAAGGTTTATAAAACCATAATATAATTTGGCAAGTATATCGTCTTTATCGAAAGTTGAGAGAGACCTCTCTCTCTCTCTCTCTCTCTCTCTCTCTCTCTCTCTCTCTCTCTCTCTCTCTCTCTCTCTCTACAGTGACAATTTGTTAAATCAATGCTCCATCATTTTTTCTTTCTTTTTGCTAAGATCCCACTGCCCATCCACTCTATATCTATATACACACTAACACACGCATGTATGTGTGTGTATACAAATTATGCGTGATTGTATTCCACCAATGTTTTACATTTTACGCAAAAGAACTAGTAGCAAGTTGATCTTGACTTCATCAGTCACAATCACAATGGTTATCACATATATGTGTTTTTGTGATTTCAGTTCATAATATGTTAGGAGTTACAAAGATTATAGTAATGATCATATGTTTATTATCTATTTTGGATTTGTCATTTGGATAGGTACAAACTTTTGTCGGTTGTCGGTAGAGATGTTTAATATGGTTTTGTGAAATCAGATAGAACTGAAAGATTGAAGGGTATATGCATTAGTTAGTAACATTACCCAAGATTAAAATATATTTTAGTTATTTATTGTCTATTAGTATATTTTTATATTTTGAACAACTAAAGAAGAAGAAGAATAATGGTCAAAGTCATGGGAATGGAGAAGAGTGCCTCAGATTTGGTGAGAATGTGTCAGACATCAAAGCAAAGGCTCAACTAAGCTCTATTTTTATATATTGACCTATGACCTACCTACTTACTTCTTCTACTCATATAACTATATCTACCATTAATTCTATATCATATCGGAATCCAATGGAGGTTAACGTCATCATTAAATGGTTCAAACTTAATAGATATGATCAACACTGCATAGAACGATCTAAACTAATTCAGTGTTGGAATGATAATAACGGATTAGACGGACTAGCCTGTTTAGTGTTTTTATTTACGAACCAAGTAACATTTTACGTTATATTAATTTACTTCTTAATTACAAAATATATATGTTCTAGCTAGATAAAACATTTTTTAGTTGCTTGTTCTCACCACCATGGTCCATCAAAATTAAAAATTAGTAAACAAAAAACAGTTTAGTTGAAATGAAAAATACAAATTAAGTTTATTTTTGTATTAAAATTAATCGATAATCAAAATTATATACCCGAAAAAAAAATCAAAATTATATACATATTTATAGATAATGATAATTAATTAGTTCTTTATAAGAATCAATTGATTTTGCTGGTATGTTTGTGTCAAGAAGATTTTAGTTTTATCGAATATGATGATTGTTAAAATCAATTTTTACAGCAGTTTGGGTTCTACTATTCATATAGATAATGTTCCATCATATAGTTTGATTAATATATATATATATATATATATATTTTAGATATGATAATCCATGAAACTGATTTTTCCTTAAATAAATGTTAAACGAATTGAAAAATAATTAAAATTATGGAATATTTATAATCCTTATATATGTTTTTCAGTGTGAGAGGTACGCAGTACTCATTTGATATGCAGAGGGCGTGACCCGAAGCTTGAATGGTGTGTTCGAGTAGGACCAAACGGTAACATAACTGTTGTTTATAATATTTCTTTTGTTTTATTTAATTCTGGCTGTCACATTATTGTCTGATTATAATCATATACGACAATATCATTATTAGTCGCAGATTCTCGCAGGGAGATATAAATTTATTAGAAAATATGTGCTTATAGCAAAAAAAAAATTATATACTGTATATAAAACTGCAATAAATATGAGATTTATCCTTCTCTCTTTTTTTTTTATACAAACAAAAACCCTCAAAACAATTAACAAGCTCAATTAAGGGGCCAGTGAGCAATTGTAATTTTTGGGCTTATGTCAAACACCAAGCCCAAAATTAAGTTACATCATTATGATTATGAACTTATTTTGGTTTTTATATCATTCTTAATTTCTTATGGTTGGCAACCTCATACATTTTCTTTATATCCTTTATTGTATACATATTTTTTTCTACATTTTTTATACTTCTTACATATATAAGAGGTCAGGATTTTCCAAACTACAAAACCGACTATGGTCCGCACCGGATATTTTTCAGAAAACATATAAATAAGAAAAACGTTATAGGTTTTAATACGAACTTTATTGCATACTTAATGTTTTGCTAAGAACATAACATGTGATCAAACTATTTTGATTGCTCGATCAAACCGCGGTGACTGCGATTTTCATATTGCTTTCGCAATGGTTTGGAAAATTGCAGATAAAGAAGCTTTGTCCTTTAGACAAAACTATACGATCTTTGCCTGAAGTGTAAACTTTCGCACTTGCCGGGGTTTTGCAGCTGTTGTAACTTCCACTATCAACCTTCACTACGTTGTGCATACTCGGATTATAATTAAACACTGCAACAAATATCGGAGATTATAAAATTTGAAGTTAATATATCATATAATCAATTACTCGACCGAGCTTCTATATATTGACACTATATATATATATATATATAAAGTAGTTGGAATTGTATTAGGAATTTTCGTTACATAAGTAAAATTAAAAAACACGATTTCGTATGTGCATGGGATATTGACCAAAAAGTTACTTAGCTTGTTTAAATGGGTGTTCTTAATAATAAGTTAACCACGACAATAGTGTTCATTAAGACTAGTAAAGAATTTTAATGTTCATGATTTAATACATAAATCTACATAAAACATTGGTTGAGATATTTCTTCAGGGGAAAACGATTTCAATTCATCACTCTAGTTAAAATGAAAAATATATTAAATATTTGGCTATATGTACCATTTCTAATATTTTATTAATTGTAGACGCAAGTGAATTTGGCGTTTTACAGTTTGTAAAATTGTGTTACATCACGACCAGTTCAAATAGTAGTAGGAGATATCATAAGCTATATTCAATATTTAAAATATCGACTCTAATTAAGTATATATTCAAAACATTTTCATTATAATATATTTAACCTTAAAATATACATAATGAATTTTAAGGAAGGATAGCAATTAATTTGTCGTGTACTTTAATACAAAAACACAACATACTAATTAGGACCGGCCATGATATGTATACATCAATAGTGGATATGAATATTAGAAAACTTAATTTCTTGCATATGATTAACAAAATAATAGAATATTATTGAAGCTTGAGTAAAAGGATGTGAAGTATACCGAGAACGTCACCGGCTCTAAAGTGTTTGCCTTTAGGCCAACCCACAGCGTTAAAGGTCCAGCCACCAGAGTCACCAACCGTGTACGTCGCAGCTTGAGCGTAGTCAGCATGAAGCAACAACACTGACACAGCTATAAGAGCCACTATAGCTCCAACCGACCATGATGCACTGCCTCTTCCCTTGGCCATATTGATCGATCTTTGGTGAAAATTTAGAAAGAGGGATCTAGAGAGTGAGGATGAATTGAAGAGAAAATGTACAAGGGGTTTTAAAGAAGAAGAAACCGAAGCATTCAATGTTTTTTTTTTTTTATTGAATTGGGTGTCTCAACAACCCACGATTTATGGTCATTATTATTTTTTGGCCACATTGTCTATGTAAATTAGTTTGACTTAACTTGGGTTTGTTTTGTCTCATTATTGAGTATACAATATGTAAACTTGTGTACAAGGAGTCATTAAGTCGTTGTATAGTTATATATATCTCGATTTTCTTCTTGAGGTGCAAATGTTGATTTACTAATCAGCTAATGATCTTAAATTGCTTTATGTATATTATATAAATACGAAAATATTAACAAAAGATGATTAGGTTAGTTTGGTAATGTTGGGAAAACGTACACATCATAGATTAAGGAACCAACCAAATTATAGGTTGGACTATTGAGTTTGGAATATGTTGCTTCATGTTTCTATTTTTGTGGAAGGAAACAAACTATAGAGTGATACAAAATAACGAAGATAATCAGTATGCTAATATATATTTGGACCATTCTAAGTGAGAAAGAGGTACTGTAAATTTAGAGCACATTGTTGTGTATAATATAACAAACTAAATGTACAAAAACCTACATCCATATACGCCGAGAGGAGAACGTGGTCAAAAAGAATCGAATGGATCTAAATCTGAATGTTGTCTATACTGTCGGATTTTGTTTGGGTGACCCTGGTATGAAGATTTTACCCGATGTGGAAACCAGTGGACTTGAAAGAGCTAGATAGTGTCGGAAGCCTTTGCAAGGCAATAACTCCAGCAGCAAAAGCAGCAACAGACGCCAAAACAAACGCCGGTAAGTTACCTCCTCCAAACAGTTGATCCCATGGACCTGCTCCAAGTGATACTATCATCTGTTTTAAACCAAAACCATGTTAAGACACAATTACAGGTCTAAAGACTCAAATTGAGTAGCATTATACAGTAGAATGAATTTGATCACTGTAATTAAATTTGAGAGCTTGCCTGGGGAATAACGATTGCGAGGTTCAACACTCCTATAGCCAAACCTAGAATGAGGCAAGTAAACCATTAGAGATTCCTGAAATCTAAGGTTTAAGCACAAAACTATGAATTTAGTGAAGATAGGAATCTTTTCACACACCTTGACCGCCACCGGAATCAGCAGTGACTTCTGCTGTGACAGAGAAAGGGACACTGTATGTGATCTGCATTAAAGAAGAAAAATATGGTTTTATCACATTATTTTAGAGAAAAGTTGCAACAAGAAAAGAATAAAGGGAATTACGGTTTAAAGGAAAAACATACAGCTAGAGGAAAACCAAGGAGCGCAAAGACGATTACGGCTGCGGTTCTTGTTGTTTTGTTCCCATCCATTATGTATTCAATTCCATTTTTGTAATCACTGACAGACATCAAGCTAATTATTGCTGTTCCCGCCATGCATGCAAATACAGTAAAATTGCTCAGAGCCCATACAACCCGTGCACCCATTCGCTGACACATTGGTTCAATGAGAAATGAGCTGATCCCAAGAACAACCTATGAAAACCGTGAAAAGGAAATTCAATAACGGGCGAGTGATTGAAGTTGAAGAGCAAAGCAGTTAAAAAAAAAAACAGATTATAACGATTCTTACAGAGTTTAGTAGCAAGCCAAGCGCACCTTCACGTACACCTTGATCATAGAGTTCCACATGCAAACTATCTCCTGTGGGATCCCCATGGTAAACTTCTCTTCCCATCCAATCTGTATCAAACAGAAAGAACGGGAACCATGATAACTACAAGGAACAAGACCACAATTAAATTGTGACAGAAGTAAATAAGTTTACAGATCATTAAAGAATCTAAGAACAGGAGATAATGTCCGAAAGGTTATATGATGTAAAACAGATCATAATGTTTCTTTGGCACTCACCCATGTAAGAGCCATGACAATAAGAACTGAGTGCATAGCCGGTGGCAAATGCCTTAAACTAGTTAGCAAATTCACTAAAACAGATCCAGGGCCATCAATGAAGGTCTCCTCTTGATGGTCATTTTTTGAATTGCCAAGCTGTACATCAATATCACGTTCTACTCTCTCATACTTGATCCCATTGGCAGTACCATGATTGGATTTTGAGTGCTCAACGCCTTTAGACTGGAGATCATCTAACAAAGGTGCTGAATCTGGTATGCGGGTGGGCGTGTTGCTTGTAAAAGGAATCTCTTTGGCATAATAGATTGTGACAAGAGTACATAGAGTGAGAAAGACCTGAAAAAATGATGAAACTCTTAAAACATATAGAACAATATATTCAGACTACAAAACAAGAAGAAAAGCCACTAGGTACATTTATATGAATTTAACTTACAAAATCACCTCATAAATAAAGACATACAAACGAAATGCCTTGATTTGCGACATATGACTAACAATATATAAACATGAGAGGATTTAGTAAAGACCAGACTACTCCATTGCATTTCTAGAAGCTTAGCAAGATGCGTGTCAGAAAATTAAAAATACAGCTTACCACTGCAAGAAGAAACGCTGCTTTGAGATTTCCACATGCAGCACAACATGCTCTACTAGTTAGGAACGGGAACCATCTGCTCAGAGAAATTGCCAAATCATTAAACAGGTGACGAAAAATGCAAAATAGCAAACGAGGAAATAGAATACAAGTTTTTGAGAACAAGGGTCTCGAAGATTACTCTTGCCAATGCCCGCTAGCACCGGCAGAAAACCCAAGGATATTCCCAATAGCCATCCACAAGCAGAACACAGCATTTGCTGTATTCCGCTGATCAGGACCTAAAGACAGCAAGAGACATCTCATAAGTGTTTTTCTACAGCACTAGAAACACAGCAGCATTTCAATCTGATTCTAGAGTTGAATAGAAATCTGGTCTGTTAAGTGTATGGTAATATTCCATTATTACCTGATAGATCAGCTAGAAGAGCACGAGCAGGTCCCTGAAAAAAAGCCAAAAACATGAGTCCTGGGTATAGTGGTAACGACTAATACCATTCACTCGAGAAGATTGGATAAAGCAGATCTGAACCTGTACTGTATTATTTGCTAGATCCAACAACCAAAACCCAATGATAAAGACAATAGCTGCCCTAGTTCGCGTGCCTTTGAAAGTACTGCATTTACAGATACACATCAAGTATTCAATTATTTTAATTTTATACATTCCATACAAACATGCAATAGGCAGGGGAGAAGGAGAGCTACCTGCAATGCTCCTTCGTATCTCCTAACAGATACCCAATGTCTGCAGAAAACCCGATTATTATCACCTAAATTGCAAGCTTTTGTTTAGCTTATATAAAGCACAATGTAGCCAGCTATCTCCTAGAGGAAAATTAAAACAGAAATGATATCTTCTATTGGCTCTTACAGCTACTGAGATCATGAGTGATCCAACGAGAATAAAAGGTCGTCTTCTTCCATACTTTGAAGTACATTTATCACTCCAAATGCCAACAAAAGGCTGGACCTAAAACCCAACAAACAAATAAGTATAACAAAATGAGGCAGGAAAAATGTATGCCCCGTAAGAAACATAGTATCTGATCCTACATAAATCAAATCTTCAAGTCTCATGAGATCCTTACGTGCAAGTTAGTATAACTGCTAAAATTCCAAAGGAAATAAAAGTTGATCGCAAACCTACCACAAGGCCTGTAATTGGGCCGCATAGCCAAATAAAGGAAGAAAAAGCATGTGATATTCCAAGGGTCTGCATCAACCAACCAAATGCACTGTTAGATATAACTCAAAAGGGCTCATCAGCAACGAGAAAATCAAAATACTGCCAGCAAACAAAAATCTAAGAACAATTCTATCTACCACCATAACTACCCACCTGATACATAAATGACCAGTACAAAATATTATTCAGATGTCTAAACACAATTCAGTCCTATAATAATCATTCTGAATATACACACTGGTTAAAAAAAAAAGCTCTAAAAAGTCTCTTATAAATTTCACAAATATTTATTGATTGAATGAAGATAAGCAATCTAGCTCAATTCCAATGTCAAATAAAACTAATCATCAGCCAATGATATAGTTCCATACGAAAATATCTCCTAGCTATGTTGGTAACATTGACCATAATTTCCATAAAATAACATTGGCCAACAACAGCTACCTAACCTAAGTATTAGACTTCATTGATTCACCTACATGGTACTCGACTTCGTCGCACAAAGCTACACGAGAAGAATACCCTCGAAATGCCACAATTGGCAGAAATGGCAACAACGATAAGAGAGCAGTAGTACCTGAATATAAGGAGTAAGAAGAGAAAGTTGCAATGCCCATCCAAACTGAACTCCAGCAGCAACTGTGCAACTAAGAACCAATGTTACTAAGCTACAATTCTTCGACGCGGATTCATCATCAGCCGAATCAGAATGATTCAAAGGAGAAGCAGATGAAGGGAACGACGAAGAACCAGATTCGTTTTGATGATGCTTCGTAACCGATTCAAGTTCAATCTCCTTCCTCAGATTCCTATACGGAACCGATATCGACACCGAGTCACTCATCGTCCTCAACACAGACTACAGATCCCTAATTCGTATCAAAATCAATTATCTCATTCCGATCCAATAAGATTTACGACAAGACAATTCAAAAAGATCTAGATTCTAGGGATTCGATTCGGAGAAGACGATCGGAGATCTAAGCGGAGTCAAATTCGGGCGGGTGAATATTTTGATGAGAGATCGATTTAGGGGTGATTGAGACGCGAAAGTGAAGGAGAAGATTCGTTTTTACAGGAACCGTTGTTTGTAGATGGACGGCTGAGATTAAACCTACCCGTCTTAACTTACTAGTCAACGTCTTCGTCATGAGATTTGCGTAATCACCACCGTTGGATTTGATCGGATCAAAACCGTTGCTTCATTTTAAAGAAAGAGCGGACGAAACTCACCGTCACCGACACCAAACGAAAGTGTACGAAAAACGATGTCGTTTAATAGATCGGTATGGGTTTATATTGGGCCTGTAATTTTGTAGCTTGGCCCATATTGTACGAGAATTCAAAAGTTAGAATCGTGGTACATATAGCCCAAATATCTGAAGAAAGCTGTTTCTTTTTTTTCTTGTTTAGCTCCTAAAACCTACTCCCCCTCTGTTTCAATTTAAATGTAGTTTAAGGATTCTACACACTTGTTAAGAAAAATAATTAAATTTTTTGTTTTACCTTTAATTAATATGTTTAACAGTTTTTCATTGGTCAAAACATTTAAAAATAGAGATAAAACTGAAAATTTTAAAAAACATTTGCATTGAAAATCTAAAACAACACTTAAATTGAAATAAATTTTAAAACCTAAAACTACAAATAATATGAAACAGAGGGAGTATAAAACATGTGTCAAAGCAATGGAGCTTATAACTTTCATAATCATAGCTATTTCCGGTTTCTATTTCTGATGCCTTACAGTATGATAAGTGATTACATTGGTTGAAGTTTGATTTAATGAATTAAGAAACATAAAAGACAAAAAAAAAAACTTCAAATGATATGTGCTAATATCGTCATCACGTCGTTTTGGGGGACCTAAGAAGAGATTAGGGATGTCATTTGACCCCCTTCATTTTAATGGATCTTGAGGAAATAAATGACAATTTTACTTTTTGCCACAACTAAAAATTTGTGTTTGAACCTCTAAATAGTAGAAACAAATTTATATTTATAATTTTTAACCTTCTATTATATTTTTTTTATATATTTTAAACTTTCACTCACTATCCAAATTCAAATTCTCATAAATGCATGTAGTTGAAAAAAAATGTCATGATTAATTTTTTTATAAAAAAGCATATAGTAATTAACATGAGTTCTTTTTGACGTATATATGAACATGTGTTATTCATTTAATTACAATATCATTTTGTGCATTGTTTTTACAACACATATTTTGTGGGGGGGGGGGTTAGGTGCTAAGAAGAAAAATTAGTGTTACGTAAAAGAATTATAGGCATATGATTCACTATTAATACTGTTTGTTTTTAACCAATGTCACTATTAGAAGTATATGTATTTTTATAACTAGTGTAAACATGTTTGTAAAACATTACAACATATGTGTGTGAATGTGATAGAGCCGAAATAAACGAATAAAAGAAAGTTATAAATAAAAAGGAGGAAAAGGAAAAAGACGTGTGCCTAACAAATGTATGATGTATTGGTAAAAAAAATGCAAAGATGATATTATTATTAATATTGTTGCTTGTGGAAAATGAAAGCTATGGAGCACACAATTAATACTTGCGTCTCTCTTTCTCCATCTCTCTCCCCTTGTCCCTCTCTTCTCCTTTCCTTCTCTACGTGTACATGACCTCCCTCTTATGTCCAATCTTTTTTTATTTTTTTCTTGTTACCAAATGCACTTTTATCAAAAGTCCAAAAACCAATCCTTTTCAGTTTAGTTGTTATGGCGTGAAACTCCATTTTCTAAGTTTTTTTTAGAGCATCTCAGATCGCATTCTAAATTCTATACCAAATTTTATTTTGCAGTAAAATCTCTTTTTAACTCTATTCCATTTTCAACATCAAACTGGTGTAAACTCATTTTTACTCCGAATATATAATAATTTTATTTTCTATTCTATTTTAGAGTATAACTTTTTATTTATAAAATAATCCTTAAAAATTTCAAATATTTGATTTAAAGAGTTATAATAATTTATTTGACAAACAAAATATCAAAATCTTATAATATTTTTAAAATAAAAAATGTTATGACATAAAATAAAATCATAAAATTATAATAAATTTTAAAAACATAAAAAATTTGAAATTAAAAATACATAACATAAATTAAAACAACAATAATAGTGATTTAATGAGTTAATAATTTAAATTTATTTTGTTTGATATTTTTATGTGGTGTAATGTATTTTTGATATATAAGTTTTGAAAATAATAATAATGAGTTAGTTTGTAAATTTTATAAATAAATATATTAATAGCAATTAATAACAAAATATAAAAGAAAAATATTTTTTTAGAGTAAAAAATGTTGTAATATATTAAATTGAGAAAAATTCAACTGCATTTTGGAGTTACTCTATTTTAAAGTGGAAAATGTTGTAATACATTAGAGATGTTCTTACTTGTTTTTTGGTTTGTTCGTGCTATCAAATAATATGAATAAACAGAAATTATATATAGACTAGCTTGGTCTTCACTAATATATAGATCAATCATTCAAATAATTCAAGAAATTACAAGATATTTTGACATATTCCATTAAGAAATATTGACTCCACGTCTTAGTTTTTTTGGGTTTCGAAAACATGACACCAAAAAATAATCTAACATTAAAAAATTATCACAATTAATGATAGAAACATATTAGTCTCCTTGTTAAATTTTGATAATTACCAGGTTCTTGTATTGCAATTGTGATAAACATGTAAAAATATTTAAAATTATATTTCCAATATCATATATCTTGTTTAAAGAAAAACAAAGTTTATAATTTAAAATTTATTATGTATTTTACCCTCCATATAATTTTTTCTTTACGGTTCAATTATGCTTTAAATTATTAGTTTTTGTTTGTGTTCTATGAAATTAGATATCTCAACATCTCAAACAACGTAAAAAAAAAAAAAAAGATCTCTCAAACGTGTTTAAATTTTCTTTGACCTATCAAGCGTGTTTAATCAAACATCTCATACCTTATACTACTTTTCTAATATTTACATTTGTTTGCTTTTTCCATATTTTTTATTTAATTTGAACGATTGGATACATTTAAAGATATATAGGTTCAAATTTTTTTTTTAAAGCAATTTTCAAATGAAAGCATGAGAAATGAAAATGTTACACAAGTATTAGTTGACTCATTAGTTTGTAGTAAATTTGACTAGTACGTAAATATAAATAAAAATTGCAGATCAGGTTGAACAAAATTATAAGTAAATTTTCAAATATGCCATCAAATATCAAGACTTGTCGAAGATCTGACACTCATACTCGAGAATGTGGATGTCCCCAGGTTTGCAATTGCACTGTTTGGCTATAAAACCAGGTTTTGAGATGGAATTTTACGTTGGGACCTCTCTAGTTTTTAATGTAATTTTGATGTGCGGAGTGGATTATGGCTGCGAAAATGTTCGAAAAAGTGTCATATGTAAGAGTGTTGTTACCTACAAAGTCTTTTTTTTTTTTTTTTATCTTAGGACAGATGGACAACGCAGTTATACATTTGGTCCCTAGTGTCTTCAATCTGATGAGGAAATTTCAAGTGACGAACCAATTATAATTTCAAAAACGCTAGAACTGCTTGCATGTATTCATAGGATGTGTTTTGGGTTCAGTTCCAAAATTTGAAGCCTTACACACACAATTTTTAATTTTCAATCGGATTATTCAATTTTACAAAGGATTTACAGAAAAAACATATAGGCAATTTGGTAGCGTTGACTCGGTTTCTTCAAAAAAATTGAACCTTACACCTTCGGTTTAATCTTGTTTGGGAGTGATGATCTTGTGCCAGTTTCAGGTATTGAAAATATCACTGGTTTAATCAGGCTCGGTTCTGATCTAAAGCAGAAAAAATTAGTGCTTTAAACATCACAAAAAATATATTTAAAAGTTAAAAGATATTATTTTAAAAATTAGCTTGTAGCATAGTAGTAACTTGCATATAAATTCTTCCGAATACCTAGTTTGGAGTTCATATATATTTTTTTTGAGTTTTTACAGTTTTTGTTTGTTATTGAACTAAAAAAATAGTTTGTTTTAGGCATGAAAATAGTTTAAGCCGGTTCTGGGTTTGATCTCAAAAGTTCTTACCTATATACGTATGTAACTATGTGAATAAAGGAGTTAACTTGGTACTTAATAAGTTGATTAAAAACAAATTTTTTTATATGTAACAGTAACTAATTACATTACAAAGAGCACGTGTTGAACGCGGCTATGACCCAAGTAAAGAGAAAAAAACATATGTACCATAACTTAACACGTCATCTCCTTAACGCCAAGCGCGTCGAAGCTGACGCCTGAAAATAACTCCTTCGTCGTTTGAGAAACAACAAATCCATAATATTTATAATTATAAATAATATACAGTAAAAAAAAAAGGTGCGTTATTAAAATAAATATTAGTGATTGGTTGGCAATTTTGTCTTTCTCTGTCGATAGATGATAGATAGTTGTGATTAACAAATACATAAGGATGGGGGCTTTCACGTATAACTGTTAAAGTTGATAAAGAAAAATTATAATGGTCATTATTGAGAATGTAACCATCGAATTGAAAGATAGATATAGAAAATGTGGGAAGAACGTGAAGAAATTAAAAAGAATCACGTCACGTGGAGACAGCTCTTTTACGAACTCCCGTATCCACTCACTTCATTAAATCATTTATAAAGTGGAAAATCTAAAAAGCAACAAGAAGAAACACCTTAATTGTCCCAACAAAAATGAAAAAAAAAAATACATCATCTTGTTTGTTTTTGGGTCCGATTTGTTCATATATCTGTAATTAAAAACGTTTAGACGTTAATTTGTTTTTTCTTAGACGTTCTCGATGTTATCAAATATAAATATAAATATATATATATATATATATATATATATATATATAATTTCTTGTGTGGTTAGTATATATAGTTAAGATGTTTTTGTTTTTTTGTGCAACCAGCTAAAAAAAACAATATGGAAACGCAAAAAATACAAGATGATATGGTTCACCAACATGATGTTAGTTAAGCAAAAGAAGACCGATAAATTAATAAAAGTAGATTGTGCATAACAAGATAGAAAAGAGAAAATAAACTAAAAAAGAGAAAAAGCATACATATAAAACTTTATCTAACTCTAAATTCATTGAATTCGTGAATTTAGCTCCAAATAGATGACATAAACAGAAAAGCCACAACTTATAAAGAAATATCACATACTGTCGAGTCACAAATGCATTGTTCTTCTAGATCATAACTCATTGATTGGCATATAAATCTCGTGTTATTGCAAAAGCTCAACACATAATTAGAGAAACAATTTTAATTAAGTTATATATCAACAACAAGAATAAAAACTATAATTAATTTATATTATCGACATTAGATATTGACTAGCTATAGTAAATAAAAAAGATAGATGATTGGTTAAAGATGGATCTTTTAGATCAGTCGTAGAATCACTTTAGCACCGTCCAATAATACTTCTACTTCACATGGACATATAAGACTTACACATAGAACTCACACGTGACCATTCTTCATTGGTTACAATGGCCATTAGTGCACGGTAGAATCTTTCGGCACGACTTAAAGTTTATTTTTTTATATTTTTAATATAAATTGAACTTATAACTGTTGGAGCCTGATCAGGAAGTTGGACACGAATAATTTTACAAATGCTATTAATCAGTAATGGTACCTGTCGAAATAGTAGTAATAAAAAAGACTAAACCTTGTAAAAACATCGTATTAGTAACATGATAATGTATAGACAGCCTCACGTGCGTAGGCACGTGTTTCATGGCCCTAGATTGCTCATCGCCAGCTTTCTCGTATTCCTAATATCCTTGTTCCAGTGAGTCTGAAGTCTGAAACTGATATAACAAATATTCTCTTTCCCGTACAATTTGTTGTAAAATTAAATAGTTGAAAAAAATCATATAAAACAGTAATTGTTAATGGAACTACATAATGTCAGAAACATTCCCAAGTCCTAACCCCTAAGTTTGGAAATTGGTTTAGCGCTTAGTCAATTATTCGGAGGATAATATTTTTTGGTTAGCCGCATTGTATATCTATATAGTTTATGTAAAAGTTAAATATATGATGTTAAATATAGTACTTTTAGATTTAAAAAATCATATCTAGCTAGCAATTTTATATGAAAATAATAGTAAATGAATTAATCGATTCTATAAACAAAAAAAAACTTATTATTTTATATAATATTGATTTGGTTGAAATAAAAACGTCTCAACAATTTTTGATCAACTAAATAGTCATATAAAATACCGAGTTTGAATGTCTGCTAAAAATCGTAATCCTAATTCTTCTTTGATTTTGTTTCATGCTCTCATTCCCTCTATAATAACAATAACTTTACATCGCGAATTTTCGTTGTACCTTTAATATTAATAAAGCAGATGTTATAAAAAAAATACCAAGTTTTTTTAAAATAGTACCACATTAAATTAATAACTTTGTTTAAATAAGATGGTGAATAATTTTGTGGAGAAAATAGTTAGAAAACAAATTTTAAAAGAATTGGCGACATATGATACCATAATAAGATTCAAATTTATACTTGGTAATGCTTTGACGGTTTAGAATAATAAAATGATAGAAATCCAAAAAATTAATATAAATTTAAGCTAAAAATAAATTTAAATGTCAAATAACTGTAAAATTAAAATTAATAAAAAACTTCATCCGCCTTAAACTAGGGATGGTTACCGCTGCTTTATTTATGTAGGTAGTTGAGAATAGTCCATTTTTTTTGTTTTACTAACTATTTACTATTACCTCTGTTTCAAAAAAATTGGTTTTTTATTTTATTTTGTTTCATAAAAATTGATGTTTGTACACTCTAATAAATGTATTTTCTTTACAACATAATTAATTATTCTTGAAAAATGTAGTTTTATTAAAATATTAAACCACAATTTATTTTTTATTGGGTGTTACTAAATATGTTACTAAAACATAAATTAAACATTGTATTAAAATGTTTCTTAACATGTAGGAGTATGAAAAATTTTAAAAATCAATATTTTAGAAACAAAAGTAGTATGTTCCAAACGTCTTGTTTGATTACTTCAATAATCGATAAATTCAAAATGATTTATTTCCAACTAAGATAGTTTACAGTTAAAATTATCAATCAAATCTAGGTAACAACATAGAATATAATGAAAATATATTTGGATAATCACTGATTCGTGAAAGAGGTACTTCGTTTGGTTATAATCACTTACATTTTCTATGTGTTATTCTTTCTATTTCACGAAAAGTGTCCTTTAAAGTTTTGACACACATATTAAAAAATAATTAATTTTTTATTATTTTATTCTCTGTTAATATATTATATAATTTTTATTGGTTAATACATTAAAACATCTCCATTCGACATTCTTTGTAAAACAAAAATAAAAACTTAAAACGATTATTTCGAAAGGAATATCATTTATTATGATTTTCATATATAAGCATTTTTCTATTTGTTTGAAATATAATGTACTTTCATAATACAGAGAAATGTTAAAGGAAAATAAAAAAGATAAAAAGATAAGATATCAAAATTCAATGACGTGGGATTTGTAAACAACTTTTTTTGGTGTAAGTAATTAAATTCCTTTTGACCACTGAAATATAACAGCTGAAGTTCTCTGAACATCTACATTCAACGCTGAAAAGTAGATTGTTTCTTTTTCCTGATTTCAACATGCTGAAAATTATATTATCCAATTTATTGTTTTTTTTTTCAGTTATTAAGAGTCAAAATGTCCTCATCAGTAGCTCAAATTTTAAAATTGGACCAAAACGTCACTAAAGGAGATTAGGCCTTTCTACTAACTTAAACAAAATTAAGATGATATAAGTATTTAAAGGTGGCCACTGAAGGTCACCAGATTTTTATTTTATTTAGAAGATATTAAATGTGAATTAAAAACCAATTCTAACTCTTTTTTGTTCTTTAACCAGAAAAAAAAATTCTTTTTTTTGACAGTTAACCAAAGCAAATCTAATTTATGGAAAAAAAAACCCAAAATTAATATAGTTGAAATAGTTTTGTTAATACATTAAAATAGAAGAGACAAAATTATAAAATTTATTAAATATTTACATTAAAAATACAAAACGATATTTTTTGTAAAACAAAAATAAAACTTTAAAACGACATTTTTTATGAAACGGAGGAGTAGTATCTATTCTCGATTTCTTAATTTTCAATTTTAAATAGTGATAAAAAAGGAATTAAATAAATATTATAATGATAATATATTGTTAGTTTAAGTTCAGTTCCGTTTTAATATTTTTATTTATTTGACTGCATTTAAAATTTGCATATTAAAATTAAAAAGTTAACAAAAGAGGAATAAACAAGAGAGAGAAAAATAGAACTGTTCCTCCAAAGATTTTAACTTTGAGCTCTCTGAGAAACCAAAGCTTCACTCTGATTCGCAGAGCGAATCAAAGAGACGACAGAGAGAAGAAACGCGAAGAACAGAAACAGCTCTTAAGCTTTTTAATAATAATAATTATTATTATAATCCTCTCTTCTTAATCCCAAATCTCGTAAGTTCTCTTCTTTCTTCCAATCTCTGATCCGTATTATAATAATCTGTTAATTATCAGCCAAACATCTTTTGTTTAATCTTAAAGAATCAATTTTTAATTTTTCTTCAGCAGATGGAATCATGAACCAGATCGGGATCGAAGATGATTTGAGTTTCCGGGTTTGATTTTTTTCCCCTTTTTGTGAAATTGGGTTGGAATCTGGAGATCTGGATCTTGAAAAGCTCGAAAATTTACGTGTGTTTGGGGTTGTTGGATTGGTTCTTGGTGAACTAATTTGATTAGGTGATTGGTTTAATCTACAATCTGAATCCATTTCGAATGGTTTTGGATTAGAAATTTGAAGGCTTGTTAATTTGGGTTCGGGATTGATCTGATTTCATAACATCTAAGAAATTGTTAGTTTTTGAAGATATGTTGGAAGATCGATCACCAGATTCGTGTTTGATTTCAAGGGTTTTCTCAAGCTCTCGTCTTTCTGAATCAAACTGGTCTAAGTCTTACATGTATCCAGAGGATGATGATGTCTCTGAGAATAAGCTCGGTAATGGAAAAAGAGCTTTGGAGATTGTTGGTGAGATTAGACAGACCAAATCACTTAAATTGATGGGTTTTTCGATTAAGTATGATAGTGATTCATCTGACTATTCATTGAGTGGGGAAGAGCAAGCAGATGCTGCAAACGGTGATGGCTCATCATCGAGACAGGACCAAGAACAATCTGATTCTAACGACAATGGTGGTGATTCATCAGATTCTCATTCTCTTATCAATGAGATTGGTCGGGACAACTCGATAGACTGTTTGATTCGCTGCTCAAGGTCTGATTACGGTTCAATTGCTTCTTTGAATCGGAATTTCCGTTCTTTGGTAAAGAGTGGAGAGATTTATAGATTAAGGCGACAAAACGGGTTTGTTGAACATTGGGTGTACTTCTCCTGCCAGCTCTTGGAGTGGGTTGCGTTCGATCCTGTCGAGAGAAGGTGGATGCAGTTGCCAACAATGCCTTCAAGTGTTACCTTCATGTGTGCTGATAAGGAGTCTCTGGCCGTTGGGACAGATCTGCTTGTCTTAGGAAAAGATGATTTTTCTTCTCATGTAATATACAGATACAGCCTTCTGACTAATTCTTGGTCTTCTGGTATGAAGATGAACTCTCCGAGGTGTTTGTTTGGATCCGCGAGCCTTGGAGAGATTGCCATATTCGCTGGTGGTTGTGATTCCCAGGGAAAGATTCTTGATTTTGCGGAAATGTATAATTCTGAGCTTCAAACTTGGATAACTATTCCGAGGATGAACAAACCGAGGAAGATGTGTTCGGGAGTTTTCATGGATGGTAAGTTCTATGTAATTGGAGGAATCGGTGGTGCTGATTCTAAAGTCTTGACCTGCGGTGAAGAGTATGATTTGGAGACCAAGAAATGGACTCAAGTCCCAGACTTGTCGCCTCCAAGAAGCCGTGCTGATCAAGCTGATATGTCACCAGCAGCAGAAGCACCGCCTCTTGTTGCGGTTGTGAATAACCAATTGTACGCTGCTGATCATGCCGATATGGAAGTAAGAAAGTATGATAAGGAGAATAAGAAGTGGTTAACTGTTGGAAGATTGCCTGAAAGAGCTGGCTCAGTTAACGGATGGGGACTTGCTTTTAGAGCTTGTGGGGAGCGGTTAATCGTTATTGGTGGACCGAAGTACTCGGGAGGTGGGTTCATAGAGCTGAATTCTTGGATACCGAGCGACGGTGGTCCACCACATTGGACATTGCTTGACAGGAAACATTCTCCTAATTTCGTGTACAATTGCGCGGTGATGGGTTGCTGAAACAACACACATTTATAATACTCTCCATTTGAATACCCTCCAGATTCTTGTTGATGGGTTAGCTCACAAGTCAAAAGACTCCATTGAAGGTCCCAAGCTCCAACCTTTATGCTTCTTCTTCTTCCTTATTTTATTTTCTTACAAATTTTTCAATTTGAATACAATCATCTCTGTATTGTTAGAGACCAGAAAAAATCCCAAGGAGATTCCAAAAAAAAAAAGAAAAAAAAAACTGAAACAGGTTATAATAAGTTCGTTAAAAGTTGAAGCTTTTTAGAGTTTGCCAGATCTGGTTAACAATGTTGTATGTGTTTTATCAATATGTTTTCTAATAACTAGCCATCTTTTGTGTTTGGTACATAGTTTTGCTTTCGACTCTTTATCTTTTTTTTTTTTTTTTCTATTTTAGTTTTGTTTTACTTTCCCTTTTTTTTTCACAGGTCGAATCGTTAGATTCACTTTACAACGTTCGTTCTAAGTGTTTGTCATTTTTATGACGACTTTTTTTTTATTTTTTTTGTTGGCGTAAGGAGGGGCAAATGTTATGTCTTTATAGATGTGTCCTTTAAGATATCTCAATCTGTTGCTTACAAGTTACATTTTTGTTAACAATGTTTTTTGGCTCTTCGTTTCGGTTCTTTAACTTTTAGGCTATTTAGATTTTCGTAATTTGGTGTAGAAAACAAATTATAACCTATGTTAATACTATCAATCGGAACAATGCAAAAAATATGAATTAAAGTGATTTAATAGAGTAGTTAAAATTTCTTAGTTTTTTATTTATTTACTGATCTTTACAAGAAATATCAAAATTTTGCAAAAATATTTGATGTTTTTTAGCAAAGCCCATATTTTTGGGCCAAGAAGGTTATTAGGCCCATTCTCTCTAAATCTCGAAGGGTTTAAGTTTTTATTTATTTTATTTTCTCTACTCAGCAAACGCCATTATCGCTCTGTAGAAAAGCTTCCATTTTCGTACGCCACTCTCACTGAGAAAGATGAACTCACTTCATCGCGTCGTAGGACTGGTCACCAGAACAAACACAAATCCAATTTCTTCACGAATCTCGCATACCCGTTTAAATCTCCCATCGATTCTCGTCAATTTGATGTCCACAAAATCTGCAAACGATGAAGAGAAATGGAATGACGCATGGGAATCAGCTTGGTTACCAGATGATCTCACAGATAAAATCCGAGCACCATGGGAGACAGACGTGAACTTCGATTCGAAAGAATCAACGACGAGGATTGAAGAAATCGATGTGGAAGCAAAGGCGTTCGTAGAGGATATGAATGAGCATTGGAATGAGAGGAGAGGAAAGAGTGGGAAAGTGGAGAAGAGAGAAGAGAAGAAAGAGATTGATGCAGAATCGCTTTATAGTTTGGAGACGATGAAGAAGGATTATAGATTGAAGAAACAGAGAGTTCATGCTTCTTTGTGGGTTAAAGAGATTGAGAAATTGGAAGAAGCTAAATTGGGTGATTCAGGATCATGTGGTGGAGCTGATGATATTGATAGGCTTCTTGATAGTTGTTCAGAGTAAGGTTTCTGTTTTCCCGTAATTTCAATTTTGATTAGGGTTTTGTTGAAATCAATCTTTGTGTTAATTTCACTGCACTAGGCTTGTGGTTTAGCTAATCCTTGAAATGGTTCTATGATTTGTTTGAGATTGAAACACATAGAGATTGCTCTGAGAAAGATTTCTGGTATGATTTGTTTGTGTACAATCTCTCTAGCATGTTCTTTTAGTGTATTGAGTTTTACAATAATAGTTAGAGAGATTGCTATGGGGAATTCTGGTGTTTTTGATTGAAATTTTCACTTACATGCTTATGTTTGAAGATCTGTGATTTACGATTTAGCTTAGCCCTGAACAAGATTGTGATCTGCTTGTGTAAAATTTCTCAAGGATGTTCATTTAGTGCATTTGAGTTCCACAATAAGCGTTAGAGAGATTGCTATGGGGATATCCTGGTGTTTACATGCATGTTGTGTGTATATAAGATGATGTCTTGAAGATTGGTGTGCTTGTTAGTGATTTTTTATCTTTGGATATTTAAAACATTCAGGATTTTCGACTCTGTAGACCATGATTTTGACAAATTGGAAGTCTCGAGTGGATCTGAACTAAAGAACAAGCCTGATGGCTGGGAATCAACAGCAAAGGAACAAGATGGAAATCTCTGGGAAATGTCACAAAGAGAAGAGGACATTCTTCTTCAAGAATTTGATCGTCGGATTGCTTTCTGCAAATTTCAGGTACCACCCAAACCTTCATACAAACGATCCCATTAGTCTATACATCGAATATGTTCTCATATAAGTCTGATCTCTTGCATTCAAAAGCTTGAGACTTTCTAGATTTCTTCAGCATGCTCTTGAAATTTGATTGATGTGCAGATAGCGAGTTTTATAAAGCAACACATATTCAGTAGAAGAAGACCGATTGATGGGTGGAGATACATGATCGAAGTGATTGGTCCAAATGCGAGGAAAGGGAAAGGAAGTGTTTCTAGGCTCCCGGCTTTATCGGATGTGTCCACTCAGCCCTTTAAAGAAGAAACTGGCAGTCTCACTACTCTGAAGCGTCGGTAGAAAACTAGAGGAGTTCATGAAAATCATCTCAAATCGTGTCACACTCTTTGTTAAAATGATCTTCAAGTTCTTGCACTTTTTAAGGCCATATCACTTTTTTCTATATAAAATAGGAATGATTCTGAGATTTTTTTTTCTTTTTGCTCAAACATTATTAGCAAGTTTAATGAACTGAAATTTCTTTCCTTTTCATTCTCATGTACTTAACTGGTTTATTTATAAAAATATTTTCTTAACCTGTAATATCAAATTCAATTAAGTTTTATTTTCTGATAGTTGACCAAGAAAATGATTTTATCTTGAACATTAATTTTTAAGGTATGTCTTTACTATTTTATTATAATAAAGTACAAAGTAGGTATTGGAGAAAAAGTGAACGAATTTTTTTTACTCGAATTTATGTATTTTTTATAAAAAAACTAAAACTGAATGATAGATTTTTTTAATTAATAAATAGGTCTATTAAAAATAGATGGTTAATCAACTATTATAAAGATGTACGAGAGCGTTGTTTTTTTTTTAAATATAAAAAATATACACAATATGTATCCTACGGAATTGAGCAACCATTCTCCTAAAAATTCATCTGGAAAAAAACAAAACTTCGACATGAGTATACATGAGAGAGTCGAAGGAACAAATTTAACATATGTGGAGCATGCTTATCACTAACAATCAAAAGACTATGTTAGTTTTTTTTCACTGTTATTAGTCAATTCATTTAGGGTTTTGTAATTAATCTGTCAAAGGTAATTTTTTTCTTAATTTGTTTTCACAGTTTTATAATTTGCCAGTAACTTTTTTTTTTATAATACTGAAAATTAAGTCGAACATACTCGATCAAAAGACTATCATGTTCAATGTATTTTCTCTATTTAATTCACTTGACTCACCTATGTAATCAATGTGACAATAATACTATCCTTTTTTATTTGTTTTTGCAGTTTTGAATCTAAGCAATAAGTCATAAGAAGTTTGGATTTTTGGGTGGAGTCAATATTTTTATCGTCAAGTCAATTGACATAATGTGTAATTACATAACACTGAAGAAAATAACTCGAACATGCTCATCGTTAATCATTAAAAGACAAGATGTAACGTTATGTCTATGTTATCGTCAAATCAATTCACCAATTGGTTTTTGTAATAATCTGAAAATGGTATGGTATCATTTTTATTAATTTGTTTTTATGGTTTTCTAATTTAGCAATAAAGTCATAAGAAATTTGAGTTTTGGTGTGAAGGAGTAGATTTTTTATTATCAAATCAATTTAAGTGATTTATAGGTAGAACATGGTCATTGCTAATGATCAAAAGACTAGACGTCAGGTTAAGTCTATTTTTACTATTAGACAATTCACTTAAACTTCAGAAATCAATCTGACAACGGTATCAATTTAATTTAGCAATAAATTCTTAAGAAGTCAAGAAGTTAAAAATAGAATTGTCATATCATCAACTGAGATATTTATATATATAACAGTTAAAAGTAAGTTGAAAATGTTAGTCGCTAATGATCAAATGACAGGATGTCACATTTGGTCCATTTTCATTATATATCACTTAGTTTCTTATTATTAATCTGACAATAATATAATTTTCAGTTTATTTTTACAATTTTGAAGTTTAGGTAATAAAGTTTCAAAATTTTAGGGTTTAAAGTGGATGAGTGAGAAATTTTACTGTCAAATCAATTTACAAAATGAGCTGATTTATAAAACATTGAAAGATAAGTCGAAAATGCTCATCGCTAATTATCAAAAGACCAAATGTCAAATTCCTTCTATTTCACAAGAAAACAATCACTTAGGTTCCTATAATGAATCTGACAACTATATCATTTTCTCAGTTTGTTTTTACAGTTTTGTAATTTAGGTTATAAAGACTTAAAAAGTGTAGGGTACGTTTTTGATGGATGATTGAGAAATTTTATTGTCCAATCAATTTAGAAACTGAGTAATATTTATAACAATGAAATAAGTCGAACATGTTCATCGCTAATGATCAAAACATGAGATTTTACATTCTGTCTATTTTCATTATTAGTCAATTCACTTAGGATTTTATAATTAGTTTTATGTTACGATTTTGTAGTTTAGGTAATGAAGTCTTAAAAACAATTTGGGTTTAAAGTGGATAAATGAGAAATTTTATAGTCAGATCAATTTAGAAACTGAGTGATTTACATAACAGTGAACAATAAGTCGAACATGCTCATCGCTAATGATCAAAAGACGGGATGTACATTCTGTCTATTTTCACTATTAGACAATGCATTAGGGATCTTATAATTAAGCTGACAATAATACTATTTTTTTTTTTTTGTCTTAAAATATATTTTGGGTTTAAGGTAGATGAGTGGGAAATCGTGAGTATTCTAATGTGGGTTTAAAGCAGATGAGTGGTCGGTGCAGTTAGAATTGCGGTCAAAAGCTCGTTGATGGTAACATGTTAATATACGCCAAAAAGAATGATGTTGTGAAGATGAAAACATGACATATCAAAGCAAACAGAGTAAATGCAAACTAAAGGTAAAATTCAAGTTAAAAGTAAATTTATTTGGGTTGGGTTAAAATCTTTGGGGACCACAAGGAAGAGTGTTTGCATTGGTGTAATTGCTGGAGCAAGAAGACAAGTTTGTATAATCTTGCATTAATGACAAAGTTGAAGACTTTGTTCAAAGCAACAAAACGTAAGTAGTGTCACATTGACACTATTGAGATGTAGGTAGTGTCACATTGACACTATTGAACTCGTTAAATATGTGTGTGCTCCCGTCTCTTTCTGTAGACTCTGCTTGAGTCTCTGCTTTACTTTCTGTTTCAGTCTCTGTTTCGCTTTGTTCTGCATCAAACAACTTCAGATCTTGGTTTGCTAAGGTTTAAGCTCATAAAGTAATCACCTTTGAGCCACTAAATACTTAACAGATTGGTATCAGAGCCTAGGTTCTGTATTTTGTGATTCTTCAAGCCAAGAATCATGGTATTTTCAAGAGTAGAAGTGGTTGAGTTTGATGCTTGTGGGAACTTTGCTCTGAGGAAAGAGGAACTCGTGGATAGCCTGAGTTTCAAGAAGGAAGCCTCAGATCTGGGAGAAATAGAAGCAGAAAGAGAGAAAGAAGATTCAGATATAATAGAGAAGAGGTCTATAGAGAAAGGAAGAAAGTGAAAAGAAGTGAAAAGGTTGGATCTTTGGAAGAGTAGAGCAAGAAGGCTCCTTTGCTTTGACAGTTCACTTTCTTTTCTTTGGAGAGCTTTTTTGTGAGGAGACAAGAAACGTCTCAGGTGAAACAGCAAGCATGAGCTCTTGGTAAATGGTGCTAAAGAGAAGAATAAGCTGTAAGACTTTCTTTGGTGAAGCATCATGTGTTTTCTTAAGTGATGAGAAAGATTATGGAGATTAGAGTATCTCAGGCTGTAAAACAAGATAAGTTCGTTGGTTAACATCTTATGTCAGAGGAGAATGAGTTATAAGACTCATTTTGGTGATTCATGAAGCAGTTCACGAAGTAGCTCAGGGATGAAGAAGAACAAAGTAGTTGCAGTTTCTGTTGTAGTTGCAGGTTTTCTGGTTCAACAGAGTTGTTGACAGAGGTAGCAACATGAGGAGACAGAAAAAGCAAAGGAGAAAGCTTTGGTAATGGTCTGAAACTGAATGTGAAAGTAAGTCATGGACAAGCTAGTACCATAAGGAGAGATTCACAATGAATGTGTGAATCAAGTGAGGCGATTTCAAGATTATGAAATCAGGTTGTCTCTAAGTCCTTCAAGGGTACAAGAATGTGCAACATAGTGAGAATGATTCAGATTACTCACAAGAAGTGTGTTGCTAGCTCAAGAAGTGCGTCATAGACTGTAGCAAGGAGCATTTGATCAAAGATGAATGTTTCTTGATCAATGCTGAAGAACCGGTTGAAAAGGTTGGTGTAAGAATCAAAGCATCAATATCAAGACTCAATGTTGGGAGACAGCAAGTCTCATTCCGCTGCAATCACAAGGTATTTGTTATGATGTTTATTTGAAGTTTGTGATTTACTCAAGATTTGCATATTTGTTGGGAATGAAAGCTGGTTAGAACACAAGGGTGTGTACTGATTTCACAAGGGAGTGGCCAAGTGTCATTGTGGTTAAATCAGTTGCAAGTTGTGTTGTAATCACAGCCTCGGAAACTCATAAAATTCTTGGGACTAAGGGACGTCTTAGAAGCTTGAATTTTGTGGGTATTGGGCTGTGAAGTATTTTGGCTTTCTGGATTTTTTGAAAGGAGTTGCAGATCAGTTTTGAGTGAATCAAGTCAAGAAGTATGCATGAACAAAGTCAGGTCTATTGGACAGCAAGGGTGAAACAACAAAGGTTGTTTCTGTTCTGCTTCAGGCAGTTTGTAATCTGTGTCAGGCAGTTCTGTTTTACGTCAGGAAGATGTGCTGAAGCAATGGAAGGTTGCTGGTATATCGGAATTTGTATTGGTGTAAGCTGGTACAAGTAGGAGACTTGACAAGTATACTTCAATGGTTTATGCTGAGTTTTTAACGGGGTTCTTGCTACATGTTTGTCTCTGTGTGTGTAGCTTTAAATTCTTGTGAAATGGAGTCTACAGTGGGTGGATCAGTTAGAGAGCAAGAAGCTACACGACTGCTATTTTCAGAGGGAATGCAGTGGAGGTTTCAAGTCTGTTTAGTCAAGGCTGGAAAATGTTTGAGGTTCTGTTTTGAGTGTAAACTCTTACACTGTGAAGAAGCATCATAGATTCATGTTTATTCGCAGTTTTGTGTTGTATTACACAAAGTGATACTGCTGGAATGAATCTATGGAATCAAAGGGTTCTTATCTCGGGTGGAGCATTGTTTTCTCAAATGATCTCGTCTTGTATCAGATCTTCAAGCAAGAAAGAAGAATCTGATGACTTGGAAGCTAAAAGCATTGGAGACTTTCTGGGTCATGAGGTATGTCCCTCAATGTTGAGGTGCAGCAGGATATGCTATGTTCTTGTGTCGAAAGTCTTCCTAGCTAAGGGAGTTAGGCAGCGTGTTCTGTTATTCTAACAACGGTACAAGGCATGTATGTGTTGCATTTTTTGGCTGCAAAGAAGTACAAGATTTGATCGTTAGATTGAGGTATGGTGTGATGGTGTATCAATCTAAGTTGTTGCATTATTAGATCATGAAGAGATGTCCAAGTAGAGATAAGAAGGCTACTGGTTATAGAGAATGTCTCGGCAAGATGAGGCATGGTTGTTGAACAAGGTTCTTGGTGTTCTTTGGGTATAAATGGATCAGTTGGAGTGGCTACAAGGAGGAAAAGGATGTGTCAAGGGTTCAGACATAGTTTCTGACATAGTTTCAGACACACTTTCTCAAGCGATGAGCCATGATTATCCTTCTGATATAGAAGAACGTGTGGAGTTGTTAAAGCAATAGTGAAGAGTGGCATAACTCAAGGAAGCTGAGCTTACAAAGGCAGAGAAACATCAAGATGGTTATGGTTCTTGGTGGAGCTATGTTCAAGGATGTTCTCTTGGGTGTTTAGCTCAAAAATAATGAGTTTAAGGCTGCGTAACTCACTGTTGGATATGGTTCTTGAAAGTTCAGTTTGCTAGGTAAACAACACATTAAGAACTGGTGGTTATCGACATGTATTCAGCTGAAACAAGGTGACAATCTAAGGGTAAAAGTTATCTCCGGGTTTGGTTTTGAGGCTGGTTGTTGGTGAGGACTTTTAGAAACAAGTATCATGTTTCTATAAAGGAGTTGCAAGTATCTGAAAGTGTTTCTTCAGAGAATACACCAAGGCGTTGAGATAAAGACAGTGAAGTGCTTGTAGAAGAGACAAGCACATGTGCAGCAAGAGCTGTATCAAGACTGTGAAAGTGCAGCAGAAGCTGTGGAAGTGTTGTGTATCAACACAATACACAACTCATCTCAAAGGTGATGTTAGCAGCTTAATAGAAGTCTTAGATAGGAGTCAAATGCAGGAAATTCAGAATTGCATTTGGAAGACAACAACTAAGGAGCTTTAAGTTGTTGTGTTTGCACCAAGAGAAGTTTATGTAAGTATCTTCTCAAGGAAAGACTGTTGCAGGTCATTCAAGTGGATTTTCGTCAAGTATCAGGTGTTGATAGAGAAGAAAGGGGCTTTGGTTTAAGTCTGGAAATTGAATGGTGCAAGGTTCAAGTCGTTTGGTGGAGTTTTGTGGCAGGTCTGTTCTACGGCAGAAAGTGCGTCAGGTTCAAGATCTGGTGCGAAAGTTGATGTACATGGTTGTCTCAAGGTATCACAAGGTTTAGCTGATGGGAGACAAGTTTAAAGACTGCTGGGTGTTTAAACAAAACAGTTGAACAAGGGTTCTGTTCTGGATTGGTTTTGTTGACATGTTTGTGAAAGGTAATCTCAAGGGGTGTCGATGGCCCTGATAATTAAACGGCTCAGAAACAGAGGCACACACTACATCTTTTGAATGTGATCTTTTGGGCTCGGCAATAGTGGCAATCGTTGCCTGGATCAGCTTCTTTATTGTTGCACCAAAACAGAGGGAGTACGACATGATCATGCAACACGGTGCCATCAAAGAGAGGGGAAATCTCGATCTTGAAAAAGATACCAGCTATCTATCAACGGAAACAACAAAACAGAGCAAAACGGTGTCGTCTTTGCTACTGGATCTGCTACTGGATCTCAGCCAAACGCAATGGGCCAACCAACAAAGCCCATATCATCTCTGAAATCGCAACGGCTCTCTTCTCCTCAAGCTCCAGCTGTGAAAGAAGACAAGAATGCAAAGTTGCCTGTGGTTGCGATTCAAAACCGTACGGAACTCCAGCTTCACAATCGTTATGCAGCTTTGGATTCGTCAGAGAAGTCAGGATTCTGACAAGTGTCTAGGGTTCTCAATGTGTCAAGTCTGTATAAATAAGCTCATTGAGCGATTGTAAACTTCAAGCTGAAAAAGAATGAAAGCAACCGCATTTATTTAAAGTTTCTTGTCATCATGGTATCAAAGCTTATGGCATCAAGATCCATGGAAGGTTTTTCAGTTCCACCTCTGAACATCTCAAACTGTGTCACCGTCACTCTCACCCAGAAGAACTATATTTTGTGGAAGAGCCAGTTCGAAAGCTTCCTCTCAGGCCAAGGTTTGCTAGGCTTTGTTAACGGATCTATTTCTGCTCCTCCCTCAAACATCTATGTTCCTGCAATCAATGGATCTTCTTCAGAAGTGTCAAATCCTGAGTTTACCGTCTGGTTCAAAACAGATCAGGTTGTGAAGTCGTGGCTACTGGGATCGTTTGCTGAGGACATTTTGAGTGTTGTTGTTAACTTCTCCACAGCTCATCAGGTATGGATCACTCTTGCAAATCACTTTAACAGAGTATCCTCTTCTAGACTGTTTGAGTTACAACGACGTTTACAAAATTTAGAGAAGAAAGAAAGCACCATGGAAATTTATCTTAAAGATCTTAAGAATGTGTGTGATCAGTTAGCTTCCATAGGCAGTGTAGTCCCAGAGAAAATGAAAATCTTTGCTGCTTTGAATGGTCTTGGTAGAGAGTATGAACCAATGAAGACTACTGTAGAGAACTCTGTGGACATTTCTCCAAATCTGACGCTGGATGATGTTATTCCAGAATTAAGAGGATATGATGATAGACTTCAGAGTTATCAAGAGGAGTCAGCTGTGTCACCACATGTTGCTTTCAACATTACTCACCAAGATCTCTCATCTGGCTACACTCGAAACAACAATAGAGGCAGAGGAAGGTCTGGCTCAAACCGTGAAAGAGGTTCCTTTTCAACTCGTGGTAGAGGTTTTCACCAACAAATATCCACCTCTAGATCTCAGTCTGGAAGCTTGGTATGTCAGATCTGTGGGAAATCCGGGCACGTAGATCGAAAGTGTTGGCATCGATTCGACAATAGCTATCAGCTTGATGACACTCCCACTGCTCTTGCCACAATGAGGATTACAGACGTGACTGACCAATGATAGGTGCATATATTACATGTATTTAGAGTATATTTTCATTCCTTTTTGGGCACATATAGGTTAGTTTTGTATCATTTTGCATTGATTTTNTTTTTTTTTGCATCAAACAACTTCAGATCTTGGTTTGCTAAGGTTTAAGCTCATAAAGTAATCACCTTTTGAGCCTCTAAATACTTAACAACTTTTACGAAGATATAACTTTCTTTAATTAAAATATATATATGGCGTAAGCCTGCATAGATCTCACATGCAATGAAAAAATTACATAAATGGATCGGTATATTAAGTTATTGTATTCTACTCTTTTTTCTATTTAATCGATTCCAAAGCCTCTCCTTGGTGAACTATAAACCCATATTGGACAAATACTCTACGTTCACTTACTCATTCCAGGTTAAACATAACGGACTATACGCTCCTTCTTCTTTGTTTTCAAGCGACTATTTACAACCGTTGGCGAGAAAGAAATGACCGGAAACATCAATCGTGAACCAAGTCGACTCAACAACTAGCTCAAATCATACTCAAAGGAATCACCGGAAGAATCACTTCACTCAAATATCCCTTAGTCTCAAAATTTGGGGGATTAGGCACACGATGGACACAACTTCAAGGAACATAAAAGACTACAATATGTGATGTTTTGTAATATTTATCGCTTTTGTTTTCTTGGTAAAGTCTTATGGCTAAGGCTTATTCTCTGTTTTCATATCTTGGTTTACCATCATTTGTAAATGTTCATTCTTATTTTCATCTAAAAATTTAACATTTCATCAAAAAAATATATATATATGCGGAGGAAGATAGTTTTGTATATTTTTCAGTATATAATCATCTATTGGCATCGAATACTCTGCTTAAACCTACATATATTCACATCGAATAACTTAGAACAATATGTCATTCAAAAAAAATCATATACTAACAAAAATGTTCCAAAGTTTAGATTGTACGATAGAATAAAATATTTATGTATACAATAAATATAAGTCCTAGATTACAAATGGGGTCTTTCATGCTCCGAGAACAGTAAAAGTACGGTCGTTTTCCATCAATAACTTAGGAACATCGGATTCAATCGTTTAAGTCCACTTTGTCTTTAAATAGCCACATTCAATCTCAAACTCTAAATCATTATTTTAAACCTTTCATTATACATATATCATATATTTCTTACTCACGATCAAATACTTTTAAACCTAAGTAAACAAAAAGTATTTATTTATTTATATTTATAGTTTGGATATGGCAAAGACCCGTCGTGTAATTTACATTTTCCTTAGTATTCTCATTTTTTGTGAACTCATCAACGAGGCGCAGGGTACTCGTTTGAGGTGTAATCATCCAGAAGATTATTCATGTAAGAAACGTTCAAGCCATCACCATGACCATCACCATCATCATCATCACAAGGACACTCTCAATGAATCAGATGATCTTCAACGAAGCATCAAGACGAGGAGGAGCAAGGATATTTATGGTGTTGATGCTTTCCGGCCTACCGAACCAGGTCACAGCCCCGGTGTTGGCCACTCGATCAAGACCTGACAAACTTGTATTTATTAATCTTGATTTCTCTTGCCTACGTTGTTCCATTGGCCAAAGGTTGTCTAGACCTAATGCATAATGTAAATAGTAGATTGTGGTTTAGTCTCTCAAGTCTCAATGTTGTTGTCGTTTCATAATTTTGTATTTTCACTGTTAACTTGCGGTTCCAAAATTTACAAGATGTTATTTAACTACGAATTAATAAATGAAAATTTTTATTCCATACTCTTGGGCTTATTTATGTATAGAGATCTTTATTAGAGTCATCTTGTACATTGACTTCATGTCCCTCCGATATTTTTCCTTGACGTGTACAGCTAGAATTAGAATTAGGCACTTAGTTAGGCACTTAGGCTAATTAAGTAAGGTTACTACGTACATTTCATTTGGTTAACTGTGTTACAAAGCTAATAATTGATATCTGTTTGATTTTTTATTAATTAATTAATAAGAAAATATCTTGCATACATCATTACCTCGGATTATGATAAATGGTAAATGATTAGGTATATACAGGCAATAGTGATGAATCAACATCCACAAAAAGAAAGAAAAAAGTTAATAAAAAACTAAAGTTACACAACTCAAAATGATTGATTGTGTATAATCTTTGATAGGATCCACAAAAGGAAGGGCGTCTATCAAAAGCATATAAATATCTAACTCTAGTTACAAATATATCTAATAAATTCTTAATATTTACGAGAAAATTATATAAAGAAACACAGAGAATCTTAGAAGTGCAATAAATCAATTTTAACAAAACAGCTAAAAGAATCAGTTAAGAAAAAAAAACAAACGACTGTTGACAAGAAAACGAGAAGACAATTGTTTTTTTCTAATTGTCCTATGAGGCATCCTCGTCCATTAAATACCTAAAAAATATCTAAAATAAAAATAATAATAATATTTTAATATAAAATAATTATATAATTAAATTTTAATTTTAAAATCAAATTTGAATTAATCTAAAACAAATAAGTGTTACATGGGTTTCTTATTAAGATCTCATGGGTTCTTATTTGAGAACCTCTTTTGACTCTCTCTCCTATCTTTCTATTTTTTTTTAAATTTTATATTCTAAAAAACTCAAATAAGAACTCTCATTGACACTGCTCTAATATATTAGAAACAGCTTCGCGCCTACATGTAATATAATTACATTTTAACAGATTATATTTTACTAACATGACTCATAGTAATCTTGTCACAAACATTTTTAAAAATGCCTCGAAAGCATAACATTTTAAAATATTTTGTACTCATTTTGGAACCTGTTTAAACTCTTGTCATTTAACAGAAAGGGCATGTTCGTTTGCTCATCTGACATTTTCATCTAGATGATTCATTTAAATGTTCCATCCAGATGCTTCATTTGAATGTTGTTCGTTTCAATTTTTGGATGTTCATTTGAATGGAGCATCTGGATGAACCTTTGTTTGTATGATTCATTTTTGTAAATATTCATCTCCATCTAGATGAA